>CM055277.1:34480929-35080929 GCA_029237695.1 Conchocele bisecta
GCTAATCCTTGACAGCACACGAGAATTGTCTCCATTGGAGGCGATTCTCATATGCTGTCACAACAAGTTTTTTTTTCAGTAATAAAAATGAAGAAAGTAAAAATGGGCAGACGACAATTTTTGTTTAGCGCACAGTAAGGGTTAACTTATATTGTAAGATGCACATGTATTATATTATTGTACGGCTTGTGGGGGATGGCTCCCCGACCTACCACAGACCTATTACGGGGAGAATAAAAATATGTCCAGAAAAAAAGTTTGTGACCTTGACCTTGAGGAAAGGGTTGCTGTAGCACAATAGAGGGTCATCTGAGGAATGCATGTATGAAATATCAGGGCGTTCCATGAAAGGAAACGGATGTTATAAGAAATTTACCCCAATGTTAAGTTTATGAATGTGCTAAGTTTGTGACCTTGACCTTGGGGTAAGGATTGGGTGGTGGGTCATGGATTTGCTACAGCATGATAGAGGGCCAACAAGGTGTTCCAAGACATTTACCCCAACGTTAAGTTTGTGGACACCGACGCCGACGACGCCGGGGGTATGCCATAAGCTCTTCTGCACTTTGTACAGGCGAGCTAAAAATAATTTTAATACAAATAAAAAAAAAATAAAAATAACACAATTCTTGAAGTAATTTAACCTTGACCTTGGGCATGGCGGCGCATGGCTGATAAGGTTGTGAAGATATTGGGTACTTAAAAACTTTAACGCAGATTTAACAAAAAAACTTTAACACAGTTTTTTTTTCTCACATTTTTTTATTACTGGTGGTGAACACGTTTTGGTCTTCGCTAGACGCATATACAATAAGCCCGGTTTTGTCCGATTATGTCATATGTACGTGCAGTTGTAACTAGATTGGTCAGTAAGCGAGGCTTACGGAATACCCCCCGAGTGGGCCCAGGTACCCCTAAAATATGTACAAATTTCCAAGTGTGTGGGCTTGTGACCTTGACTCTGGGATTAGCGCGAGCGGCATGAACGTGAATTTGTCACAGGGTGGTAGAGGTCCATTGGAGCAATGAGTGTGTGAAATGTGACGCAGATCCGAGCAAGGAAATAGAAGTTATAACCGATTTCTCTGATGTTAAGTTTTGTAAAGAGACTACCGTATAACCTCGAATTAACGCCCTCGGAGGCGTTACATTTTACAAAGGGGGAGGGGGAGGGGGGGGGGGGCGTTTATTTGTCACATGGGTGGTAGAGGTCCATTGGAGCAATGAGTGTGTGAAATGTGAAGCAGATCCGAGCAAGGAAATAGAAGTTATAACCGATTTCTCTGATGTTAAGTTTTGTAAAGAGACTACCGTATAACCTCGTATAACCTCGAATTAACGCCCCCAGAGGCGTTACATTTTACAAAAGGGGGGGGGGGGGTGGGGTGCGGCGTTTATTTGTCACAGGGTGGTAGAGGTCCATTGGAGCAATGAGTGTGTGAAATGTGAAGCAGATGCGAGCAAGGAAATAAAAGTTATAACCGATTTCTCTGATGTTAAGTTTTGTAAAGAGACTACCGTATTACCTCGAATTAACACCCTTGGAGGCGTTACATTTTACAAAACGGCGGGGGGGGGGGGGGGGGGGGGGGGGGGGGGGGGGGGGGAGCGTTTATTAGCCAGTAAAAAAATAAAAAAAATAAAAAAATAAAAAATTACCAAGGACCACCAATTTCAAACACAAATAAGGATTTATAGCCCAGGAGTAATAGGGTTTAAGGTCCAAAAAATTGATAACAAGCTGAAAATTTCAGGATATGTCTAGAATCATGTCTACATTATCAGAAAAAAAGTCCCCGCAAATCAACCTTGTGCCAACTTGGCAATTCAAGATGGCGTCCAAGATGACCGCCATTTTTGTTTTTTGCTTATATCGTCGTATTCAGTTATGATAAATATACATAAAAACCATCAGAACGTACACAAGTATATACATATACAAAAATGCAGTATATATAGATAATATTCATAATAACCATTCAAAATGGCCGCCAAAATATATCCCCAAATGTCATCAAAGTGTCTAGCATTAAAATGTTGACGGTCAAACTTATTTTTTGACACGCCTAAATGGCTTTCCAGATGTTGAGTATGATTTTTCAATGTATACTAGAAACGGATTAGTTGTGACATGCTAAATATGATAAATCTAAATCTAATATGGCTTTAAAACCCTTCCGTGACAACGCAATATTAACTATTTCAGAGCAAAGTCGCGTGCTATGTCGAAAGTCAGTCAGAATGAACTATATGCATTTGGATTGATACAAGAGAATATATAAATTAAATGTCTAAATATTCTGGTGTTTTAAATCCTACAAATCATGTGAAAAGTTCGTGAATTTGCGTAGAGACGTGATCTTTTGAACACATGACGTCCCGGATAACGTCTAACATTGATGTTTTGGTTGTTGCTCTTAACGACGTCGCGTAAAACGTCCCGCCTAACATAGTTTTAGACCATGTCATTGATTAAATTCAGTCACCTGACTCATTAATATGAATGAGGTCTCATGAATATTGATAAGATGGCCTGTTGGAGAATTTGATTTTCTTTCAGCAATTTCTCTCAAATTCAGGTTAGTTAGCCATATTAGATAATAATTAAACATTTAATTAATAATTTAATTCTTAAGTCTAGAGATAAGAAAGGTAAAAGGTCTCCTACAATAAATAGGAGAACTACCGCTATAGCTTGTGCCATAATTTCTTCATGTCGTCCAAGGTCATTCATTTCACCACTGTTGATTGCAATTGTTGTGTATTGTTGTGTATATACATAGAAAATATGGTTCCCGTGAACTGTTAGATCTTCTGAGCAGATTCAATGTCTCAGATGATTACAGAGAAGTGCAAAGGTTGGAGGCTGCACTTGTATCACACAATAGACCACTCGATATGATAATGCAGACTTCAATGTAGCTACAGTTACTGGTCACAATACTTTCCACAGTATGGGAGGTATAGCTTGTGTTACACCACAGGGTACTGTTGATGAAATACCTGTAAAGCGCACAGTCATAGTACCACCGGTGGAAACGTTCACATAAAGACATATAGCAAACCTGCTGTTCCTGGTCTAAAATCTGTTGTTATCGGACCAATGAAAACACCTGAAAAGGAACCTACATATGTCATCTATGCCAAGGCTTTAGACACACTCTGGGTTGCAGGTTATGTGCTTGAACTTTCCCCCTGTTGACAAAACTAGAATTGAAGTACTTCCCTTCATCAACTTGGACCCGGGAAATCAGTCACAATCTATAAAGCATTATCGTTTGCCCAATACCAGTGTCAGAAACATGGTCTTGGCAGATGTCCAGTTACGTTTGACCAACCGTTGTACATAAAGGCGGTAGAAATAGTGACTGCAACAAATGACTTGGTGGCTTCCATCTACTCATGTCTTACATAGGCAGCATTGGGTACATCATGACTGATAGCGGACTGGCAGATCTGTGGGAAACGGTGTATGCCAAATGATCTGTTGTGCATATGCTGACTGGTCATGCATACTCACGTGCACACTGAGCCCACATGCTGACGTCAGCGTCCCTTATATGTGTGCTATTAAATGATAATCCAAACTGTCTGGATGACATTGACAAATATCATTTGAAAACCCTCCATCAGATGAGCTTGCAAGGTGTTCATCCTGCTGATGTTGCCGATGATGTACAGCTATTAAATGGCATAATATCACAACTCCGTATAGCTGTGGCAAACAAACGCAGAACAGGCAAGTTGTGAGTACAGTACCTTGACCAGGTCGCCCTCCTTCGTCTGTTCATACGTGCTGAGAGAATGGGCAATTGGGATCATCATCTCACTGTGTTGAGAAAATTATTCCATACTTTCATGCTGCTGGGCATCTCCACTATGCCAAGTCTGCCCGATTGTATCTTCGGCAGATGGGTGCCAAATTCACGGAACAGGGATATTTCACTATCCGTCTTACTGACGAGTACTGGAATGACCAAACGATAGCACAGGTCCCAATGCGAATGTTAAAAAACATCCGGCGGCATGACACATGGTAGGGGCATTACAGACAGTACATTGGCAAAGTGGGTGTGTGCAATGCCCGGTTGTTTGCATATTTGTAGCCAACTGGAGAAATTCGCATCAGTACACACATCTACCTCTTAACAGCACAAAGACCTGAGGGTAAGCACACAATCAAGAGATACCAAAGACATTGGTCTCTTTGTGGATTGGCTGCACATATATTCACCATTCTGTGAATATGAACCATATTGAGTTGTATCTATATCCACTGGACTAGTGGCCGACTCGTCAGTGAATTGTGACCAAGCAGTCGACATTGGTACCGCCGCAGCTGCTAAAATGACAGGTAAGTGTTTCACAGAGATCACTCTTCACAGAAAAGATAAGGTTAAGACAATCAGTAGTATGTACAAAACATGTCAAAGTTCCGAGGACATGATACGGCAGTTAACCCACTCTGTTGTTTAATAGGATCACGTGTGTTCTCAATGATAGTACTGAAATGGAAACATTCCTGACACACGAACTGTCACCGCAGCCCCCAGCACAATTCATTGATGGTCTAATGTGGAAGCCCATGAAAAGTACACTGGGTATATTGTCATTTGTGACACAACAACCAACTGTCCCAGACAATGCAATATTTGTGGTGGACGGAGGGCACCTACTACACACAGTTGTATGGCCAAGGGCATCTACATATCATGACGTGTTCCAGTCATATATCGCATACACACTAAAACATTTTGGTGTTGGGACAGTTGTTGTATTTGATGGCTATGTCACCTCAACCAAAGCCATGGAGCAGAACAGAAGGGCTAGCAAGGTAACATCACGTTCCATCATATTTGATGTAAATATGAAAATCACGACTGCACAATCAGCATTTTTGTCAAACAGCAGCAATAAACGTCGATTTATTGACTTGCTGAGTCAAGAGATGCAAGCCGCAGGCATAAGAGTGAAACAGTCGGAGGCAGATGCAGATTTACTGATAGTTTCAACAGCCTTAGCACTGGCTGATGATGCCGAGAAGCCAGTGGTGGTTGTTGGAACTGACACTGACTTACTGGTGATGCTTGTTGCACTAGCGGTTACAACGGTAGCAATATATATACTGTGCCATAGTAACCCACCAGTGACCCTTTACAACATCCAGGATCTTCAGCATGCTATAGGAGACACCAAAAACACTTGTTGTTTATGCATGCTGTAAGTGGTTGTTATACAGTATCTACGCCTTATAGACAGGGAAAACGCAAGGCTGTCAATACTCTACACCATCATCAGGACAAGCATATGCTAGAAACGTTCAGAAATAGTGAAAGCACACATAGCGATATAGAACATGCCAGTGAACAGTTCTTACTCAAATTGTATGGAGCTGGTCAAGTGAAGACACTTGATAAATACAGAGACATTGCATACTAAAAGGCAATTGGTAGGTCCTCCCTTAGCTCATCATTTCAAATTGCGTGTCTCCCACCGACAAGTGCTGCAGCCAAATACCATTCATATTGGCTGTTGGATGGGTAACTCAATGCCTCCAATAGAATTGGGATGGAGATTGCAAGATGATGTTCTGTTACCCATGGAGACTGACCTCCCAGTTGCACCAGATAAGCTAATGCAAATGGTTTCATGTGGCTGTAAGACTGGATGTGGAAAGTCATGTGGGTGCAGGAAGCTTGGGTTATTATGCACTCAGATGTGCAGCCAATGTATGGGACAAACATGTAATAATACTACGCCCGTACCAGTTGACCAAATGTAATTCATACTGCAGTAAACGCAATAGCCCGGGGTTTTATTCATTAAATACAAATGACATAACTGTGTGAGCACTGTCAAACATTACAATGTGTATCACCAATGATGCATATAAATACAAGAAAGTGATTTGAAAGATAAACATGACTTATTTATTAGTGTGGCGAGTCTAATACACTTATCTAGCCAGAGTGAATGACATAACATTCATAAAAAGTACATAGAAGTGTCTACCATGGTATTAAATGCCATAATTCTTAATCCAGAAGTCACATTTTATGTATGATCAAACAATGTTATCGCTATATTGATGATGCTGTAGTGGTAAAGTGGTATGGATTTACACGTATGTTTACTTACAGGACTGTCACTATTCATAATTGTACGAGACACGAGTGGATATCAATCTGTATATACCATGAATAGTGATAATGAATGCATTTCCAATGTCCAATGTATTATGTATTAAGTACTGCTTGCCATATATTGTATAATATATGCATTAAATTGAAAATATTGCTATCTACCTCGCGTTTTTTCTTACAAAATATCCTAAAATCCATCAATTTGGAAGTTTTGGCGGCCATAATGGTGGCCATCTTGAATTGTATAATTTCAGAAATAACAAAACTGCTTTAAAAATGTATATCAGATAATCCAGGTAAGAGTATAAAAAAATCAACACTTTTTTATGCCTATTTGCCCATATAGCTGAAGATTAAAAGATAATGAAAAAATGGCGGCCATCTTGGACGCCATCTTGAATTCCCAAGTTGGCACCAGCTGGATTTGCGGGGACTTTTAGTATGTTATTTTACATACATTTATACAACTTTCCTGAAAAATTCAGCTTGTTAACAATTTTTTTGGGGTTTGGTGTTTTTCACACCTATTACTCCTGGGCTATTAAAGATTATTTGTGTTTGAAATTGGCGGTCATTGGTAAAAAAAAGTTTTTTTGTTGTTTTTTTTATTTGGGTGGGGGGGGGGGGGGGCGTTTATTAGCCAGCATGGTATTAGAGCCTTACAGAAATGCATGTGTGAAATATTAAGAATTTTAGATGAAGGAAATAGAAGTTAGAACAATATTTCTCTGATGTTAAGTTTTGTAAAGAGACTAAGTATTTGACCTTGACCTTGGGATCAGCGGGGGTTGGACGGTCGTGGATTTGGCACAGCATGGTAGTAGAGCCTTACAGGAATGCATGTGTGAAATATTAAGCATTTTAGATGAAGGAAATAGAAGTTAGAACAATATTTCTCTGATGTTAAGTTTTGTAAAGAGACTAAGTATTTGACCTTGACCTTGGTATCAGCGGGGGTTGGATGGTCGTGGATTTGGCACAGCATGGTAGTAGAGCCTTACAGGAATGCATGTGTGAAATATTAAGCATTTTAGATGAAGGAAATAGAAGTTATAACAATATTTCTCTCATGTTAAGTTTTGTAAAGAGACAAAGTATTTGACCTTGACCTTGGGATCAGTGGCGGTTGGACGGTCGTGGATTTGGCACAGCATGGTAGTAGAGCCTTGCAGGAATGCATGTGTGAAATATTAAGCATTTTAGATGAAGGAAATAGAAGTTATAACAATATTTCTCTCATGTTAAGTTTACGGACTAAGTATTTGATCTTGACCTTGGGATCTGTGGGGGTTGGACGTTCGTGGATTTGGTACAGCATGGTAGTAGAGCCTTACAGGAATGCATGTGTGAAATATCAAGCATTTTAGATGAAGGAAATAGAAGTTATAACAATATTTCTCTGATGTTAAGTTTACGGACGGACGGACGGACGGACGGACGGACGTCTTTACTTTCAGGTAACTATGTGGCTTATCGCATGTTAAATCTTAGCCACATAAAACCATTTTTAGCCACATAAAACAATTTTTTAGGTGGCTAATTGTAACCAACCCTATCCTTTAACAAGTCCATAACCCTGTGGGGCTAGCCACATAAGTACCCGAATGTCTGCCCGGACGGACGGACGGACGTTCTTACAAATGGATACTTATGTGGCTTATCACATGTTAAATATTAGCCACATAAAACGATTTTTAGCCACATAAAAGGATTTTTTAGGTGGCTAATTGTAACCAACCCTATCCTTTACTAAGTCCATAACCCTGTGGGGCTAGCCACATAAGTACCCTAATGTGTGCCCGGACGGACGGACGGACGGACGGACGGACGGACGTTCTTACAAATGGATACTTATGTGGCTTATCACATGTTAAATATTAGCCACATAAAACGATTTTTAGCCACATAAAAGGATTTTTTAGGTGGCTAATTGTAACCAACCCTATCCTTTACTAAGTCCATAACCCTGTGGGGCTAGCCACATAAGTACCCTAATGTGTGCCCGGACGGACGGACGGACGGACGGACGGACGGACGGACGTTCTTACAAATGGATACTTATGTGGCTTATCACATGTTAAATATTAGCCACATAAAACCATTTTTAGTCACATAAAAGGATTTTTTAGTTGGCTAATTGTAACCAACCCTATCCTTTACTAAGTCCATAACCCTGTGGGGCTAGCCACATAAGTACCCTAATGTGTGCCCGGATGGACGGACGGACGGGGACGGACGGACGGACGGACGGACGGACGTTCTTACAAATGGATACTTATGTGGCTTATCACATGTTAAATATTAGCCACATAAAACGATTTTTAGCCACATAAAAGGATTTTTTAGGTGGCTAATTGTAACCAACTCTATCCTTTACTAAGTCCATAACCCTGTGGGGCTAGCCACATAAGTACCCTAATGTGTGCCCGGACGGACGGACGGACGGACGGACGGACGGACATTTCTTACAATACTATACTTATGTGGCTTATCACATGTTAAATATTTTATGCCACATAAAACGATTTTTTAGCCACATAAAAGGTATTTTTTTAGTGGGCTAATTGTAACAACCCTATCCTTTACCAAGTCCATAACCCTGTAGGCTAGCCCACATAAGTTACCAATAATGTGTGCCCGGACGGATGGAAAGGACGGACGACGGGACGGACGGAATTTTTAGCACTTGATTTAGAATTTTTTAGTTACGGACGTTCTTACATATGGTACTTACCCCTAATGGCTTATCAACATAAGTTCCAAATACCCTGTAGCCTGTACAGGAAAACGATTTTTTAGCCACATAAAACGGATTTTTTAGGTGGCTAATTGTTTAAATAAACCAACAAAATGATCCTTTAAGCAAGGTGGAACAGGTAACCCTGTGGGCTAGCCACATAAGTACCCTAATGTGTGGCCCCAGGACGGACGGACGGACGGACGGACGGACGGACGGACGTTCTTACATTAGAGGTACTTATCGTGGCTTTTAACATGTTAATAATATTAGCCACATTATAAAACGATTTTTAGCCACATAAAACGATTTTTTAGGTGGCTAATTGTAACCAACCCTATCCTTTAACAAGTCCATAACCCTGTGGGGCTAGCCACATAAGTACCCTAATGTGTGCCCGGACGGACGGACGGACGGACGGACGGACGACGGACGTTCTTACAGTACTATACTTATGTGGCTTATCACATGTTAAATATTAGCCACATAAAACGATTTTTAGCCACATAAAATGATTTTTAGGTGACTAATTGTAACCAACCCTATCCTTTACTAAGTCCATAACCCTGTGGGGCTAGCCACATAAGTACCCTAATGTGTGCCCGGAGGACGGACGGACGGACGGGGACGGACAACCTGACTCCAGTATACCCCTCCACAACTCGTTGCGGGGGAGGGGGGGGGGTATAATTATTACTGACTGTGACGTGGTGGAGGGCGAGACATCAAAGGTTACAAAGTTGTGCCGATCTGACCTTTGATACATGCAGACACGATATCAAACGAGACACACATTTACTGAACACATATTTATCCATTTCGCGACACTATCACGCATGGCAAAAATTAGAACTTTATTTAGTAAGATTTGGCTCTGGAATTATCTTTCGCACATAATTATTCAATTAAAAATTGGAGGTGCAGAATCTCCGAAAAAAAGGTAAGGTAAAAACCGGCGATGCGATGCGGTAACCAATATCACATATTGAAATATGTTTTTCCCCAATAAACATGTATTGGTAGCACATTATAATCTTCTCCTAAGACAACGATTATCATGTTTTTGACAAACTATGTACCGTAGATGATTTTTTATCAAGAAATATTGTTGTTTATCCACATTTGTTCTACTTCTTAAAAAATGAGAATCGTCATGAGAATCGTCTCTTAATACTATTTTTACATGTGCTGTTTGGGACATGTTACAATCTCGCGTTCTCGCGATATCCTGCATAGGTTGATCGCGGAAATGTGAAGTAGGATCGCGAGATTGCGATACGAAAACACGCGATTCCATCATACAAGTATTCAATCTTGCGTTTTCACAGCCGATCTCTCGTTTTTGCTAGCAAAACTAACCCGAATTTTCTGTCTGTAACGCAGGGTAAGTTCATTCAATACCGGTATTGGGAGAAATGCGACCCAACACACAACAATTTATTACCCGACAATGTTTTAACACGGATATGCCCCGGATATGTGTAATAAAATGGACATTACTTGGTGTCAAAATCAGTACATTTACACAGTTGATAAAGAAAAAGCAGCCTGTTATTTTCGGAACAAATTTTAAGGGTAGTTTGCAAATCTCAGTCGGTCTGAGATTTCAAAATTCGGTCCAGAACCGACAAACTTAAAATTTTAGAAGCCCTGCTTAGGGTTGTGGAGATATTTGGTAGTGCAAAACTTTAATGCAGATTTTACAGAAAACTTTAACGCAAATTTCTAAGTAATTTGACTTTGACCTTGGGCATGGGGGCTGCATGGGTGGGCTATAGAATGAAACTATGAATGATGTATAGAGGTATATGAAGTTTCAAGTCAAGATATGGGTTCGCGAGAAGATTTTTTTAAAGAATTTGACCATGGGTGGGCTGTAGAATGAAACTATGGATGATGATAAAGATGTATGTAACGATTCAAGTCAATCTGATCTAGGATTGTGGAGATATTTGGTACTTAAAAAACTTTAAGGCAAATACTGGACATACTAATTAGAATGAATATATGGATGATGACCAATAAGCATACAAAGTTTCAAGCAAATCAAACTTACAGTTACAGAGATAGTGATATGTGAAAAGTTTAACGCAAATTTGGACAAAAACTTTAACGCAAACTTCTAAGTCATTTGACCTTGACCTTGGGGCATAGAGGCCGCATGAGTGGGACATAGAATGAATATATGGATGAAGACCAATAAGCATACAAAGTTTCAAGCAAATCTGACTTATGGTTACAGAGATAGTGGGTATGTGAAAAGTTTAACGCAGATTTGGACAAAAACTTTAACGCAAACTTCTAAGACATTTGACCTTGACCTTGGATCACAGGGGCTGCATGAGTGGGACACAGAATGAATATATGGATGATGACCAATAAGCATACAAAGTTTTTTCAAGTAAATCTGACTTACGGTTACAGAGATAGTTGTGAAAAGTCTAACGCCAATTTTGACAAAACCTTTAATGCAAACTTCTAAGTCATTTGACCTTGACCTTGGTGCACAGGGGCTGCATGAGTGGAATACAGCATGAACATATGGATGTTGACTAATAAGCATATGAAGTTTCATGTCAATGTGACTTAGGACTGCAGAGATATAAGGTATTTAAAAACGTTAACGCAGATTTCGGACAGACGGATGCATGGACACCCGGAACTCATTGTGATCATTATGTCTCGTTTTCCTCAAGCGGGCTCGACAGAAAAACAAGAGGACCAGTGTGGCCTTATATCGCTCACCTGGTTATTATATATATGCAAGTAAATCTGAGAGAGCTTATACATTCATGAATCCTACAAAGTTTTGTCCAGACCAGTCTATTATAATGTATAATATATAGACATTGTTTAAAGATTTTGTCCATCTTTATACGGTGGCCATCTTGCATTATATGATGATTTCCAATTTGAAAAATCTGTAAATGTTTCACCGAAAGACAATAACTATCGAAGCTGTTAGTAAGAAAAGGCTGTTTGAAAGCTGTAATAAAAAGATACTGGTTTGACCTTTGGGTGGCCATCTTGGATGTAATCATCTGATTTTGATAAAAAACGCTTCAGAGTGATCGTCTCCTCAATACCTTCGTTTTGATATTAAAGGTACGCACAAACTGTTCACTATAGGAATTAAATAAGTGTATAATTGTGTCACTATTCCACCAGTTCTAAAAATTACAAGTGACCGCAAAACAGATATAATCATTTGGTAATAATTATTTTACTGATAGTGACGCGCGGTGGTATCAGGCTATTTTCATATGCAAATGAGGCATGGTATTTTGTACTTATTTATACTAATGAAATGCGTCACCTGAAAAAATAATATTTTCTACAGATTATAAAGTATGATCATTGCACATCAAAAAATAAATACAGAGAATAAATAGTAATGTCCGTTAACATTTTAAGAAAACACGGTTATCACCCCTGATATCAGTGTGAAAATCTTCGTCTGATATAAAATGTATAATAATGCCAATAAATACGTGGGGTAATGGTGAATGAATGTTTCTTTTGCCAGAAAATGTCATACGTACAGCATATTCAAAAGTACATGTATCTGTCTCACTATATTATAAACTACTGCGTGGGCATGTACCTTTAAAGAATGACCATTAGGCGGCCATCTTGGATGACCTAATCATCCGATATCTGCGAAAAATGATTCAGATCGATTGTCTCCTCGAGACTTTCGATTTGATATATGAAATGACCATATTCGGTCAAATATGAAATTTGACCCCTGGTTTGACCCCCAACTTTTGACCCCTGGATCACTATTTTTACAAATCTGATAGAGCATTGACTGTCGATCATTCCAGTCAAGTTTCGTTGCACTCTATCTGGGGGTTCGTGAGAAGAAGATTTTTTTAAGAATTTGACCTACTATTCCACATAGATCATCCCTGTGAAGTTTGACCAATATTGACCAAGCGGTTCAAGAGAAGATGTTAGAAATCTCTAATAAAAGGATGACCATTTTACTTTTGGCGGCCATCTTGGATGACGTAATCATCCGATTTTTACAAAAAAATACTCCAGAGTCATCGACTTGTCGATACCTTTGATTTGATATATGACATGACCATATTCGGTCAAATGTGAATGTGAAATTTGACCCCTAGTTGACTCCCGGAGCCCCAGAGGTCTGTGAGAAGATTTTTTTAATAATTTGACCTACTTTTCCACAGTGGCCATCTTGGATTATGCGACGACCACCAATTTTACAAATCTGACGTGCCCCCACCCATAGATCATCCATGTGAAGCTTGACCAACACTGACCTAGCGGTCGTGAGAAGACGTTTGAAATTGTGGACGTACGCACGGACGACGACAGATGAAAAGCTGTAACATTAGCTCACTTCAGCTAAACAAGAGGGCCATGATGGCCCTAATTCGCTCACCTGACTCCATGAACACCAGAGGAGAATGTGACATTGAGTTCATGTGTTTTAAAAAAATTGTGCTATTTTTAGATGGCGGTCATCTTGGATTAAGCGATGACTCTCATTTTACAAAATCTGAAAATGCTTCACCCAGCATCGGCCATGTGGTTCCTGAGAAAAAGAAGTTAACAATCTTGAATAAATGGACCTTTTGGTGGCCATCATGGATGACATAATCATCCGATTCCGACAAATATTGCACCAGAGTGATCGCCTCATTGATACCTTCAATTTGATATATGACATGACCATATTCAGTCAAAAATAAAATTTGACCCCAATTTGACCCCACGGGCCACGCCCATTTTTGACCCCGGGGTCACCATTATAACAACTTTCAAAGAGCAATGTACATCGATCATTCCTACCAAGTTTCGTCGAAATCCGGCAAGCGGTTCATGAGAAGATGATTTTTTAAGAATTTATGCTATTTTTAGATGGCGGCCATCTTGGATTAGCGATGACCTCCATTTTAACAAATCTGAAAAGGCTTCACACATGGACCATAACTTTTAAGTTTGGCTACCATGGGCCAAGCGGTTCATGTGAAGAAGAATTTTGAAATCTCTAATAAAAGAACGACCTTTTGACCTTTCGGCGGCCATCTTGGATGACATAACAATCCGATTTCGACATAAAATGCACCAGAGTGATCGCCTCATTGATACCTTCAATTTGATATATGACACATGACCATATTCGGTCAAAAATAAAATTTGACCCCAATTTGACCCCACGGGCCACGCCCATTTTTGATCCCGGGGTCACCATTTTAACAACTTTGAAAGAGCAATGTACATCGATCATTCCTACCAAGTTACGTCAAAATCCGGCAAGCAGTTCATGAGAAGATTTTTTAAGAATTTATGCTATTTTTAGACGGCGGACATCTTGGATTAGCGATGACCTCCATTTTAACAAATCTGAAAAGGCTTCACCCATGGACCAATTTTTTTGTTAAAATTGTTTAATGCATGTATATTTACATATTGCCATCTATAATACATCTACCGGGTATCGCAGGAAGCAGAAACTATGAGCATAAAGCAAGAATAAAATCTCAATGTTATGCTAATGGCAGTACTAATTATGTTTGTTATGTCCTGGTTCTTTTTTTTTTTTGTTTTTGTTTTTTTTTTTTTTTATTATTTTTAAATACAAACATGTACATACAATACAACACATGTATTATTAACTAACACACTGTGACTAAAGTCGCTATGAAATGATTGCACATGCACTCATTGTACTTGAAAATAAGTTTTTAGAGAAAGAGAAGACAAAAAGAATATAGAAAAGCATAGATGGTAAAGTACAATCAGGAAGAAGGAAGAGTATCGAAAAGTATAAAATATGTCCCCTTTTGTTCACATCCGCTTGAATTGAGTTTTTTTTTTATATATATATTCGTTTACTTTTGTGTGGTTAGTGTGATTGAAACCTTCCCTACTATTGCCCAAAAAAAACATACCTATGTTTGAAAAACATCCCATTTAATGTTGTGTTGCTCAAGTTTGTCTTTTTTAGTAGCTATTAACTCTTCTAAATTTATCCTATATTTTAAGTAGTTTATAAACGGTTCGAAAGCAATTTCCCGGTTTTCATATTTACATTTAACAATAAAGTATTTGGCTAATATGAGTATAAAATTAAATTGTTGTGCCTTGTGTGTACTTTCATCTATTCCTAAAGAAATACTTTGGAAATTTACAGCGTAAGTAAAACCTTTTTCATTCAAATAGGTACGTAACTGTGACCACATATGTTGTACATGAGTACATTCCAAAACAAATGTTTTATAGTTTCTACATACATAGAGCAAAAATCGCATAAACTACTATTAATTAGGTTACATCGAAAGAGTAATTTATTTGTTCCATTCATTCGCATAAGGTATTTATATTGAAAATTCCGCAATGTGGAATCTATAGTACAATTAAAGGTTGACATGTAAATATGTTTCCAGTTTAAGTTGGCTTCGGAAATTCAGCTATCCATTTTTTTTCAGACTTTTTTTCTTCAGTGATTTTTTTTTCTGTTTGTATTGTATAAAGTAATTTATTAACGTATTTGCTTTTTTGTACCCTTGATTTCAGTGTTTCAGACAGTTGTATTATGTTTATTTGTTCTGTTTTTATTGTTTCTTTCCATATTGGATTTATACTATTTAATATACATTGATATTTCATAAAATCATCATTTCTTATGCTGAATAACTCTACAATATCACCGAATGTCAGAAAAGTTTTTGTTCTATAATCGTATAATTGTTCGATGTACTTGATACCCTTATCAAACCAGTGTCTATGAAACAAAGTTTTATTTTGATGTTTTATATTAGAGTTGTTCCAAATTATTTCTTTTGATACTGTATCTGTTTGAGAAGAATAGTTTATACTTGCCCAAGATTTCAAAACATTGTTCAGGAATTTATTTTTCACTATGTTTTGTATGTCTTCCTGGTTTCAAGTTACATTCGAAAATAAAAGTCCCGCCATATTTTTCAAGTATTTTTTCGTAAATTGCTTTCCATTTCCCTATGTTAGTAGTATCGCATATTCTTTTTACCCATGAAGCTCTTATTGAAGTAATAAAACTATCGATGTCTAACATTTTTAGTCCCCCTTTTTCGTAAGCTTGAATAATTGTATTCCTTTTTACTTTATCAGGCTTGTTATCCCATAAAAATTGAAATAACTTGGTTCTTACACGTTTTATCATATGTTCTGGTGGATCATGTAAAAACTGTCAATGGGTATATTAATTTTGGGGCAGCAAATGTTTTTATTACCGTGATTTTTCCGAGTAAGCTGAGCTTTCTGTGTTTCCATTTGTCTAGGCACTGTTCAAATTCTAAGATTTTTGTAAAAAAAATTATGGTCATGGGTATTAATATTATCATTTAGGAATGTGATGCCTAATGTTTTCGCGCTGTGTGAGGTCCAAGTAAATTGTTTGTTGGGGCAAAATGTGGTTTCTGTATGTTTAAGAGCACCTATTCTCATTACTGTTGATTTTTTAATGTTAAGTTTTAGGCCAGAAATCATACTGAATTCGTCTATTATGTATATTAACTTTTCGAAGGATTTTTGAGAGCCGTCTGTCATAAAGGTTGCATCGTCAGCAAACATTGTGTTCTTTAGTTCTACATCATACATTTTGACTCCGGTTATATCTGCTTCATTTATGATAGATTGTGATAATATTTCAATGACCATAATAAAAAGATACGGTGATAACGGACAGCCCTGACGCACACCTCTTTGTATTGAAAATAATTCTGATAAGTATCCGTTATTTGTTACACAACTTTTTGCATCAGAGTAAAATAGTTTGATCCAATTAAGTATATCATTACCAAAATTAAAATAGTCCAATGTTTTCAAAAGGTATGTATGTTCAACAGTATCAAATGCTTTTTCGAAGTCTGCGAAAAAAAAGAGACCTGGGGCATCATTTTCGTTAAGATGATCAATTGCTTCGTAAAGAGTTCTAATGTTTTCGCCAATATATCTTCCCTTAAGAAATCCAGTTTGTGAATAATCTATTATTGATGGTAGAACTTTTTTTAATTCTATTTGCAATCGTCTTAGATGCTATTTTATAATCTACATTAAGCAATGATATGGGTCTCCAAGTTTGTTAATTTTGATAAGTCGCCCTTTTTCGGTAGTAATGTTATTATTCCTTGTTTTTGCATTTCGCTTAGCGACCCGTTTGTTAATGAATAGTTGAAAGATTCTATATAATACTTTTTTATATCATTCCAGAATATTTTAAAAAATTCTACTGTTAGTCCATCGGAGCCTGGGCTTTTATTATTATTCATTTCTTTTAGAGCAGTGCTTACTTCATATTCGGAAAGATTACCTTCGCATAGCTGTTTGTTTTCTTCAGATAATTTATTCTGATCGTTGTTTGTAAAAAAATTGTGATTACTATTCTGAACATCTTTTTTGCTATATAGCTTTTTATAGTATTCGTTTTGCTCGTGTAATATATCTTCATTTTTCGTGACATTTTTTCCATTTACATTTAATCGGACTATAGTTTTGTTCTCTGCTCGTTTCCTTTCTAAATTTGCAAAATATTTTGTATTTTTTTCATTACCCTCTATATATTCTGCTTTTGATCGTATGATACTTCCTCTTACTTTCTTTTCATGGATGTCCTCTAGGACTTTGTTTTTTAGATTGTAATTCTAATAAAGTGGTGTCCGATATATTGTTTCGTATTCTGTTTCCAGTTGATCTATTTCTTCTATGAGTTTTCTTTCTAACTTTAAATTTATTTTATTTTCTTTCGATGCAAATTTTATTGTTTCATTTCTTATCGTTCCTTTTATAATTTCCACAATGTGTTAGGATTTGCGTCATTGTTAATATCGGCAATAGCTGTTATATTATCTCTAATTAGTTGTTGGTAATCCGGTTTTAATAGCAGACTATTATTTATTTAAAGTAGCCAGGTCCCCGTTTCATTACAATGCGTTAGTAATATATATATAATCAAATGGTCTGATTTAATTCCTGTAGTGATTTTGCTTTTTGTTATTCTATTTATTATATTCTCCGATATTAGAATAAAGTCCAATCGACAGAATATTGGTGGTTTAGTATTAGAGTGCCATGTGAATTTTTTAGTATTAGGGTTAAGGATTCTCCAGATATCATGTAGATTAAATTTGTTCATAATCGACACTATTTTTTCTCTTGTTTTTTTGTTAGCATCATGTCTACCATTTTTCTTATCAAGGTCGGGATCTAAAATAATATTGAAGTCCCCTCCTATTATTAGCGTATCCTGTTCTACAGATTCTAAATATGTCTCGAAATTTTTGATAAATGAAAACTATTTTCATTTGGCCCATATATGTTAATTAATGTGTATTCTTTGTCGGATATGCTGATTTTAAGAGTTTGAATTCTACCAGTTACAATGTTTTCATAATATACAGTTTCATGGTCCAAACCTGGTTTTATTAGAATACATATACCTTCCTTATTACTGGATTCCCCACTAAAAAAAGCGTCTCCACCCCATTCACTTTCCCACTGTGTTTTGTCATGTATAGTGAAGTGTGCCTCTTGGATGAAGCATATGTCATAATCATTTTCTTTTATCCATTCGAAAAGTTGTAGTCGCTTGACTTTTGACCCCATACCCTTTACATTGAAGCTTCCTATTTTTAAGTCCATATTATTCTATCAATATTAACGTGTATTTAATCAATCACACTACTCACTGACATATAGTTCATCAACGATTCAACAGCCGTGAACAGAAGGAGACAGATAAGAGGGGAATGTGAGAGTTGCATCAGTGGAAAATTTTGAACAAGAGTCACCGAGTTTGGCTACCATGGGCCAAGCCGTTCATGTGAAGAAGAATTTTGAAATATTTAATAAAAGAACAACCTTTTTACCTTTCGGCGGCCATCTTGGATGACATAACAATCCGATTTGGACAAAAAATGCACCAGAGTGATCGCCTCATTGATACCTTCGATTTGATATATAACATGACCATATTCGGTCAAAAATAAAATTTAACCCCACGGGCCACGCCCATTTTTGACCCCGGGGTCACCATTTTAACAACTTTGAAAGAGCAATGTACATCGATTATTCCTACCAAGTTTCGTCGAAATCCGGCAAGCGGTTCATGAGAAGAAGATTTTTTAAGAATTTATGCTATTTTTAGACGGCGGCCATCTTGGATGAGCGATGACCTCCATTTTAACAAATCTGAAAAGGCTTCACCCATGGACCATAACTTTTAGGTTTGGCTACCATGGGCCAAGCGGTTCATGTGAAGAAGAATTTTGAAATCTCTAATAAAAGAACGACCTTTTGACCTTTCGGCGGCCATCTTGGATGACATAACAATCCGATTTCGACATAAAATGCACCAGAGTGATCGCCTCATTGATACCTTCAATTTGATATATGAAATGACCATATTCAGTCAAAAATAAAATTTGACCCCAATTTGACCCCACGGGCCACGCCCAGTTTTGACCCCAGGGTCACCATTTTAACAACTTTGAAAGAGCAATGTACATCGATCATTCCTACCAAGTTCTGTCGAAATCCGGTCGGCGGTTCTTGAGAAGAAGATTTTTTAAGAATTTGTGCTATTTTTAGACGGTGGCCATCTTGGATTACGTAATGACGTCATTTTAACAATTTTGTAATCCCCCTACCTAAGGACCATGACCATGATGTTTGGTGACTATAGACCCAATGGTTACCGAGGAGAAAACGTTTGAAAATGTTCACGGACGACGACGGACGACGACGGACGACGGACACATTGCGGTAACAATAGCTCACATGAGCTTCGCTCAGGTGAGCTAAAAATAAGACAATTGCCTTACAACCAAGGTGAACATAAGTCCTCAGTGACCTTGACATTGGGTGGTCAGACATGGGTCTTATGCTAAACAAATCACCATCCTTAGACACACGTTGTGGCCAAATTTTATAAAAAAATTACGCACGCACATAGACCAATGCTATATCCCCCCTCTTGCCAGTCGGCAAGGAGATAAACAGCAGAGTAATTTGACATTGACCTTGGGCATGGGGGCCGCAGGTGTCGGCTATAGAATGAAAATAGGGATGTTGATAAAGAGCTATGTGAAGTTTCAAGTCAATTGGACTGAGGGTTGTGGAGATATTGGGTACTTAAAATATGTAATGCAAATGCCGGACACACACCAAAAGCGGGAACTATATTACACCGACCACAAGCGGGCGTGAGAAAAACTACGGATTTTATAATCATAATATTAGCATAGAATATACAGAAAATATATAACACATATTTTGTCAATCAGTTTCAGGAATATCTCGGATGTTGTTAAGACATATTAACTCACAAGTGGGCTTATTGGTCATATTCAGTTGTGACAGCGAATGTGAGTTCAGTCTAGCTTGTAATCTAGTAGTCATGTTCTATGCATTACCGTATTTTGTGTGACCTTTAGGATATGTTTTGAAATTGCTCTTATTGGTCAACACGCCTTTTGATGTGCCGCAGACGTCGCGTCATGGGACAATCAGTAACCCATTTCATGCTGAGTTTGCGGAAAATCCTAAATATTTTCCTTCTATGCACTCAGAAGTATATGCTGACACCACCAGACGGTTCAAATGAGTGGTCACAACATATACTTTCATTGAGAAATAACAAAAATAAAAATAAAATATTTAATAAATTTCATATCCGTAAATGTGTATTCCGAAAGGAATGGGTTAAAAAAACACAGATCTGTCGCCATATTTCGCCGATATTGATTTCTAAAATATTTTCTATAAATATTTGTCATAAATCTAAGGTTTAAACACTGTCAATCTCATTATGTAAGTACACCATTGTAAGACAAAGTTAGTTATTCCACTTAGACTATTTCAACATGTATATTCGCCTGTATGTGCACTTAACTATCTTGTACCACATTCGTGTCTTACATCCACCTTGTGGGAGACGAATTCATATAAGCTTCACGCTTGTTTTCATATCCCTGTCATTGTATACCTTGTATTGTACCATATACTGTCGAATAAATATTGTTTAAACTAAACTAAAATATTTTCCGTAAATGGTGTTGAAAAGAGATAATACATACTGCAATCAATAATTAACAATATAATACCACTTTCGGCAGCAATATGTTCGCAAATATAACACGATTTCCGGCGACAGTTTGTTACAAATTTAACACGATTTTTATATACAAATAGGCAAAAAAATCGGGAGCCAAGGCACAACCATGTACGAACCGAGCACGTGTTATAGTGAAGTGTGTACTACTGGGTTCACAATGTAATTGAAGAAAACGGTGAAATATGCGCCGGGGAATCACGGACATAGTCGGCAAATTACGGACATAGCAAACTATGATAGGGAAAATACAGACAAAGACGTCCAAGGTACGAATAAAAAAAACAGTGCGGGGGAATAAATAACATCTTGGCAATTTTTTTTAAATATTTTGTTTCATTTTGTTAGGAAAATTGGGTGCGTCTTATATTCTCATGTAGACATTTTCCCCCTGATTTTGGACTGAAAATAGGGGTGCGTTTATACTCTTGCGACCTATAACCAGCAAAATACGGCACATTAGCATCATTTCCGACTGAATGGCAAACAGTGCAGAATATGATCACACTGTACAGATGAACAACCTGATCAAAGTCAACAAGTATGAATAAATTATGCAGATTCATTTATGCAAATCAAAACTACCGTATTCTTACGATAATAAGTCACATTTTTTTTACTCAGATTTGTATCCCAGAAAGCCCCTGCGTCTTATAAATACATGTAGATACATGAGCATTTTTTTCCACCCAAAATATTGACATAAACGACAAAAAATAAACAAAATAAAATGCGTTCCTATATTTGTTGTTGTTGTTAGTCTTTGGGGTAAAATCCGGTATTGGAATATTGGATTCGTATTCTAAACAGTTCGCGCCTTACTCGCGCCTTACTCGTTCCGGCCCTGTGTCACATTCGGTACACATTTTCTATACCGAAGGCGAACAGTGTATACCAAGATCAGATCCGGTCGACATTTTCTCTGCCGAATCACAATCTGACCTCTATCATTTTAATTATCTTTTGAAAACATTTACCGGGCCCATATCCACGAAAGTTATAAAACTCCATCATTAGTTTGAAACTGTGTGTTTACACGATGCTGATGAAAGTGGCAAGCATAAGTCAGCTGGCCGACATCAAACACACAGCGTGTCAAGATTTACAACACAAAGCCATTGCGGTTGCTGACGTCAGTTTCGTATTCGTCACTAAACTGGTACCCTGTCTGATGCGTCCCAGTGAAACAATACTACCGAGAACCAGACTCTATTTATGACACAGCAAACGTGTTTATGTGAATTGGGTCTCTATCTCCGACAAATCCCGGCTTATTGCATTAGCGGCCAGACCAGGCGGTGGATTCGCGTAGTCTGCACATGGTTTACAATGTTCGCCAATCTCTAATTAAAAATATTATAATTACATCAGCGGACAATAGAAATTCGTCATAGCTATCGGCTGCTTTCAGCGTCAATTACGGAAGATACAACTGTTTTTGAAATATTACATACTGTAGGTGAAAGTTGTGTGTTGCTTTGTGGAAAAAAATTGATAACACCCAACCGTGTCAACTAACAGGTGCTTATCTTATGTCATCATTCAGCACGAGGCTGTAAACTGTGTGACCTTTAGGCTATGTTTTGAAATTGCACTGATTGGTCAACACGCTTTTTGATGTGTGCCGCAGATGTGGTGAACGTGCGGCTTTCATCCTTGCATCATGGGGGCAATCAGTAACCCATTTCATGCTGAGGATACGCTTATGTTTGCGGAAAATCCTAAATATTTTCCTTCTATGCACTCAGAAGTATATGCCGCGACCACCATTTAAACGAGTGGTCACAACATATACTTTCAGTGAGAAATAACAAAAATAAAATATTTAATAAATTTCATATCCGTAAATGTGTATTCAGAAAGGAACGGGTTAAAAAAACACTCTGGATTATACGCAGATCTGTCGCCATATTTCGCCGATATTGATTTCGAAAATAGTTTTCGTAAATGGTGTTGAAAAGAGAGAATACATACCGCAATCAATAATTAACAATATAATACCAATTTCGGCAGCAATATGATCGCAAATATAACACGATTTATGACAATAGTCTGTTACACATTTAACACGATTTTGATATACAAATAGGAAAAAAAATCGGGAGCCAATGCACAACCGTGTACTAACTGAGAACGTGTTATAGTGAAGCATGTACTACCGAGTTCACAGTGTAATTGAAGATACTAGAAAACGGTGAAATACGGACCGAGGAATCACGGACATAGAGTCGGCAAATTACGGGCATAGCAAACTATGATAGGGAAAATACGGACAAAAACATCCAAGGTACGAATAAAAAAACAGTGTGGGGGAATAAATAACAACAACAACTTGGCGAGTTTTTTTTCATTTTTTTTTTCATTTTGTTTCATTTATACTCTCATGTAGACATTTTCCCCCAGATTTTGGACTGAAAATAGGGATGCGTCTTATGCACTCTTGCGACCTATAATCGCAAGAATACGGTACTCTCTTTCAATAACTGCTGATTGGCCATTTTTACGACAATTTAAGAATCGTAAAAAATGCAATATTTTTTTGGCTTTTGAAATTTTTTAGTCATGTATTATCTTAAATTTGCAATTTGATAAATGCTCATCAAGAGCGTTTTTTACATTATAAAATCAAAAGATGCCAAAAATCAAAAAAAAAATAACATGTAAATTTATAAAAAAACAATATTTCAGTTTTGATGCATGTATATATCAGTAAAAGCATGGTTCAGTGGAAGAGAGGGTGATTATATTTATGTTAACAATGTAACCTCATCAGTTCAATTGGTTTATGTGTAAAATTATTTCTTGTATTGAAATTTCATGTATGCAATAACAAAGAAAAACAATAAATCAGTAACACTGATAGATGTACTCTCCAACAAGGCAATTAGTTGACCTTGACCTGCATTTACCCCGAGCGTTGAGGTTTCGAACGCACCAAGTCTGTGACCTTGACCATGGGCTTAGCGGGGGCGGGACGAATGTGGATTTGTCACAGGGTGGCAGAGGACCATTGGAGCAATGCGTGTGTGAAATGTGAAGCAGATTCGAGCAAGGAAACAGAAATTACTAGAAATGTGGCCTGTCGGCACACGAATGCCCCCACTGGCAGCCAAAGAAAACGAGGCATATTTGATTATAAGCCATTTACCCGAGCGTTAAGGGTTTGAACGCACCAAGTCTGTGACCTTGACTCTGGGCTTAGTGGGGGCGGGACGAATGTGGATTTGTCGCAGGGCGGTAGAGGACCATTGTAGCAATGCGTGTGTGAAATGTGAAGCAGATCCGAGCAAGGAAACACAAATTATAAGCCATTTAATTGAATGTTAAGGTTTCAAACGCACCAAGTCTGTGACCTTGACCCTGTGCTTAGCGGGGGCAGGACGAATGTGGATTTGTCACAGGTCGGTAGAGGACCATTGGAGCAATGCGTGTGTGAAATGTGAAGCAGATCCGAGCAAAGACACAGAAATTACAAGCCATTTACCCGAGCGTTAAGGTTTGAAACGCACCAAGTCTGTGACCTTGACCCTGGGCTTAGCGGGGGCGGGACGAATGTGGATTTGTCACAGGGCGGTAGAGGACCATTGGAGCAATGCGTGTGTGAAATGTGGAAGCAGATGCGAGCAAGGTAAACAGAAAAATTATAAGCCATTTACCCAGCGTTTTAAGGTTTCGAAAGCACCAAGTCTGTGACCTTGGACCCTGGGCATTAGCGGGGGCGGGACGAATGTGGATTTGTCACAGGGTGGTAGAGGACCATTGGAGCAATGCGTGTGTGAAATGTGAAGCAGATCCGAGCAAGGAAACAGAAATTATAAGCCATTTACCCAGCGTTAAGGTTTCGAAAGCACCAAGTCTGTGACCTTGACCCTGGGCTTAGCGGGGGGCGGGACGAATGTGGATTTGTGACAGGGCGGGGGTAGAGGACCATTGGAGCAATGCGTGTGTGAAATGTGAAGCAGATCCGAGCAAGGAAACCAAGAAATTATAAGCCATTTACCCAGCGTTATAAGGTTTCGAAAGCACCAAGTCTGTGACCTTGACCCTGGGGCTTAGGGTTGTGGGGGCGGGACGAATGTGGATTGTGACAGGGCGGTAGAGGACCATTGGAGCAATGCGTGTGTGAAATGTGAAGCAGATTCGAGCAAGGAAACAGAAATTATAAGTCATTTACCCAGCGTTAAGGTTTCGAAAGCACCAAGTCTGTGACCTTGACCCTGGGCTTAGCGGGGGCGGGACGAATGTGGATTTGTCACAGGGCGGTAGAGGACCATTGCAGCAATGCGTGTGTGAAATGTGAAGCAGATCCGAGCAAGGGAACATAAATTATAAGCCATTTACCCAGCGTTCAGTTTCGGGACGTACGTACGTACGTACGTACGTACGTACGTACGTACGGACGCCGGTAACACTATATGCCCCCCTTACGATTTGGTGGCGGGGGCATAAAAAATTAGTGATGCAAGAGTTGTCATTCTTGCGTGACACACCTTTAGGGTTGTGGTCTATGCATGTGTGAAGTTTCATGAAAATATTCCAAAGGGTGGTCGAGTTATGCTCCGGACAGGAAATCAGTGCGCGAAAATTAGCTATGCAAGAGTTGTCATTCTTGTGCACGACACACCTTCGGTTCGTGGTCTAATTGAATGTGTTAAGTTTCATAAAAATATTCCAAAGGGTGGTCGAGTTATGGTCAATCAGTGCGCGAAACAAAAAAGGGAGATAACTAAAAAAATTAGCTATGCAAGAGTTGTCATTCTTGTGCGCGACACACCTTCGGGTCGTGGTCTATGCATGTGTGAAGTTTCATGAAAATATTCCAAAGGGTGTTGAGTTATGCTCCGGACAAGAAGTGTCTGCGGCGGACGCGGACGCGGCCCGCTGTCAAATCCATAGTATCCCCCGACGGAGTCCGGGGGATACAATTAGAAATGTGGCCTGTCAGCACACGAACGCGCCCCCACTGGTAGCCAACGAAAACTAGAAAATGTGGCCTGTCGACACACTTAGGGCCCCAATTTGAGAACTGTTACAAAAACTTTCAATAAATAAACAGATGGATGTGTGTCCGGAATGATGTGGAATTTGGAATGATGTCAGTAGCGAGGGTAATTGTATGAATGTGGAAGGATGTATAGTTACTATGTAATACTATGTAATGTGTGCAATATGAAGATATTAGCTGAAGGCAAACAGAAATTATAGGTGATTCAACTCTTAAAAAAAAATTCAAATAAATAAACTGACAGACGGACGGACATACAATCAGTAGCGAGGGTAATTGTATTAATGTGGAAGGATGTATCGTTACTAAGTAATGCATGTGTGCAATATGAAGATATTAGCTGAAGGCAAACAAAAATTACAGGTGATTTGAGAAACTCTTACAAAAACTTTCAAATAAATAAACTGACAGACGGACGGACGTACAATCAGTAGCGAGGGTGGAATGAATGAATGTGGAAAGATGTATCGTTACTTAGTAATGCATGTGTGCAATATGAAGATGTTAGCTGAAGGCAAACAGAAGTTATAGGTGATTTGAGAAACTCTTACAAAAACTTTCAAATAAATAACCAGACAGACAGATGGACAGACGTATGATCAGAAGCGAGGGTAATTGTATTAATGTGGAAAGATGTATCGTTACTAAGTATTGCATGTGTGCAATATGAAGATGTTAGCTGAAGGCAAACCAAAATTATAGGTGATTTGAGAAACTCTTACAAAAGCTGTCAAAAAATAAACAGACGGACGGACGTTCTCACGAATGGATACTGGTTGGGTTTTTACTGTATAAAAAAGTACCCAACACTACCCAAAAAGTACCCAACACTACCCTAACCCTACCCATGAAGATCTCTAAAACGCTTGCCCAACACACAGATGAGCATTTGTTGGGTACTTTTGTACCCAATAAGTACCCATTTGGGTGTGCGGACGGACGGACGGACGGACGGGGATGGACGGACGGCGGACGGAATGAACGGACGGAACGGACAGACGGACAGAGCGAAACCTATAGGGCACCGCCAATTCTTGGTGGGGCCCTAACAAGGCACATTTGACAACACAGAGGGCCAGAGAAGAGTGAATTTGTTACAGCATGAAATCAGACCATCAAATCAATGGGTGTGTGAAATATCAAGCAGATCCATGTAAGGAAGCAGATATTATAAGACACTTACCAAAGTTTCGAGCGCACCAAGTATGTGACCTTGACCCTGGGCTTAGCAGGGGCAGGACGATCATGGATTTGTCACAGGGCGGTAGAGGATCATTAGAGCAATGCGTGTGTGGAATATCAAGCAGATCCGTGCAAGAAGACATTATCCGAGCGTTAAGGTTTCGGAAGTACACTCGGTAACGGGGACATAAATATGCACGATGACGAATAACCGTTTCAAGCCAATCCTACGTGTTTCCTAGCCTTACCTGATAAACTTTATATCAAACGACACTAGCCTGGTAGTGGGTGATAGTCCATGACCTGGATGTTTAATAAAGAATTGCGCATCTACCCACCATCAGGAAGCTACATAACAACTAAAAGTCTCTCGTATTAGGGTTTGAAACTTTTACAAAGTTACAAATTTGTGACGGATGGCAGAATGGGACAGACAGACAAGGGTAAGACAAGACTGGTGGGGCATAATTATAATTGTGCAACCGTCCAGCATACAGTCATAGACGTGGTAATTCAGCAGTGTACCTGTGGCAGCGAGGCAAAGCCCATACCTCCCAGCACAGCGGACGGGTCAAACCCTACAGGCAGGCTACCCTTCTTCCTGCAAACACAACCACAATATTATTATACACATACTTGCAATAGTACCAACACGCCCAGTGTTAACCCGTATAATGGGGAATTAAATTTTGTCATCTATTGTTTATTTTCCTCTTTTTTTTGTCACAAAAAATGATTTGAGAGCACTTTAGTACCACAGGTGGAAGACTCGGACCTACGACACCAAAAAAATGCCTATTAAAAAAATCCCATTACCCCACCCACTTGGTCTCGTACAGTACCATATTCTATTTATAAAGGTGAGTATCAATATGGCTATTATAGAAAGAGCCCTCTCTTTTCCGGCTCGCACAAACACAATAAACATTGATTAAATGTATGACTTCTGTCTCTGGCAATCGATAAAGGTATTAGGTGTGTGAATATATTCACTTCAAATTGCTGTTTCCAGCATTTATTCAGTTATTCGCATTTTGTATACCCCATCCAAAGCGAAATTTGCGTGTACAAAAGAATCTCACACAGAATCGGAGGCCGTCCGGTGTGGATTATCGGTCATATTTCACCAATAACCGATCGCCAGCTCAAACTAAAGTCGTGCACCATGACCATATACATTAGCAACTCCAACCATACAAAGTTCGTCCAATTGTGATCGTTCACCGATCTAAAAAACACATTTTTTCTACTTTCATTCATGATTCGCGTACTATCAGATTATGTCTTCCCGAATCACGAAATAGGTTGAATGAACGAAATTAGACAAAAAAGTGTTTTTTAGATCGGTGAACGATCACAATTGGACGAACTTTGTTTGGTTGGAGTTTCTAATGTATATGGTCATGGTGCACGTCATTAGTTTGAGCTGGCGATCAGCTATCGGCCAAATATGACTCATAATCCACGCCGGACGGCCTCCGATTCTGTGTGAGATTCTTTCGTACACGCAACTTTCGCTTTGGATGGGGTAATGAAAACGCGAATAACTCAATAAATGCTTGAAACAGCGATTTGAAGTGAGTATATTCACACACCTAATACCTTTATCGATTGCCAGAGACATATTTCATACATTTAATCGATGTTTATTGTGTTTGTGCGAATCGGAAAAGAGAGGGCTCTTTCTATAATAGCCATAGTCTTACCCACCTTTCTATAAATAGAAGATGGTAATGTACGAGACCAAGTGGGTGGGGTAATGGGATTTTTTTAATAGGCATTTTTTTGGTGTCATAGGTCCGAGTCTTCCACCTGTGTTTAGTACTACCAAATCATGTTTTTAGTGAGAAAGAAGACAAAATATAAAACAACAGCAGACAAAACGTTCATTTCCCTCGTATCTGATGGCATTGATAGTTCCATGCTCATTTCTGGACTATCATATGTCAGAGGTATTTTTAATATATTTGAACAAGAGTGCCAAGGATCACAATATATGCCTGTCGAGGTATGACCAGTAAACAAGTGGAGATAACTCACTGAAAATAAATAGGGTTCTTCCTCTTACCATGATAAACATGTATACAGGTTATGACGTAATACAAAAAAATACTCCAGAGTCATCGACATGTCGATACCTTTGATTTCATATATGACATGACCATATTCGGTCAAATGTGAAATTGACCCCTAGTCGACTCCCGGAGCCCCGCCCTGGGTCACAGTTTTTACAAATCTGAAAGAGCATTGACTGTCGATGATTCCTGCCAAGTTTCGTTGAAATTGGCCCAGAGGTCCGTGAGAAGATTTTTTTTAAAGAATTTGACCTACTTTTCCACAGCGGCCCTCTTGGATTATGCGACTACCACCAATTTTACAAATCTCACGTGCCCCCACCCTTAGATCATCCATGTGAAGTTTGACCAACATTGGCCTAGC
Source organism: Conchocele bisecta (assembly GCA_029237695.1). Taxonomy (NCBI): domain Eukaryota; kingdom Metazoa; phylum Mollusca; class Bivalvia; order Lucinida; family Thyasiridae; genus Conchocele; species Conchocele bisecta. Next base: position 34,510,557 of record CM055277.1, read on the forward strand.
GGTCGTGAGAAGACGTTTGAAATTGTAGACGTATGGACGGACGACGACGGATGAAAAGTGGTAACATTAGCTCACTTGAGCTAAAAAATAAAACAATTGCCTGACAAGCAAGGTGAACACAAGTCCTCAGTGACCTTGACATTGGGTGGTCAGACATGGGTCTTATGCAAAACAAAGCACCATCCTTAGACACACGATGTGGCCAAATTTTATCCAAATTTTACGCACGCACATAGACCAACGCTATATCCCCCCTCTTGCCAATCGCCGAGGATATAAACAGCAGAGTAATTTGACATTGACTTTGGGCATGGGGGCCGCAGGTGTCGGCTATAGAATGAAAATAGAAGTTTCAAGTCAATTGAACTGTGGGTTGTGGAGATATTGGGTACTTAAAAACTGTAATGCAAATGCCAGACACAAACCAAATGCGGGAACTATATCACACCGACCACAAGCGACCACATATCGATTTTAAGTAAACTAGAAATGTGGCCTGTCAGCACATGAATACCCCCACTGACAGCCAAAGAAAACGAGGCATTTTTGATTATAAGCCATTTAGCCGAGCGTTAAGGTTTCAAACGCATCAAGTCTGTGACCTTGACCCTGGGCATAGTGTGATAATCCATGCATCGGTGTAGAAGATATAGAGCGGAAGGGAATTTCAATAGGTTTGACCTTCAACTGTGACCTTGACCTTGGACGTAGGTGCGTGGTTATTGATAGCGACACACCTTCTCATCATGAGAAACATTTGTGCCAAGCCATTTGATAATCCCTGCATCGGTGTAGAAGATATAGAGCGGAAGGGAATTTCAATAGGTTTGACATTTGACCTTCAACTGTGACCTTGACCTTGGACGTAGGTGCGTGGTTATTGATCGCGACACACCTTCTCATCATGAGAAATATTTGTGCCAAGCCATTTGATAATCCATGCATGGGTGTAGAAGATATAGAGCGGAAGGGAATTTCCAACAGACCGACAGACCGACCGACAGACCGACCGACCGACCGACAAGCTGACTCCTATATAGACCCTCAAACTTTGTTTGTGGGGGTATAACAAAGTAAAATTTCAAAATTCCAAAAGGTGGAGATAATCCATGGCACAGTGACAAATCAAAAATATAAATTCACTCACTGCATCTACACACCATAAAGGAGCTACATTCCAAGTATCAAGCCTCCAGCTATTACTGTTTAAAAGTTTTACTAGTTACCAGGCAAAATGGTTAAAAGTCTAAAAAGGGGAGATAATCCATAATCGGGGTTCAAATAAATAATTGAAATTCACTTTGCGTATCAACACACCAAAAGGAAGTTATGTATTATCAAATCCAAAAGGGGGAGATCATTGATGACACCGGCGTCAAGTAAAAAATTGAAATTAACTTTGCATAACTAAACGTTTTTAGGAAGGTACATACCAAGTATCTGGCCTCCATATATTATGGTTAAAGTTATGATATACAAGCTCAAACCAAAACTTTAATCAAGGAAACATAGCTATAAAATCATTGGCAACTATAGGTCAAGGTCACATGAGGTCATTTGTTTTACATTGGTTTGCAGTGGACATCGCTGGCTCATGATAGTGTGCAAGTATGATGATTATATGCCAAATAGTATGGAAATGAAAAGCTAAAACTAAAACTTTAAGCAAGGGAAACAACTATGTAAATATGGCAATTGTAGGTCAAGGTCACATGAAGGTCAGAGTGGTTTGAGGAGCTCATCTCTAACTTATGATAATGTGCACTATATAATGAATGATATGGTGACTGTAGGCCTAATACTATTGAAGATATAAGCTGTAACAAAACCTTGAACCTGCAAGGGCTCACAATGCTCACAATCACCAATGCTGTCGCCCGCACCGAAAAACAAAACCATAAACCTGCAAGTGAGCAGGAGCTCAGACACCCAGGATGCCGCCCGCACCGACAAACGTAAACCATAAACCTGCAAGTGAGCCGCTGCCGCCCGCACCGACAAACATAAACCATAAACCTGCAAGTCAGCAGGAGCTCACAGACACCCAGGCTGCCCCCTGGACCGACAAACAAAACCTTAAACCTGCAAGTGAGCAGGAGCTCACAGACACCCAGGCTGCCCGCTGGACCGACAAACATAAACCATAAACCTGCAAGTGAGCAGCTCAAAGACACCCAGGCTGCCCCCTGGAACGACAAACATAAACCATAAACCTGCAAGTGAGCAGGAGCTCACAGACACCCAGGCTGCCCCCTGGACCGACAAACAAAAACTTAAACCTGCAAGTGAGCAGGAGCTTACAGACACCCAGGCTGCCCCCTGGAACGGCACTCGTGAAATATGGACATTTCACACCTGCAAGTGAGGAGCTCACAGACACCTAGGTTGCCCACTGGACCGACAAACCAAACCTTAAACCTGTAAGTGAGCAGGAGCTCACAGACACCCAGGCTGCCGCCTGCACCAACAAACAAAAACTTAAACCTGCAAGTGAGCAGGAGCTCACAGACACCCAGGCTGCCCTCTGGACCGACAAACATAAACCATAAACCTGCAAGTGAGCAGGAGCTCACAGACACCCAGGCTGCCGCGTGCACCGACAAACAAAAACTTAAACCTGCAAGTGAGCAGGAGCTCACAGACACCCAGGCTGCCCCCTGGACCGACAAACAAAAACTTAAACCTGCAAGTGAGCAGGAGCGCAAGTGAGCAGGAGCTCACAGACACCCAGGCTGCCGCCTGCACCGACAAACAAAAACTTAAACCTGCAAGTGAGCAGGAGCTCACAGACACCCAGGCTTCCCCCTGGACCGACAAACATAAACCATAAACCGCAATGTAGCCCCCCAGAAACCTGCAAGTGAGCAGACACCAGGCTGCCCCCTGGACCGAAACCAAACAACTATCTGAGTGAAGACGAGCTCACAGACACCCAGGCTGCCCCTGACCGACAAACAAACTTAAACCTTGCAAGTGAGCAGGAGCTCACAGACACCCAGGTGCCCCCTGGACCGACAAAACAATCCTTAAGCAAGGAGCTAGGAGCTCACAGACACCCAGGCTTCCCCCTGGACCGACAAACATAAACCATAAACCTGCAAGTGAGCAGGAGCTCACAGACACCCAGGCTGCCCCCTGGACCGACAAATACATAATCCATAACCCTGCAAGTGAGCAGGAGCTCACAGACACCAGGCTGCCCTGGGACCGTCAAACAAAAACTTAAACCTGAAGTGAGCAGGAGCTCACAGACACCAGGCTGCCCCCTGGACGTCAAACTAACCTTTAACCGCAAGTGAGCAGGACGCTCCAGTCAACCAGGCTGCCCATGACGACAAACAAAAACTTAAAATCTGCAAGATGGCAAGGAGCTAACAGACACCCAGGCTGCCCTGGAACGACAAACTAAAACCTTAACTGAAGTGAGCAGGAGCTCCACAGAACACCAGGCTGCACCCTGGACCGACAACAAAAAACTTAATCCTGCAAAGTGAGCAGGAGCTCACAGGACACCAGGCTCGCCGCATGCACCGACAAACAAAACTTAACCTGCAAGTGAGCAGAGCTCACAAATACAACCCCAGGCTGCCCGGACGACAAACATAAAACTTAACCTGCAAGTGAGCAGGAGCTCACAGACCACCCAGGCTGCCCCTGGACGACAAACCAAACCTTAAACCTGAAAGTGAGCAGGAAACTACAGACACCCTGGCTGCCACATGGACAGACAAACAAAAACTTAACCTGCAATTGAGCAGGAGATCACAGACACACAGGCTGCCCTAGACCGACAAAACATAAATCATACACCTGCAAGTGAGCAGGAGCTTCACAGGCAACCAGGCTGCACCCTGGGACGACGCCAACAAAATACTTAAACTGCAAGTGAGACAGGAGCTCACATGGTCACCAGGCTGCCGCCTGCAACGAAAACATAAACTTAAACCTCAAGTGAGCAGGAGCTCACAGACACCCAGGCTGCCCCTGGACCGACAAACAAACCTTAAACCTGCAAGTGAGCAGGAACTCCACAAACACCCAGGCTGCCCCCTGGGGACCGACAAACAAAAACTTTAAACCTGCAAGTGAGCAGAGCTCACAGAACACACAGCTGCCCCCTAGGACCGACAAAACATAAAAATCATACACCTGCAAGTGAGCAGGAGCTCACACACCCAGCTGCCCCCTGACCGACAAACATAAACATAAAACCTGCAAGTGAGGAAGGAGCTCACAGACACCCATGCCTGCCAACGCCTGCCCACACCGACAAACAAAAACTAAACCTACAAGTTGAGCAGGAGCTCACAGACACACAGGCTGCCCCCTGGACCGACAAACAAAAACCATACACCTGCAAGTGAGCAGGAGCTCACAGACACCCAGGCTGCCCCCTGGACCGACAACCAAAAACTTAAACCTGCAATTGAGCAGGAGCTCACAGACACCCAGGCTGCCCCCTGGACCGACAAACAAAAACTTAAACCTGCAAGTGAGCAGGAGCTCACAGACACCAAGGCTGCACTCATGAAATATGGACATTTCACACCTGCAGTGAGCAGGAGCTCACAGACACCCAGGCTGCCACCTGCACCGACAAACCAAACCTTAAACCTGCAAGTGAGCAGGAGCTCACAGACACCCAGGCTACCGCCTGCACCGACAAACAAAAACTTAAACCTGCAATTGAGCAAGAGCTCACAGACACCCAGCTACCCCTGGACCGACAAAACTAAACCACCACAAACTTGCAAGTGAGCAGGAGCTCACAGACACCCAGGCTGCCCCATGGACCGACAAACAAAAACTTAAACCTGCAAGTGAGCAGGAGCTCACAGACACCAAGGCTGCACTCATGAAATATGGACATTTCACACCTGCAAGTGAGCAGGAGCTCACAGACACCCAGGCTGCCACCTGCACCGACAAACCAAACCTTAAACCTGCAAGTGAGCAGGAGCTCACAGACACCCAGGCTACCGCCTGCACCGACAAACAAAAACTTAAACCTGCAATTGAGCAAGAGCTCACAGACACCCAGGCTACCCCCTGGACCGACAAACATAAACCATAAACTTGCAAGTGAGCAGGAGCTCACAGACACCCAGGCTGCCCCATGGACCGACAAACAAAAACTTAAACCTGCAAGTGAGCAGGAGCTCACAGACACCAAGGCTGCACTCATGAAATATGGACATTTCACACCTGCAAGTGAGCAGGAGCTCACAGACACCCAGGCTGCCGCCTGCACCGACAAACCAAACCTTAAACCTGCAAGTGAGCAGGAGCTCACAGACACCCAGGCTACCGCCTGCACGGACAAACAAAAACTTAAACCTGCAAGTGAGCAAGAGCTCACAGACACCCAGGCTACCCCCTGGACCGACAAACATAAACCATAAACCTGCAAGTGAGCAGGAGCTCACAGACACCCAGGCTGGACCAACAAACAAAAACATAAACCTGCAAGTGAGCAGGAGCTCACAGACACCCAGGCTGCCCCCTGAACCGACAAACAAAAACTTAAACCTGCAAGTGAGCAGGAACTCACAGACACCCAGGCTGCCCCTGGACCGACAAACAAAAACATAAACCTGCAAGTTAGCAGGAGCTCACAGACACCCAGGCTGCCCCCTGGACCGACAAACAAAAACTTAAACCTGCAAGTGAGCAGGAACTCACAGACACCCAGGCTGCCCCTGGACCGACAAACAAAAACATAAACCTGCAAGTGAGCAGCTCACGGACACCCAGGCTGCCCCCTGGACCGACAAACAAAAACTAAACCTGCAAGTGAGCAGGAGCTCACAGACACCCAGGCTGCCCCCTGGACCGAGAAACAAGAACTTAAACCTGCAAGTGAGCAGGAGCTCACAGACACCCAGGCTGCCCCCTGGACCGACAAACAACAAGAAACGAGGCAAAGCCACGAAGGCCAGGTTTTTTCCAAGCATAGACACTTGGATAACATAATTATACCCACTTTTTGTAGACTAGATGGCCGTGGCCTGCATGTTGCGCCTTGGGGCGAGGCATGGACACTAAAAAAAGAGATATAGTAGATGGAAAATGTTTAACCAAAATACTTTAACCGGACACATGGACGTACGGACGGACGGACGTATGCCAAAATGCCGACTATATCACGCTTTCCGCAAGCGGGCGCGACAATGATGATAAACACCCATGTGAAGTATCAAGGTAATGGGTGAAGCAGTTGCAGAGATATAGTACACAAAAAAACTTTAACGAAAAAATCCAAAGTAATTTGACCTTGACATTGGGCACAGGGGCCGCACGGTATGGATGTGAAGTATCAAGGTAATGGATGAAGCAGTTGCAGAGATACAGTACACGAAAGAACTTTAACGAAAAAATTCAAAGTAATTTGACCTTGACATTGGGCACAGGGGCCGCACGGTTGGGGGTTAGAATGAAAATATGGATGATGATAAACACCCATGTGAAGTTTCAAGGTAATGGGCGAAGCAGTTGCAGAGATATAGTATAACGAAAAACTTTTAACCAAAAAACTTTAACCAGACGTACGTTAAAAACTTAACATTGAAAATGGCTAAGTCGACTGTGCGGAAAAAATGGGTCAAGTTAAAAGAAAAGTAACATGTTGTATAGTGATATGTGGTGGGCACCCCTTGATTATGAAGCTGTGAAAGTTTGGTGGTCCTAGGTGGTACAGTACCAAAAAAATGGACTTAAACACGAAAACTTAACATTGTAAACGCGAAAACTTAACATTGAAAATGGCTAAGTAATTTGACCTTGACATTGGGCACAGGGGCCGCACGGTTGGAGGGTAGAATGAAAATATGGATGATGATAAACACCCATGTGAAGTTTCAAGGTAATGGGCGAAGCAGTTGCAGAAATATAGTATAACGAAAAACTTTTAACCAAAATACTTTAACCAGACGTACGTTAAAATGTTAACGTTGAAAATGGCTAAGTCAATTACGTAGAAATAATAGGTGAAGGTAAAAAAATGGTCACATGTTGGATAGTTTTATGTGGTAGGCACCCCTTGGTTATGAAGCTGTGAAAGTTTGGTGGTCCTAGGTGGTACAGTACCAAAGAAATGGACTTAAACACGAAAACTTAACATTGTAAACGCGAAAACTTGGCATTCAAAATGGCTAAGTCGACTGCGCGGAAAAAATGGGTCAAGTTAAAAAAAAAGTAACATGTTGGATAGTAATATGTGGTGGGCACCCCTTGATTATGAAGCTGTGAAAGTTTGGTGGTCCTAGGTGGTACAGTAACAAAGAAATTGACTCAAACACGAAAACTTAACATTGTAAAGGCGAAAACTTAACATTGAAAATGGCTAAGTCGACTGCGCGGAAAAAATGGGTCAAGTTAAAAAAAAAGTAACATGTTGGATAGTAATATGTGGTGGGTATCCCTTGATTATGAAGCTGTGAAAGTTTGGTGGTCCTAGGTGGTACAGTAACAAAGAAATGGACTCAAACACGAAAACTTAACATTGTAAAGGCGAAAACTTAACATTGAAAATGGCTAAGTCGACTGCGTGGAAAAAATGGGTCAAGTTAAAAAAAAAGTAACATGTTGGATAGTAATATGTGGTGGGCACCCCTTGATTATGAAGCTGTGAAAGTTTGGTGGTCCTAGGTGGTACAGTAACAAAGAAATGGACTCAAACACGAAAACTTAACATTGTAAACGCGAAAACTTAACATTGAAAATGGCTAAGTCGACTGCGCGGAAAAAATGGGTCAAGTTAAAAACAAGAAACGAGGCAAAGCCACGAAGGACATGGACACTTGGATAACATAATTATACCCACTTTTTGTAGACTAGATGGCCGTGGCCTGCATGTCGCGCCTTGGGACGAGGCATGGTTGCAGAGATATAGTACACAAAAAAACTTTAACAAATAAATTCAAAGTAATTTGACCTTGACATTGCGCACAGGGGCCGCACGGTTGGGGGTTAGAATGAAAATATGGATGATGATAAACACCCATGTGAAGTTTCAAGGTAATGGGCGAAGCAGTTGCAGAGATATAGTATAACGAAAAAGTTTTAACCAAAAAATTTAACCAGACGTACGTTAAAAAGTTAACGTTGAAAATGGCTAAGTCAATTACGTAGAAATAATAGGTGAAGGTAAAAAAATGGTCACATGTTGGATAGTTGTATGTGGTAGGCACCCCTTGGTTATGAAGCTGTGAAAGTTTGGTGGTCCTAGATGGTACAGTACCAAAGAAATGGACTCAAAACACGGAAACTTAACATTGATTGTGGACGACCGCCCGCCCGCCCGCCCGCCCGCCCGCCGCGGCCCGCCCGCCCACCCGCCCGCCCGGCTTTCGCCAATCCATTCCAATAGCCTGGATTTTTTTTCAAAAAACCTGGCTAAAAAAGTAACATCTTGGATAGTAATATGTGGTGGGCACCCCTTGATTATAAAGCTGTGAAAGTTTGGTGGTCCTAGGTGGTACAGTAACAAAGAAATAGACTCAAACACGAAAACTTAACATTGATTGTGGACGCCGCCAAAAAAACCTGGCTAAAAATTAAAACCAGCAAGTGAGCAGGAGCTCACAGACACCCAGGCTGCTGCCTGCACCGACAAACAACTAGATTGGTCAGTAAGCGAGGCTTACGGAATGCCCCCGCGGCGACACAGGGTGGTAGAGGTCCATTGGAGCAATGCGTGTGTGAAATGTGAAGCAGATCCGAGCAAGGAAATAGAAGTTATAACCGATTTCTCTGATGTTAAGTTTTGTAAAGTATGTGACCTTGACCTCGAGATCAGCGGGGATTTGTCACAGTATGACACAGCATGTTATAACATATTTCTCTGATGTTAAGTTTTGTAAAGAGACTGAGTATGTCACGTTGACCTTGAGATCAGCGGGGGTTGGACGGTGGTGGTTTTGCCACAGCATGATAGTACAACCTTAGAGGAATGCACAAGTGAAATATTAAGAATTTTAACTAAGGAAAATAATCAAGTAAACGGTAAGCAATCGAGTTTCACGGTTTATTGAAGGTCATGTGTTTTACAATGGCATAGGATATACACACTAGTGGCTGATCATAGTGTATGATGACTGCAGACCCACCTACTGAAAATAGAAGGTTGACCAAAAATTGAAAATGAAGGCAATATTTGTCGTGGACAATCACACATATCATTGGTTTCAAAAGCGCTGTGATTCCTATATCTCAGGTATTGCACATATGGTTCTTCATTTTGCACTGCAAATGTCAACCAAATGTACCAACTTACTAAATTTGAAGGTACAAATGGGAAATACGATACAGATCTGCCATTAAATGATGTCAGAGCAATGTGTACCTCTTGATGGCGACACCGTCAGCTTTGGAGTCGTTGTCCGTGTCGCTGGACGCCGTGAGATCGGAGTCGCCTGACGATTCGTCCAGCTTCTCATACTGCAGCAGGCGGTCCAGCAGGAAACTACAATGACCATTGATTGGTTAGTTGGTTGGTTGTTTGTTTGTTTGTTTGTTAGGTTGGTTGGTGGCTGGCTGGCAGGCACAGGGTGGTAGAGGTCCATTGGAGCAATGCGTGTGTGATATGTTAAGCAGATCCGAGCAAGGAAATAGAAGTTATATACCGATTTCTCTAATGTTAAGTTTTGTAAAGAGAATAAGTATGTGACCTTGACCTCGAGATCAGCGGGGATTTCTCACAGCATGATAGTAGAGCCTTAGAGGAATGCATGCATGAAATATTAAGAATTTTCGATTTAAGAAATAGAAGTTATAACATATTTCTCTGATGTTAGTTTTGTAAAGAGACTAAGTATTTGACCTTGACCTTGGGATCAGCGGGGGTTGGACGGTCGTGGCTTTGGCACAGCATGGTAGTAGAGCCTTACAGAAATGCATGTGTGAAATATTAAGCATTTTAGATGAAGGAAATAGAAGTTATAATATATTTCTCTGATGTTAAGTTTTGTAGAGACCAAATATTTGACCTTGACTTTGGTATCAGCGGAGGTTAGACGGTCGTAAATTTGGCACAGCATGGTAGTAGAGCCTTACAGAAATGCATGTGTGAAATATTAAGCATTTTAGATGAAGGAAATAGAAGTTAGAACACTATTTCTCTGATGTTAAGTTCAGTGACGGATGGACGGACGGACGGACGGACTTCAGTATACCCCCCCCACAATAAACAAGAGCTGTAGGAGAACAGCATAGTTCGACTACGATGTACACATAGCTTGACAAACAAGGTGGCCACGGCCTGCATAAAAACCTTAACCAAGGTTGACTAAAAATCTTAACCAAGGGAAATTAAGTAAGTAATTCAAGGTTAAATGCGTACATACATTTTCGAATGCCATATCCCTTGCCATATCCCTTGCCCATATCCCTTGCACATGAACTGCCAAGCCAATCGGTCATACAGTAAAGAAGTTATAGCAGAAAGAAGAAACGGGCACAAATCTACTGGACGTAAATTTTGAAGTTATTTGACCTTGGACATGGGCAGTATGGGGAATGAACATGTGGATGATAATAAACATGAGATGATGTTTCAAGCCAATCGGTCATATGGTAAATAAGTTGTAGCAGAATGGAAAACGTAACAGACAGATAGACAGACAACTTTTGCATCCCTATATCCCATTTTCGCCACACAATGGGATAATATGTATATGCAAATTCACTGAGACATCCAGTGAGTCATTATATAAATGATGTCTGTACATGTACGTACCTTCTGTCGCGCGACACCTTCAACAATCTTCTCTGGGCCTTCCTCAGTTCCTCCAGGAAACATTCCTGCTCCTGCGTAACACAGAGTAGTGACCAGTTGTGGGAGATTACCGGTGTAACAGGAAATCTCCCCCCCCCTCGGAAATCTCCACCCCCCGCCTGGAAATTCTACCCCCCTTTCCTAGGAAATATCCCCCCCCTCCCCGCCACCATCTACCATATGCATAGTGGATATGGACGTCTCTTTGTAGACAAGAATAGCCCACGATTGGGGGAGTATTTCTAATGAAACAAAATAATAATAAATGAATTGTTCCCCCCCCCCCCCCCCACCAATACATGCCACATGCTATCTGGGGCAGCACGAACGTGAATGTGAAGCAGATCCGAGCAAGGAAATAGAGGTAATAACCCATTTCTCTGATGTTAAGTTTTGTAAAGAGACTAAGTATGTGATATTGACCTTGGGATCAGCGGGGATATGTCACAGCATGATAGTAGAGCCATAGAAGAAACCATGCATGAAATATTAAGAATTATAGATGAAGTTATAACATATTTCTCTGATGTTAAGCTTTGTAAAGAGACGGTCGTGGATTTGGCACAGCATGGTAGTAGCATGTGAAATATTAAGCATTTTAGATGAAGGAAATAGAAAATGGGTCAAGTTAAAAAAAAGGTAACATGTTTGAAAGTGATATGTGGTGGGCACCCCTTGGTTATGAAGCTGTGAAAGTTTGGTGGTCCTAGGTGGTACAGTAACAAAGAAATGGACTCAAACACGAAACACGAAAACTTAACATTGATTGTGGACGCCGCCCGCCCGCCCACCCACCCGCCCGCCAATCCAATAGCCTGGATTTGTTTTTAAAAAACCTGGCTAAAAATGATGGGAACATTTTTTAGAGCACAAAATGTAAAATGGCCGCCAAGGCCATTTGAAATATATAAAATGCATTACCTCTGTACCTCGTTTCCCATTAATTAGAACATGCTAAAACTACTGGCATGATTAATTTTTGGACCTATAAATCCAAGATGGGCATCGTTCACCATCTTAAAATACATAACACTCCATATTGTTAACGGGAGCCAAGCTAAAAGTAAAATAAATGCGTATATTTTCATGAATTTTAGCATTCCATACCTGCTGGAGGGGTTGTGTGTCGGCTTGAAAGTCACTAAGCCATTTAAATCCAAGATGGCCGTCGCCTGCCATAAAACACAATATTTCTGACCGGAAAATAAAGCTAAAGGTACACATGGTGTGACATTTTCGCTAATTTCAGCAGACCACACCTACTGTTTGTTAGGTTGGATGCTATCAGGGTTTGGAAATCCAAGATGGCCACCATCTTCCACCTTGAAAAGACAAAATACAACATTTCCAAGATGGCATACAGGCTAAAACATGTTAATGGACATTACTATTTATTCCCTGTATTTATTATTTTTGATGTGCAATGATCATACTCTATAATTGGTAGAAAATATTATTTTTTCAGGTTACTCATTTAATTAGTATAAATAATTATGAAAATAGCCTGATACCACCACGAGTCACTATCAGTAAAATAAATATTACTAAATGATCTGTATAGTGGGCACTAGTAATTTTTAGGACTGGTGGAATAGTGACACAATTATATACTTATTTAATTCCTATAAAGAACATTTTGTGCCTACCGAGTGGGCATGTACCTTTAAATCCAAGATAGCCTATGTATGTCATCTTGAAAGAAAACATAAACTGCTATATATCCCAGGCCAAATAAGATGGGAAATCAAATTGTGTGGCTGTTCTAAATGATAGACAATTGGAGAAAGCACAGGAATTAATTCTTATTGTTTAATTTTAGGGTAAAATATATTGTGGTGCTGGCCTTCCATGGATAACAAAATCTAAGATTAATCAACTGTCTTCAAAATCATAAAGTGCTCTACTATTAGGACTATTAGGAGTAACATTTTTTATCCAATCGTAGGCAAATCAGGACTCCAAAATACATTATTCCATCATTAAAGGCACACAAGTCCCAGTAAGTTAATGAGAGTAGATGTGTTGCATGTTGGTTTTTCTTCTACTGATAAGTAGCAGTCAATAACAAATCAGTAACAAATAATGAATATCCATACAACCATACAAAAAGTCGCATCATCTGCGAACACAATATTTTTAATTTCTTCTTCATTGATAACTATTCCTTTTATCATATTATTATTTCCAACACTGTGGGAAAGTAGTTATATTGCTCAAATGAAGAGGACAACCTTGTCTTACTCCAATTCCTAGATTAAAGAAATCTGAGAGATATTCATTTACGTAATCAATAGTTTCATTTAACAGCCTTATATTTTATCCAATATATTTACCTTTAATAAAACCAGTTTGAGACGAGTATTATTTAAAACACATTTAATTCAATTAGCAGCAATTTTATAATCTACGTTTAGTAAGAACCTATTCCTTTCTTTGGAATTAAATTTATTACACTTTGTTTTTGGAGACCTGTTAACTCGCCTTTTAGAAAAGATAAATTAAGGGACTCGACTAGATACAATTTTATATAATTCCAAAGGAGTCTATAGAATTCTACATTTATCCCATCAGACCCTGGACTTTTGTTATTATTCATTTCCTTTAGGGCCTTAAAACATTCGTCGTCAGATAATAATCCCTCACAATTAAGTTGCTCTTCATTATTATACCCACTTCTTTAGGAAAAAAAAATGGGTATATTGTTTTCGTCACGGGTGTCCGTCCGTCCGTACGTCCGTCCGTACGTCCGTCCGTACGTCCGTCACGTTTCTTGTAACTCGAAAAACTTTTTCACCTTCATACCTACGCGCCTCATATTTGGTATGTAGCTTCGTTATCATGTGCAGATGCGCAAAGTGAATTCGGATTTTTGATCCGACCCTCCATCATGGATTATCTCCCCCTTTCGGACTCTGAATTTCCCATTTTTTCCTTGTAACTCGAAAAACTTTTTCACCTTCATACCTACGCGCCTGTTATTTGGTATGTAGCTTCGTTATCATGTGCAGATGCGCAAAGTGAATTCGGATTTTTCATCCGGTCCTCCATCATGGATTATCTCCCCTTTCGGACTCCGAATTTCCCATTTTTTCCTTGTAACTCGAAAAACTTTTTCACCTTCATAGCTACGCGCCTGATATTTGGTATGTAGCTTCGTTATCATGTGCAGGTGCGCAAAGTGAATTCGGATTTTTGATCCGACCCTCCATCATGGATTACCTCCCCCTTTCGGACTCAGAATTTCCCATTTTTTCCTTGTAACTCGAAAAACTTTTTCACCTTCATACCTACGCGCCTGATATTTGGTATGTAGCTTCGTTATCATGTGCAGATGCGCAAAGTGAATTCAGATTTTTGATCTGACCCTCCATCATGGATTATCTCCCCCTTTCGGACTCCGAATTTCCCATTTTTTCCTTGTAACTCGAAAAACTTTTTCACCTTCATAGCTACGCGCCTGATATTTGGTATGTAGCTTCGTTATCATGTGCAGATGCGCAAAGTGAATTCGGATTTTTGATCCGACCCTCCATCATGGATTATCTCCCCCTTTCGGACTCAGAATTTCCCATTTTTTCCTTGTAACTCGAAAAACTTATTCACCTTCATACCTACGCGCCTCATATTTGGTATGTAGCTTCGTTATCATGTGCAGATGCGCAAAGTGAATTCGGATTTTTGATCCGACCCTCCATCATGGATTATCTCCCCTTTCGGACTCAGAATTTCCCATTTTTTCCTTGTAACTCGAAAAACTTTTTCACCTTCAACCTACGCGCCTGATATTTGGTATGTAGCTTCGTTATCATGTGCAGATGCGCAAAGTGAATTCGGATTTTTCATCCGACCCTCCATCATGGATTATCTCCCCCTTTCGGACTCCGAATTTCCCATTTTTTCCTTGTAACTCGAAAAACTTTTTCACCTTCATACCTACGCGCCTGATATTTGGTATCTCCCCCTTTCGGAAGTGAATTCGGATTTTTCATCCGACCCTCCATCATGGATTATCTCCCCCTTTCGGACTCCGAATTTCCCATTTTTTCCTTGTAACTCGAAAAACTTTTTCACCTTCATACCTACGCGCCTCATATTTGGTATGTAGCTTCGTTATCATGTGCAGATGCGCAAAGTGAATTCGGATTTTTGATCCGACCCTCCATCATGGATTATCTCCCCCTTTCGGACTCAGAATTTCCCATTTTTTCCTTGTAACTCGAAAAACTTTTTCACCTTCATACCTACGCGCCTGATATTTGGTATCTCCCCCTTTCGGACTT
This sequence comes from Conchocele bisecta, assembly GCA_029237695.1. Taxonomy (NCBI): domain Eukaryota; kingdom Metazoa; phylum Mollusca; class Bivalvia; order Lucinida; family Thyasiridae; genus Conchocele; species Conchocele bisecta. The sequence continues at coordinate 34,525,611 of CM055277.1, forward strand.
AGCATTTGGGGAAAGTGGGTATATTGCGATGGCACGCCATCGACTTTTTCTAGTTCAATTTGTTATTATAAACCTTTGGAAAGAAATTTAAATCTAAACTATCTTTTTTCTAAAGAGCTTTTCATGATATTTCTTTTGTTCCACTAAAATTTCTTCTTTTATCTGTTAAAGTTTTCCCATTTACATTTAATTGAGAGACTATTTTCCTTTCAAATTTTCTTTTTTCCAGATCCGCACTTTTTATTATTTTTTTCTCCACCTTCCACCCAGTTTACTTTTGATCTAAAAATGATGATTTCTGCTCTTCTTCTATAAATTTCTTCTAAACTAGTTTTATTATTATTTATCTCATTAAACACTTCTGGTGTTAGTACAGTACGTTCATCTCATCTGTCTTATCTTTTTTTTAACGTTTAGCAGTATATTTTCATTTCTAATCGTTCCTTTAACTAATTCCCATAATGAATCAGGACTCGCTTCAGTACTGATGGTTGCAATTTCAGAAATACTATCCTTAATAACTATTTTGTAATCATTTTCATAGAGTACAAAGTTATTTAACTTAAAATATTGTGGTCCTCTCTTCTGGTTGTTAATGTTTATCTTTAATTGAACCAACTAGATTGGTCAGTAAGCGAAGCTTAGAGGAATGCATGCATGAAATATTAAGAATTGTCGATGAAAGAAATAGAAGTTATACATATTTCTCTGATGTTAAGTTTTGAAAAGAGACTTAAGTATGCCACCTTGACCTTGGGATCAGCGGGGGTTGGACGGTCGTAGGTTTGTCACAGCATGATAGTACAACCTTAGAGGAATGCACAAGTGAAATATTAAGAATTTTCAATAAGCAGTTATAACAATATTTCTCTGATGTTAAGTTTTGTAAAGAGACTAAGTATTTGACCTTGACCTACCTTGGGATCAGCGAGGGTTGGACGGTCGTGGATTTGGCACAGCATGGTAGTAGAGTCTTACAGGAATGCATGTGTGAAATATTAAGCATTTTAGATGAAGGAAATAGAAGTTATAACAATATTTCTCTGATGTTAAGTTTAGCGACGGACGGACGCACATATGCACGGATGGAAGGACGGACGGATGGGACGGACGGACGGATGGACGGACGGACGGACGGACGGACGGACGGACGGACGGGACGGACAGACGGACAACCTTGGGGAAAGGGGTGGGGGGGGGGTGGGGGGGGGTCATGGATTTGCTGTAGCACAATAGAGGATCATCAGATGAATGCATGAAATATCAAAGCGTTCCCTGTAAATAAACAGAAGTTACACAACATTTACCCCAATGTTAGGGTAAGGGTTGGTTGGTGGGTCGTGGATTTGCTACAGCAAACTTGACCTTGGGGTAAGGGTTGGGCGGTGGGTCATGAATTTGCTATAGCACAATAGAGTATCATCAGATGAATGCATGTATGAAATATCAAGGTGTTCCATGAAAGGAAACAGATGTTGTAAGACATTTACTCCAAGAGGGTCATCTGAGGAATGCATGTCTGAAATATCAAGGCGTTCCATGAAAGGAAACAGATGTTATAAGACATTTACCCAACGTTAAGTTTATGAATGTGCTAAGTTTGTGACCTTGACCTTGGGGTAAGGGGTGAGCGATGGGTCATGGATTTGCTATAGCACGATAGAGTATCATCAGATGAATGCATGTACGAAATATCAAGGCGTTCCATGAAAGGAAACAGATGTTATAAGACATTTACCCCAACTTTATGAACATACTAAGTTTGTGACCTTGACCTTGGGGTAAGGGTTGGGTGGTGGGTCGTGGATTTGCTACATCATCATAGAGGGTCATCTAAGGAATGCATGTATGACATATCAAGGCATTCCATGAAAGGAAACAGATGTTATGAGACAATTGTGACCTTGACCTTGGGGTAAGGGGTGAGCGGTGGGTCATGGATTTACTATAGCACGATAGAGTATCATCAGATGAATGCATGTATTGAAGAAAAACAAAAGACATTGTAAGAGAAATAGCAATTAATAAAAATAAAGTTACTTTTCATGAACGAAAATGGGATGGCATTCAATTAGAGTAATATTGTTGTTTGTTTTGTTATTTTGATTTTTCTCTGACTACTGGCGATAGAGTATCATCAGATGAATGCATGTATTGAAGAACAAGAAACGAGGCAAAGCCACGAAGGCCAGGTTTTTTCCAAGCATAGACACTTGGATAACATAATTATACCCACTTTTTGTAGACTAGATGGTCGTGGCCTGCATGTCGCGCCTTGGGGCGAGGCATGGACACTAAAAAAATAGATATAGTAGATGGAAAAACTTTAACCAAAAATCTTTAACCGGACACACGGACGAACGGACGGACGTATGCCAAAATGCCGACGATATCGCGCTTTCCGCAAGCAGGTGTGACAATGATGATCACCCATGTGAAGTATCAAGGTATTGGTGGGTGAAGCAGTTGCAGAGATATAGTCACACAAAAAAACTTTCAACAAAAAAATTCAAAGTAATTTGAACTTGACATAGGGCACAGGATCGCGCTTTCCGCAAGCAGGTGCGACAATGATGATAAACACCCATGTGAAGTATCAAGGTATTGGGTGAAGCAGTTGCAGAGATATAGTACACAAAAAAACTTTAACAAAAAAATTCAAAGTAATTTGAACTTGACATAGGGCACAGGATCGCGCTTTCCGCAAGCAGGTGCGACAATGATGATAAACACCCATGTGAATGAATATCAAGGTAGGGTGTGAAGCAGTTGCAGAGATATAGTACACGAAAAAACTTTAACAAAAAAATTCAAAGTAATTTGACCTTGACATTGGGCACAGGATCGCGCTTTCCGCAAGCAGGTGCGACAATGATGATAAACACCCATGTGAAGTATCAAGGTATTGGGTGAAGCAGTTGCAGAGATATAGTACACGAAAAAACTTTAACAAAAAAATTCAAAGTAATTTGACCTTGACATTGGGCACAGGATCGCGCTTTCCGCAAGCAGGTGCGACAATGATGATAAACACCCATGTGAAGTATCAAGGTATTGGGTGAAGCAGTTGCATGCAGAGATATAGTACACGAAAAAACTTTAACAAAAACATTCAAAGTAATTTGACCTTGACATTGGGCACAGGATCGCGCTTTCCGCAAGCAGGTGCAACAATGATGATAAACACCCATGTGAAGTATCAAGGTATCGGGTGAAGCAGTTGCAGAGATATAGTACACGAAAAAACTTTAACAAAAAAATTAAAAGTAATTTGACCTTGACATTGGGCACAGGATCGCGCTTTCCGCAAGCAAGTGCGACAATGATGATAAACACCCATGTGAAGTATCAAGGTATTGGGTGAAGCAGTTGCAGAGATATAGTACACGAAAAAACTTTAACAAAAAAATTCAAAGTAATTTGACCTTGACATTGGGCACAGGATCGCGCTTTCCGCAAGCAGGTGCGACAATGATGATAAACACCCATGTGAAGTATCAAGGTATTGGGTGAAGCAGTTGCAGAGATATAGTACACAAAAAAACTTTAACAAAAAAATTCAAAGTAATTTGAACTTGACATAGGGCACAGGATCGCGCTTTCCGCAAGCAGGTGCGACAATGATGATAAAACACCCAGTGAAGTATCAAGTATTGGGTGAATGAAGCAGTTGCAGATATATAGTACACGAAAAAAACTTTAACAAAAAAATTCAAAGTAATTTGACCTTGACATTGGGCAAGGATCGCGCTTTACCGCAAGCAGGTGCAACAATGATGAATAAACACCCATGTGAAGTATCAAGGTATGGGCGGGGAATGAAGCAGTTGCAGACCAGAGATATCAAGCTACAGTACACGAAAAAAAAACTTTAACAAAAAAAAATTCAAGTAATTTGACCTTGACATTGGGCACAGGATCACGCTTTCCGCAAGCAGGTGCGACAATGATGATAAACACCCATGTGAAGTATCAAGGTATTCGGTGAAGCAGTTGCAGAGATATAGTACACAAAAAAACTTTAACAAAAAAATTCAAAGTAATTTGACCTTGACATTGGGCACAGGATCGCGCTTTCCGCAAGCAGGTGCGACAATGATGATAAACACCCCTGTGAAGTATCAAGGTATTGGGTGAAGCAGTTGCATGCAGAGATATAGTACACGAAAAAACTTTAACAAAAAAATTCAAAGTAATTTGATCTTGACATTGGGCACAGGATCGCGCTTTGCGCAAGCAGGTGCAACAATGATGATAAACACCCATGTGAAGTATCAAGGTATCGGGTGAAGCAGTTGCAGAGATATAGTACACGAAAAACTTAACAAAAAAATTCAAAGTAATTTGACCTTGACATTGCACAGGATCGCGCTTTCCGCAAGCAGTGCGACAATGATGATAAACAACCCATGTGAAGTATCAAGGTATTGGGTGAAGCAGTTGCAGAGAATATAGTACACAAAAAAACTTTAACAAAAAAATTCAAAGTAATTTGACCTTGACATGGGCACAGGGCCGCACGGTTGGGGGTTAGAATGAAAATATGGATGATGATAAACACCCATGTGAAGTTTCAAGGTAATGGGCGAAGCAGTTGCAGAGATATAGTATAACAAAAAAGTTTTAACCAAAAACTCTAACCAGACGTACGTTAAAAAGTTAACGTTGAAAATGGCTAAGTCAATTACGTAGAAATAATAGGTGAAGGTAAAAAAATGGTCACATGTTGGATAGTTGTATGTGGTAGGCACCCCTTGGTTATGAAGCTGTGAAAGTTTGGTGGTCCTAGGTGGTACAGTACCAAAGAAATGGACTTAAACACGAAAACTTAACATTGTAAACGCGAAAACTTAACATTGAAAATGGCTAAGTCGACTACGCGGAAAAAATGGGTCAAGTTAAAAAAAAAGTAACATGTTGGATAGTGATATGTGGTGGGCACCCCTTGATTATGAAGCTGTGAAAGTTTGGTGGTCCTAGGTGGTACAGTAACCTTAAAACATTATTTATCAATGCATATTAATTCATAGTGATACATGCACATGACTAGGTACATATATACAAATTGGTACATTTTATTGTATGTTTCTGTATGTTTACATGTTGTAATTGATTTGTGTTTATACATGACTACGTATGCAAATAAAAAAACTCAAAACTGAAGTATCAGTCAAAAATCCCAAAATCAGGACGGAATATTTACATCAAGAAAAAACATATTAAGCCCTGAAATTAAAATAACCCGACCTGGTGCCAGGTCCATACCACACCAAAGTCACTTGGCCCCTTCCCGTAAAATAGGATTACGAATAATTGTAAGGGGTATAACCAGATTCAACTGTCACATACAAAATGCCAAAGACGTATGCGAGGGCCAAACCAGGTCTCCAGTCGGAATTCCGGTAAGGATGAGCCCCGATCGTTAAATATGGCATGTTAAATTAGTGAATATATACACATTATTTTTACTTTTAGCTTAGCTCCCGCTAACAATGTGCAGTATTATTTATTTTCAGATGATGGATGGCAGCCATCTTGAATTTCAAAGTCCAAACTAAAATTTAACCATACCAACAGTTTAGCAGAGCTGCCAACCCCATGTCGGTCACATGAGGAACATGGAGAGAAAAAGGTGCTATTTTCAGGAACACCACATGTGTTTTCCGGAACACAAATCAGTACTCACTTATATGCATAAAGTAAAATTTTTTAGAGCCTTGTCTCGGCCACCATGACCAACCGAAAAATCACAATTATACTGCTAGCAAGACGCAAATTCATCACAGCACTTTCACAGGACCAAATGGGACCATGTCTCGCTGTAATCAGTGATGAACATCTGTGTTCTCCTAACTTCTTTCGATAAAAAATACCCAAATTCGTTGGCTGCACGCTTTGGAACAGACATTTTATGAATTTACGTGATGAAGAAATCAATATCGCCGAGCGCTTGAAACTACTATTACTACACAACAAAATGGTAAGCGCCTACGCGAGTATGATTACGGGTAAATCCAAAAATAGGATTTACTGGCAGAATTGTGAAACAAAATTATTTCCAGATATTCCCAAGCTGATTTTTTTTAAAAATCGTACTTTTTAATTGTTGTCCGTACTTCCGTATTTCTAACGTATTTTCCGGAACAAATACGGAAAAATCGGAACAGTTGGCAGCTCTGGTTTAGGCATGAATTAATTATTGACAAATTACACCTCATTTGTGTTTCTCATTACACAGATAATGCATTTTATATATTTCAAAATGTCGTTGGCGGCCATTTTGAATTTTGTGCTCTAAAAAGTTTTCCCATAATTTTTTGAAAAATGCATAGAAGCTATTTTTTTCTAAAATGGGTCAAGTTGACAAATCAACAATAAAAAACAAGAAATGTGGACTGTCGGTGGCAGATTGGAGAAACTGTGGCAAAGTTAATTAACGAAACTGATAAGTATTCACAAGCACATTTATGAAGGTCAAAAGGTCAAGGTCACAGTAAGGGCAGTGTTGATGTGTGACATTTGTCCACAAGTATGATGTATTGCAATATTAAAGTAATACATCAAGGGATATAGAAGTAATGACAGAAATGAGAAGCTCCGGAAAGCTTATTAATGTGTGAAAAGGTTCAAAGGTCATATTAAGGGCAGCATGGATGTGTGGCATATCTCCACAAATATGCTGTGTTGAAATATTTAAGTAATCCTTCAAGAAATATAGCAGTGATGACACAATTGATAAACTCCGGCGAACTTCTTCAGTCCAAACACTATATGCCTCCGGCTCTACCGAGACCGGGGGCATAAAAAGGTAGGAAAATTATGGTGACGGAATCCACAGAAATGACCCTACTAAAGACTTTAACCCAGACGCACGTGTATACGCCAATGTGCCGACAATATCTCGTTATGATATGAAAAATGGGGCTTACTAGTATTATGACATTTGCGACCGGTCTAGCTCTTAATGTATTAGCACACTCCTACAGCCCGATAATGATTTATTTGAAGCATAGCTGGTGTTTCGCTGAGACTGAAGTGCGAGCCGTGCAGACCCTGATCAGTCTGGTCTGGGTCTACACTCATCAGCCTCATTTCTCCAGTCAAAGTCACAAATATGTAATGGTTACTATCAATTGTTATTAAGGATTTTCGCAAGACCATTATGAAAAAGAATACAATCAGGTTGAGAGTGGGTCCATATTGAAATGGCAAGCCGGTCTAGCAAGCAATACAGCTCATGTTCCATCTGCTATTAGGGCAATGGATATGGTTGTCGCCAGATCGGACAAATGGGCTTTCTCTAGGTACTCCAGTTCCTCCAACATAAGGACAACCATACACCTCCATCCATGTAAACATAATATTTATAAGGGTGTTTCCCTTACTTGTTGTCATTGTTACATAAAGAAAGTATGAACTGTTTTTAAAGTCACTAATTATGATTTTTGTCTATCAGAAATTTTATAAACTTATGAAGGTCTGAGAAAACAAATCATGCAAGTACTTCCCACTGTTCATTAGCATTAGAGATTGATTGAGTGTATGTTCAGTGTTACTTTGTGTTTTTCAGTAATGTGGACCCATTCCAAATCACATACTAGATGGCCACGGCATGCATGTTGCATCCGCCGAGGCATTTGATAATACTAAAAAAACGTTTAATGCAAAAAAAAAATCGGTGAACCAGTTGCAGAGACATAGTTTGCATGAAAACATTGGGCACAGTTTGTTTTGTTTGTTTGTTGGGGTTTAACGGCTTATCAACAGCTAAAGTCATTTAATACTTTTCATGGGTTTAGTACCAAATCCCATATATTACAAATGGGAGGAAAATGCCAAAATCAGAACTGAATATTTACAATAAATCAGATGGCCGTGGCCCGCATGTCGAGCCTGCCGAGGCATTTCTCTTTTAACGTTCGCCAATGTGTTGAATATATCGCACATATAAGTGGGCACAACAAAAACTTTAAGGTAAATTTCAAAGTAATTGACCTTGACATTGGGCACAGGTGCCGCATGGGATGGGCGTAGAATTAAAATATGGATAATAATAAACACCCATGTAAAGTTTCAAGTGAATTGGTGAAGTGGTTTCAGAGATATAGTGTTCTTAAAAACTTGCCTAAATCCAATAAAAAATTAAGGTAAATTTCAAAGTAATTTAACCTTGACATTGGACACAGGCGCAGCACGGGTGGGCATAGAATGACAATATGGATCATAATATGAGGCTTTGATAGTATACCAAAACAATTTAACCAAAAACTTTAACTGGATGTACGTACGGACTCCAAGCGGGCGCGACAAAAATTAATGCAAATTTTCAAAGCAATTTTTTGACATTGACCTTCGGTATGGGGGCCGCAGGGACTATAGAATGAAAATATATAGGATGATGAAGAATTTGTGAAGTTTCAAATTAATCAGACTTCAGGTTGTGGAAATATTTGGTACTTAAAAACGGTGACTGTATCACCAACTGCAAGCAGACGTGATAAAAATCCCAACATATAAAACTAGATGGCCACAAACGCAGGTCGCGCCGCTGAGGCTTTGATAGTACATGTATACCGAAAGACTTTAACCAAAAACTCGGACGCATGTATGGATGTAAGTATGGACGTGTACGCCAATGTGCCGACTATATCACGCTAATCACAATAAATTAGAAAATTGTTTGCAAAAGAAAATGACACCGCTGTTGAGATTTCATGAATACAACAGCAATCATTGAGTGATAGGAGAAAAATTAGTTTCAGAGTCGAAAAAGGGGCATAACTGCAGATGGATCGGTGGAACAGTGAAAAATGTTACATTACACATTCCTGCACTTGATGATTGGGATGTTTTCCGAGTATGAAGAGAATCGGCCAAAAACTGTAGAAGTAGTTTGCCGGACAAGGAAAACAAATGTTTGAGTCAAAAAAGGGGCATTACTGCAGATGGATCGGTGGGACAGCAAAATTTGTTATGTTACACACTCCTGCACTTGATGGTTGGGATGTATACCGAGTATGAAGACAATATATCGGCCAAAAACTGTAGAAGTAGTTAGCCGGACAAGAAAAACAAAATAATTTCAGAGTCGAAAAAGGGGCATAACTGCGGATGGATCAGTGTGACAGTGATTTTTTTTCTGTTACACACTCCTCTACGTGTTGGTTGGGATGTATACAGAGTATGAAGAGAATCGGTCAAAAACAGTAGAAGTAGTTGCCGGACAAGGAAAACAAAATAGTTTCAGTCGAAAAGGGGGCATAACTGTGGATGGATTGGGGGACAGAAAAAATGTTTACGTTCGCACTGCTGCACTTGATGGTTGGGATATTTACCGAGTAGGTATGAAGAGAATCGGCCAAAAACTGTAGAAGTAGTTCGCTGGAGAAGGAAAATTGTCTACTGACAGACGGACAATGTAAACACTATATGCCACCAACAACTATCGTTCCGGTGGCATAAATAGTTTCGTTGAAGAAAAGAGCGCAGGCATTTTTACGCGGGGTCATTAAATTGAAGTCATTTGGCAACATAATGTGACGCCTTTCGACCAATGAAACATCAGTTTTCAATTCATTGTAACCAGGCTATTTTATTATCAAGCATTACCTGATAAATGCTAGTCTGAGCTGCATTGGACAAATAGGTAACATATACACACATTTTCTCAGTTTCTGTTTTGGATACGAACATAAACTAAGAACTTGAGCTTTTTCTTCAAGGCCTTGAACTTTTGCTTGTAATCAATCTGGTGGTCCATGGCCATGCCGATTTGGTGTCAGCATACCAGAGGCTGTAATACAAAAAGATTACGAGAGATCCATGATAATCGCCAAACACAACAAGGGTCAAACACAGGCTGTCGGCATGGTGATAGGATGGCATAATATACTGTTCGCAAACTGTTTAGTCACTGTGACTTAACAATGACTACAAACGTGTTTGTTTGTTGTGTTTGTTTGTTGGCGTTTAACGGCCTACATAATGTAATCAGGGTAATATATGCTACTGAATCTACATAGTGTAATCAGGGTAATATATGCTACTGACTCTACATAGTGTAATCAGGGAAATATATGCAACTGACTCTGCATAGTGGAATCGGGTAATATATGCAACTGAGCTCTACATAATGTATCAGTAATATAATGCTACTGGTAATATGTGATGCGTAGATATGCAACTGACTCTACTAATGTAAAATCAGGGAGTAATACATGGGGCTACTGACTCTATATAGTGTAATCAGGGTAATACATGCTACTGGCTCTTACATAGTGTGATCAGGGTAAGATATGCAACTGACTCTACATAATGTAATCAGGGTAATATATGCAACTGACTCTACATAGTGTAATCAGGGTAATACATGCTATTGGCTCTACATAGTGTGATCAGGGTAAGATATGCAACTGACTCTACATAATGTAATCAGGGTAATATATGCAACTGACTCTACATAGTGTAATCAGGGTAATACATGCAACTGACTCTGCATAGTGTAATCCGGGTAAAATATGCTACTGGATCTACATAATGTAATCAGGGTAATATATGCAACTGACTACATAATGTAATCAGAGTAATATATGCTACTGGCTCTACATAGTGTAATCATTGTAAGATATGCAACTGACTCTACATAATATAATCGGGTAATATATGCTACTGACTCTACATAGTGTAATCAGGGTAAGATATGCAACTGACTGCATAGTGTAATCAGGGTAATATATGCTACTGACTCGACATAGTGTAATCAGTGTAAGATATGCAACTGACTTTACATAATGTAATCAGGGTAAGATATGCAACTGACTCTACATAACGTAATCAGGATAATATATGCAACCGACTCTACATAGTGTAATCAGGGTACTATATGCAACTGACTATACATAGTGTAATCAGTGTAAGATATGCTACTGACTCTGCATAGTGTAATCAGGGAAAGATATTCTACATAATAATCAGGGTATAGCTACTGACTCTCATATGAATCAGGGTAAATGAACTGATCTCATAATGTAATCAGGGTAATATGTACTGACTCTATAGTGGGTATGCAGAGGGTAATATATGGCCTACTGTCTATAGTGTAATAGGGTACATAATGCACTGAATCTAAACATCGTGTAATCAGGGGTAATTATGAATGACTCTACATAATGTAATCGGGAAATATATGCAACTGACTCTACTAATGTAATCGTATAATAATGAATATGACGGCCTTACATAGTGTAATCAGTAAATATGCACTGACTACATAGGTGTATCAGTAAAATATATGCAATGACTAAATAATGTAATCAAGTATAATAATGGCAACTGACTAACATAAATGCGTAATCAGAGAATATATGCTACTGCCTCTAACATTGTAATCAGGGTAATATATGCAACGATACATAATGTAATAGGGTAGTAATATATGCTAACTGCTCTACAGTGGGTATCATGAATGCAACTGAACTAACTATAAGAATGGGTTAATATATGTACTGACTCTAAGGTGTATCAAGCGATAAATATGCAAATGAATTTCTGCTAGTGTAAATCAGTATAATAACGCAACGACTCTACATATGTAATCGGGATATTTGCAACTGACTCTCTATGTAATCGGGTATATAAGCTACTGACACTACTAGTGTAATCAGGGGTATATCTGCTCTGAAACATACATAGTGTAATCATAAAATGCACAACTGACTCTCATATGAAATCAGGGTTATATGCAAACTGACTCTAATAATGGGTATCAAGTATATGCTACTGAACTACATAGTGGTAATAGGGTATATATGCACTGATCTACATAATGTATCAGGGTATATATGCTAATGAACTTTACATGTCATCAGATAAGATATGAAACATCTACAAATATGTATCAAGATAATAATCAGGGTAAGGATGCTACTGAACGTCTCACAATAGGGTGTGATCAGAATAAGAATCTGATACTCTAACATATGTAATCATGTACTATATAACTGACTCTCACGTAGTGTAATCGTAAATATATGACTGAACTACATAGTGATCAAGTAATATATGTACTGAACTCTGCATAGTTGATCATAATGTATCAGTGTACTATATGCTGCTACTGACTCTATCATTAAGTGTATTCAGGGTAATAGTATGAACTGAGCTATCTACATAATGTAATCATGTAATATTATGCTAATGACTATGTACATAAGTGTATCAGTGGTCAGATATGCTAACTGTCTGCTACATAGTGTATCAGTAACATATGCAACTATTAATCATAAGTGTATCAAGGGTATATATGCAACTGACTTCTACATAATGTAATCATAATGTAATCAGGTATATGCTAACTGACTCTACATAGTGTAACTCAGTAAGATAATGCACGACTCTACATATGTATCAGGTAAAATATGCTACTGAACATCTTACATAGTGTAATCAGGGTAATATATGCTACTGTCTCTACATAGTGTATCAGTAACATATGCACTGACTCTACATATGAGTATCAGTATATATGCACTGACTCTACTAATGTAGCAGGGAAATATATGACTAACTGACTCTACATAATAAACAGGGTATATATGCTACGAACTACATAGTGATCAGTATATATGCTAAACTGTAACTAACATAAGTAGTAATCAGTAAAGATATGCAACTGACTACTTAATTGTAATCAGGTGATAATATATGCAAATGACTCTAACATAGTGTAATCAGGGTATATATGCTACTGAACTCAACATAGTGTAATCAGGGAAATATATAAGCAACTGACTCTACATAAGTGTAAATCAGTGGGAATATATGCAACTGGACTCTAACTGACACTACATAGTAATCAGTAAATATAAATTGCTACTCGAACCTACTAGTGTAATCAGGGTAATATATGCTACTGAACTACATATTGTAACAGGGTAAGATATGCAACCTGACTCACATATGAAATCAGTATATTTTCAACTGACTCTACATATGTAATCAGGGTAATATATGCTACAGGCTCTACATATATGAAATCAGGGTAAGATGCAACTGACTCTACATAATGGGTAATCACAGGTAATAGTATCGAACTGACCCTACAGGGTGTAATCAGGGTAATATATGCTACTGGCTCTACATAGTGTGATCAGGGTAATATATTCAACTGACTCTACATAATGTAATTAGTGTAATATATGCTACTGGCTCTACATAATGTATTCAGTGTAAGATATGCAACTGACTCTACATAATGAAATCAGGGTAATATATGCTACTGACTCTACATAGTGTAATCAGGGTAAGATATGCAACTAACTCTACATAATGTAATCAGGTTAATATATGCTACAGACTCTACATAGTGTAATCAGGGTAAGATATGCAAATGACTCTACATAGTGTAATCAGTGTAAGATATGCAACTGACACTACATAATGTAATCAGGGTAATATATGCAACTGACTGCATAGTATAATCAGGGTAATAAATGCTACAGACTCTGTATAGTGTAATCATGGTAATATATGCAACTGACTGCATATTGTAATCAGGGTAATATATGCTACTGGCTCTACATAATGTAATCAGGGTAATAAATGCTACTGACTCTACATAGTGTAATCAGGGTAAGATATGCAACTGACTACATAATGTAATGAGGGTAATATATGCAACTGACTCTACATAGTGCAATCAGGGTAATATATGAAACTGACTTACATAGTGTAATCAGGGTAAAGATATGCAAAGGATGTAAAATAATGTAATCAGGGTAATATATGCAACTGACTCTAATAGAGGTAATCAGGGTATATATGCTACTGCTCTACATGTGTGTTCAGGGTAATATATTCAACTGACTCTACATAATGTATTAGTGTAATTTATGTACTCGGCTCTACATAATGTATTCAGTGTACAGATATGCAACTGACCTTAACATAATAAAATCAGTGGTAAATTTATGCTACTGACTCTACATTGTGTGATAAGTGAAGATATGCAAGGACTTCTACATAGTGTATCATGGTAATATTTGCTACTGACTCTAAATAGTGTGTTCAGTGTAAGATATGCAACTGGACATTTACATTAATGTTATCAGGGTAATATATGCTACTGACTTACATAGTGTAATCAGGGTAAGATATGCAACGACTCTCCATTAGTGTGATCAGGGCAAGATATGCAAACGGATCTCATAATGTAATCTGGATAATATTTTGCAACGGACTCTCTACATAAGTTGTAATCAGGGTACGATATGGCAAATGGGACGCTACATAGTGTAATCATGGTAATATATGCATCTGGTTACATAGTGTAATCGGGGTGGTAATATATGAAAACTGATTCTAAATAGTGTAATAGGGGTAATAATAATATATGCTAATGACTCTGCAATTGTATGTCAGGGTAAGATATGCAACTGACTCTACTTAATGTAATCAGGAGTTTAATAGATGCTACGACTTTACTTAGTGATAATCAGGGTAAGTATGCAACGTGATCTACATAGTGTATCAGGGGATTTTATGAACGGATGCATTAGTGTAATCAGGGTAAATATATGGGCTTAAACACTGGGCTCTTCATAGTGTGATCACGGGTAAGTTATTCACTGAATCTACATAATTTAATCAGGGTAATATATGAAACTGACTCTACATAGTGTAATCAGGGTAATATATGCAACTGACTCTGCATAACGGTTATCAGGGTATATATGCTTACTGGCTCTACATAGTGTAATCAGTGCTCTTGACTTCTACATATTGTAATCAGGGATAAGATATGAGAACTGACTCTACATAATGTAATCAGAGTAATATATGCTACTGACTTTTATAGTGTATTCAGGGTAAGATATGAAAAGCTGACTCTACATAGTGGAATCTGTGTAGAATATGCAGATTCTACTAATGAATCAGGTAATTATATGCTACTGACTCTATTAATGTCTTCAGGGTAGATAGGATGAAATGACCTCTTATGAGTGGGAATCATGTAAGATATGCAACTGAACTCTACATAAGGTAATCAGGGGTAATATACGGCAACTGATCTGCTAGTGTATTCAGGGTAATATATGCTACTGGGACTCTACTAATGTATTCAGGGTAATATATTCAACTGTCTCTACATAATTGTTCAGGGTAATATATGTAATGCTTTACATAGTGTATATCATGTGTAAGATATGCAACTGCCTCTACATAATGTAATAGAGTAAATGTATGCTAATGATTACCATAGTGTGATCAGGGTAATATTTGCTTTGACTCTTACATGGTGTTATCAGGGTTAGTTATGCAATCTGACTCTACATAATGTAGATCAGGGTAATATATGATATGATCTAATGTGTGATCAGGGGGTTAATATTTGCTATGGCTCCTACTTAGTGTGAACAGGGGTAATATATTCAACTGACTCTACATAATGTAATCAAGGTAATATATGCAACTGACTGCATAGTATAATCAGGGTAATAAATGCTACAGACTCTGTATAGTGTAATCATGGTAATGTATGCAACTGACTGCATATTGTAATCAGGGTAATATATGCTACTGGCTCTACATAATGTAATCAGGGTAATAAATGCTACTGACTCTACATAGTGTAATCAGGGTAAGATATGCAACTGACTACATAATGTAATCAGGGTAATATATGCAACTGACTCTACATAGTGTAATCAGGGTAATATATGCAACTGACTCTACATAGTGTAATCAGGGTAAGATATGCAACTGACTGTACATAATGTAATTAGGGTAATATATGCAACTGACTCTACATAGTGTAATCAGGGTAATATATGCTACTGGCTCTACATAGTATGATCAGGGTAATATATTCAACTGACTCTACATAATGTAATTAGTGTAATATATGCTACTGGCTCTACATAATGTATTCAGTGTAAGATATGCAACTGACTCTACATAATCAAATCAGGGTAATATATGCTACTGACTCTACATAGTGTGTTCAGTGTAAGATATGCAACTGACTCTACATAGTGTAATCATGGTAATATATGCTACTGACTCTACATAGTGTGATCAGTGTAAGATATGCAACTGACTTTACATAATGTAATCAGGTTAATATATGCTACTGACTCTACATAGTGTAATCAGGGTAAGATATGCAACTGACTCTACATAGTGTGATCAGGGCAAGATATGCAACTGACTCTACATAATGTAATCAGGATAATATATGCAACGGACTCTCTACATAGTGTAATCAGGGTAAGATATGCAAATGACTCTACATAGTGTAATCATGGTAATATATGCAACTGACTCTACATAGTGTAATCGGGGTAATATATGCAACTGATTCTACATAGTGTAATCAGGGTAATATATGCTACTGACTCTGCATAGTATGATCAGGGTAAGATATGCAACTGACTCTACCTAATGTAATCAGAGTAATATATGCTACTGACTTTACATAGTGTAATCCGGGTAAGATATGCAACTGACTCTACATAGTGTAATCAGGGTAATATATGCAACTGACTGCATAGTGTAATCAGGGTAATATATGCTACTGGCTCTACATAGTGTGATCAGGGTAAGATATGCAACTGACTCTACATAATGTAATCAGGGTAATATATGCAACTGACTCTACATAGTGTAATCAGGGTAATATATGCAACTGACTCTGCATAATGTAATCAGGGTAATATATGCTACTGGCTCTACATAGTGTAATCAGTGCTACTGACTCTACATATTGTAATCAGGGTAAGATATGCAACTGACTCTACATAATGTAATCAGAGTAATATATGCTACTGACTCTACATAGTGTAATCAGGGTAAGATATGAACTGACTCTACATAGTGGAATCAGTGTAAGATATACAACTGACTCTACATAATGTAATCAGGGTAATATATGCTACTGACTCTACATAATGTAATCAGGGTAAGATATGAAATGACTCTACATAGTGGAATCATTGTAAGATATGCAACTGACTCTACATAATGTAATCAGGGTAATATATGCAACTGACTCTGCATAGTGTATTCAGGGTAATATATGCTACTGGCTCTACATAATGTAATCAGGGTAATATATTCAACTGACTCTACATAATGTAATCAGGGTAATATATTCAACTGACTCTACATAATGTAATCAGGGTAATATATTCAACTGACTCTACATAATGTAATCAGGGTAATATATGCTACTGGCTTTACATAGTGTAATCAGTGTAAGATATGCAACTGACTCTACATAATGTAATCAGAGTAATGTATGCTACTGACTCTACATAGTGTGATCAGGGTAATATATGCTACTGACTCTACATGGTGTAATCAGGGTAAGATATGCAACTGACTCTACATAATGTAATCAGGGTAATATATGCTACTGACTACATAGTGTGATCAGGGTGATATATGCAACTTACTCTACATAATGTAATCAGGGTAATATTTGCAACTGACTCTACATAATGTAATCAGGGTAATATATGCTACTGACTCTACATAGTGTAAGCAGGGTAATATATGCTACTGATTCTAAATAGTGTAATCAGGGTAATATATGCAACTGACTCTACATAGCGTAATCAGGGTAATATATGCAACTGACTCTACATAGTGTGATCAGGTTAATATATGCAACTGACTCTACATAGTGTAATCAGGGTAATATATGCTATATGAAAAGGCTTTACCAATGAAACATAGCTGCCAAGTTTGCTACCAATGGCCAAGCGGTTTGTATGAAGAAGACGTTTGAAATCTCTTGATATAAAAGAACGATATTTTGACCTTTTGGCGGCCATCTTGGATGATGTGATCATCTGATTTTGACAAAAAATGCTCATAAGTGATCGTTTCGTACATACCTTCGACTTGATATATGACATGACCATATTCGGTCAAATGTGAAATTTGACCCCTACTTGACCCCTCCTGCCCCGCCCATTTTTGACCAGAGGGCCACCATTTGAAGGAATCTGAAACATCGTTAACTATCGATCATTCATATCAAGCTTTGTCGAAATCGGCCTGGCGGTTCATGAGAAGAAGATTTTTTTGAGAATTTGACCTCCTTTTCAACGGTGGCCATCTTGGATTTCGCGATGACCATCATTTTAACGAAAATGAAAGGCTTGACCCACTGACCATTACTGTGAAGTTTGGCTAATATTGGCCAAGTGGTTCACGAGAAGAAGACATTTGTAATGTATATTGAAATAACGACCTTTTGACCTTTCGGCGGCCATCTCGGATGATGTAATTACCTGATTTTGACCAAAATAAAATCCTGAGTGACCGTCTCGTCAATACCTTCGATTTGATATATGACATGACCATATTCGGTCAAATGTGCCCATTTTTGACCCGGGGTCTACCATTTGAAGAAATCTGAACCAGCGTTAACTATCGATCATTCATACCAAGTTTCGTAAAAATCGGCCTGGCAGTTCGCGAGAAGATTTTTTAAGAAGTTGACGAACTTTTCAACAGCGGCCATCTTTGATTTCGTGATGACCACCATTTAAACACAAGAATTCCGCCACGGAAGCGGTATCGCGCCTGCCGAGGCATTTGACCGTGAACATTACAAGTAAATAAATGACCTTGACACTGAGAATTTGGATGTGGGGGTGTGCGTAATGAAGCATCATGCCTAGACAAACATTGATGTGAAATATTATCAAAGTCTGGCAAGGGGATAAAGAGATATTGTGAAAAAACAATAACTTTTAACGCATTTCTGTTACAAAACCGGTGAACATTACAAGTAAATAAATGACCTTGACCTTCAGAATTTGGATGTGGGGGTGTGCGTAATGAAGCATCATCCGTAGACAAACATTGATGCAAAATATTATCAAAGTGTGGCAAGGGGTTAAAGAGATATTGTGAACAATAACTTTAACGCATTTCTGTTACAAAACCGGTGAACATTAAAAGTAAATGAATGACCTTGACCTTGAGAATTTGGATGTGGGGGTGTGCGTAATGAAGCATCATCCCTAGACAAACATTGATGTGAAATATTATCAAAGTCTAGCAAGGGGTTAAAGAGATATTGTGAAAAAACAATAACTTTAACGCATTTGCCTTACAAAAAAAGCGGACGACGCGACGGAAAAAGCGGCGACTATAGTCGCGCCTCTGCTAAAGCAGGCGCGACAAAAAATTAAAAGGCTTGCCCCAATAACCATTACCGTGAAAGTTATCGACTAAGCGGTTCACGAGAACAAGACGTTTGAAATCTTTATTAAAAGAACG
Source organism: Conchocele bisecta (assembly GCA_029237695.1). Classification (NCBI taxonomy): domain Eukaryota; kingdom Metazoa; phylum Mollusca; class Bivalvia; order Lucinida; family Thyasiridae; genus Conchocele; species Conchocele bisecta. The sequence goes on from CM055277.1 coordinate 34,544,904, forward strand.
ACCTTTTGGCGGCCATCTTGGATGATATAACCATCCGATTTCGACAACAAATGCACCAGAGTGATCGCCTCATTGATACCTTCAATTTGATATAGACGTGACCATATTCGGTCAAAAATAAAATTTGACCCCAATTTGACCCCACGGGCCACGCCCATTTTTGACCCCGGGGTCACCATTTTAACAACTTTGAAAGAGCATTGTACATCGATCATTCCTACCAAGTGTCGTCGAAAACTGGCTAGCGGTTCATGAGAAAAATATTTTTTAAGAATTTATGCTATTTTTAGACGTCGGCCATCTTGGATTAGCGATGACCTCCATTTTAACAAATCTGAAAAGGCTTCACCCATGGACCATAACTTTTAAGTTTGGCTACCATGGGCCTAGCGGTTCATGTGAAGAAGAATTTTGAAATCTCTAATAAAAGAACAACATTTTGACCTTTCGGTGGCCATCTTGGATGACCTAACCATCCGATCTCGACAAAAATGCACCAGAGTGATCGCCTCGTTGATACCTTCGATTTTGATATAGGACATTACCATATTCGGTCAAAAATAAAATTGGACCCCAATTTGACCCCACGGGCCACGCCCATTTTTGACCCCGGGGTCACCATTTTAACAAATTTGAAAGAGCATTGTACATCGATCATTCCTACCAAGTTTTGTCGAAATCCGGTTGGCGGTTCTTGAGAAGAAGATTTTTGAAGAATTTGTGATATTTTTAGACGGCGGCCATCTTGGATTACGTAATGACGTCATTTTAACAATTTTGTAATCCCCCTACCTACGGACCATGACCATGAAGTTTGGAGACAATAGGCCCAATGGTTACCGAGGAGAAGAAGTTTGAAAATGTTCACGGACGACGGACGGACGGACGGACGGACGGAAACACGGACGGACGGAGAGGGACGGACGGACGGACGGTACGGACGGACGGCGGGACGGACGGAAACACGGACGGACGGAGGGGGACGGACGGACGGACGTTCCTACAAATGGATACTTATGTGACTAACCTAACCTTTTCCTTTGTTGTACTAACATTTTGGGTTTATGGGCTATTTGTTCTTTAAAATATCAAAGGATATATGTATATATATATATATATATATCCTTTGATATTTTAAAGAACAAATAGCCCATAAACCCAAAATATATTTAGTCCTGAAATTAGAATATCCTGACCTGGTGCCAGGTATATGCCACACCAGAGCCACTTAGCTCCAGCCCCAAAAGTAATATGATCAGCTCTAATCTTATTACTTTTTAATGGGGCATAACAGGATTTAGCTCTCAAGTATCAGGGGGACTAAAATGTACATAAGGGCCAAACGATGTAAGTCAGCATTCCGGTAAGGATGAACCCAGATCATTAAATTACCATAGCATGAAATAAATATCATAAATTTCAAAATCATTTACGGTGAAAATGTCAGAATTACATGTACGGTATGCAATAAGTTTTATTACCTCTTGCCTCATCCCAAATATTGAGAATCAACATATATCATATCAACATATATCATATGTTTTGGCATGTAAAATTATACTGGTAGTAGAGTATTTATTAACAGCTCTAAGGTGATCAATACAGTATCAATTTGAAAAACTTTAACATAAGCTTTACAAAAAATTCTAAGTCATTTTAACGTAAACCTTTAACAAAAAGTTTAAAGTCATTTGACCTTGGGCTGCATTGGTAGGGTATACGATGAAAACATGGATGGTGATCAATGTGTATATGAAGTTTCAAGTTGATATCCCAAGCAGTTACAGAGATGTAGCAATTTGAACAACTTTAACGTAAAACTCGGACGGCGGACGCCGAACAAGGCGGTAACTATATGCTCCCCAGAAAACATTTTTTCGGGGAGCAAAATAAGAATACATGGTGGCGATTACTTATGGCAAACTCAAATCTGTTTGAACCACTTTCTAACACCACCAAAGTAACTGCAGATGGCAAGTAATCGACTCACAAACTCAGATCTGTTTGAACCAAAAGTCCCCACCATTCTTTCCTAATGGTTCTACATAAATTTCTCCATGTGAACCTGAAGCAATCCTTCAACGCAGAAGAATAATACTAAGAAGAAGAAGAATTTGATCTTTTCTCACCATCTCGGCAGAAAAAAAAACAAGCGACCGACTTCATAAATATAGCTTGTGCTCAACAGAATACCGCCCACACCGAGCCCACCCAGCCCCAACTTACCTTACCACATATCCAGGTAATCCTGCCTGTGAATAAGGGTAACACAATGGAAATACGAGTTAACCCTTAGACCGCTACACACAACAATTGTCATCTGCTGTTGCTTTTATATCTTGCTTTATTTCTCAATAAGAACAAGTTTTGAAACCGACAACAAAAAATTAAGATAGCGGTGTAAGGGTTAATTTCCAATAATTAAAATGGCCGCCACTGGTAACCTTCAGATAATTACCGTCGGCACACGAATGCCCCCGCTGGCAGCCAAAGAAAACGAGGCACATTTGAAAACACAGAGGGCCAGAGAAATGTGGATTTGTCACAGCATGAAAGCAGACCATCAGAGCAATGGAGGTATGAAATATCAAGCAGATACATGCACGGAAAGCAACATTATAAGACACTTACCCAAGTTTCGAACACACCAAATATGTGACCTTGGCCCATGGCTTAGCGGGGGCAAGACGATCGTGGATTTTTCACAAGGCGGTAGAGGACCATTAAATCAATGTGTGTGTGAAATATCAAGCAGATGAGTGCAAGGGAACAGAAATTATAAGACATTTACCCGAGTGAAGGTTTCAAATGTTTCAAAGTATGTGACCTTGACCCTGAGCTTACCAAGGGCAGGACGATCGTGGATTTGTCATAGGGCGGTAGAGGACCATTAGAGCAATGCGTGTGTGAAATAACAAGCAGATCCGTGTAAGGAAACAGACATTTACCTGAGCGCTAAGGTTTCGGGACGGACAGACATATGGGACATACGGCCGCCGGTACCACTATATACCCCCCTCACCATTTGGTGGCGGGGGCATAATAAATATTAGCGGCCATCTTATCGACTAATCGAGAATGACGTCAGTCTCCTGTAACCAACCGAAGCACCGAGTGTGACGTGATTTAAAAAATTTCCAATACTGCAAGTGTCAAATTTATGTTGAAAACTTGCCTCAAACAGCAGTTTCGACACGCTATAACACATTGTATAGGCGAAGCAGACTTTACGACATTTTGTGGGATTTTCGTACAATGGTGGCGAATGCTTGATACTAATATAATCATCACACCCTGGCACATTTGAATTGTTTTGTACATTGCTTAAAAAGGTGTTTCATGTATATACAAACAATAATTGACCATCTATGACACGCTAGAACCACAGGCATTCGGCGTGTTTCATCTTTCATCTGTATAACTATATATGAACACGACCTCGTATCATAATAAATTCCGCAATTTTCTCAAGCTAATGAAAATATTTTGGCGGAAAGTGCACATGTTTATTTGAGAAGTATTGTTATCTTTGTGAAATAGCATAGTTAGAACATAATGATGTAAAGAATATCGAAATACAGTTGTTTTTCTTAGGTCGGACACGACCTCATATCATAACAAATGAAATAACGTGTTTAAGGCTCTAACGTTAATATTGTAGTGGCAAATTCATATGTTCATGTTCATCGTTATCCCGCAGAAATACATAGAATGCAAAGAAAATTACAATTTTAAACATGTTATTTTGTTACAATACGAGCTTGTGTCGGACCAGAAGCAAACGGCGTTATTTAATCACAAGGGAAGTAATAATTGTCATGTATTCAGAATTACTAGCACCGTTCAATTATAGCAGTACTGACGAAAACCGAAACACGCCGAATGCATGTGGCTAGAACCGCCTGTGCCAAAAGCTAGCTTCCTGGTCAATTCGCTCTCAAGTTACTTCGCTCTCATTATACCCACTTTTTTGTAAAAAAAAAATGGGTATATTGTTTTCGTCACGGGTGTCCGTCCGTCCGTACGTCCGTCCGTCCGTATAGCAGTACTGACGAAAACCGAAACACGCCGAATGCATGTGGCTAGAACCGCCTGTGCCAAAAGCTAGCTTCCTGGTCAATTCGCTCTCAAGTTACTTCGCTCTCAATATACCCACTTTTTTGTAAAAAAAAAATGGGTATATTGTTTTCGTCACGGGTGTCCGTCCATCCGTACGTCCGTACGTCCGTACGTCCGTCCGTCCGGGCACACATTAGGGTACTTATGGGGTAGGGGGCGTGGCCTAAGACAATAGAAGACAATGGAACTTATTCCGTACCCCGTAAGCCTATTGTGTCTTACGGGGTATTTCCTTTGATCTTTTATATAGCAAGTACCCCCTAAGGTCCGAAATGTAAGTTCGTCCGTACGTCCGTCCGTCCGTCACGTTTCTTGTAACTCGAAAAACTTTTTCACCTTCATACCTACGCGCCTGATATTTGGTATGTAGCTTCGTTATCATGTGCAGATGCGCAAAGTGAATTCGGATTTTTGATCCGACCCTCCATCATGGATTATCTCCCCCTTTCGGACTAAGAATTTCCCATTTTTTCCTTGTAACTCGAAAAACTTTTTCACCTTCATACCTACGCGCCTCATATTTGCTATGTAGCTTCGTTATCATGTGCAGATGCGCAAAGTGAATTCGGATTTTTCATCCGACCCTCCATCATCGATTATCTCCCCCTTTCGGACTCAGAATTTCCCATTTTTTCCTTGTAACTCGAAAAACTTTTTCACCTTCATACCTACGCGCCTCATATTTGCTATGTAGCTTCGTTATCATGTGCAGATGCGCAAAGTGAATTCGGATTTTTCATCCGACCCTCCATCATGGATTATCTCCCCCTTTCGGACTCAGAATTTCCCATTTTTTCCTTGTAACTCGAAAAACATTTTCACCTTCATACCTACGCACCTCATATTTGCTATGTAGCTTCGTTATCATGTGCAGATGCGCAAAGTGAATTCGGATTTTTTATCCGACCCTCCATCATGGATTACCTCCCCCTTTCGGACTTAGCATTTGGGGAAAGTGGGTATATTGCGATGGCGCGCCATCGACTTTTTCTAGTTTTGGTTAATTCGTTCAATTTTTGGTTAATTCACTCAATTTTTGGACAATTTGCTCTCATTGCAAAAAATCGCAAGACAATTGGCTCTCAATTTATAACAATGAGAACGAATTGACCAAAACGAGAGCGAATTCGTTCTCATAATATATTTTCATATTACTTAGTATAGTGGTAAAATTGAAACATAGAACAATTGAAACATAGAACAATTTTATGGCATACATTTAAATGTATAATATAATAATATAACTTATGAATACTGTTTTAATGATTGAATCAAAATATACCACCGAGTGAAACAAGTCATTATTACAGCTATAATTATGGATAATCTCATTAATTAGTACAAACGAACATGAAAAGGGCGCATATATTTTTGCCGGTAAAATAAAATTAGCTATGAGATTACATGGTAATTGATGGTAATTAAATTATTATCGTGATTATTCTGTGGATTGCATTTGCTACAGGAATCACTGTAACATAATTTTTACATGCATATGGGAATACTAATAACACGCTATACTGTTGTTCGTCGTATTTGTATTCTTGTTCTTGTTTGTTTGATCAAAACTCTCAAACCCTAAACTATAGTATTCACCATATATATCCCATGTAGACCAGTTTAGTCCCAGATCAACCATCGAGTTCATGATTCAACATCACCACTGTCCTGTAATGTATACACTGTTCAGTATATGTACACTTTCAGGGTACAAACCCAGATGCATATGATATCCACATCCCATTTCAGTATTTATTCTCGTCATGGTAGACACTGTTCATATAATGGAATATTATATATGCATGTTATTTTCAACAAATGTAATCCCTAAGACAAGTGTATAGCCAGGTCATCCTTCCCAGTTACGATTAATTTAATTGGTTTGCCCAGGATTTACACTGTTCACAAAGCACAGTGAATCGCTGTGACACAGAACAAATAGTTTAGTAAAATATTTTCTTCTTCGCCTTATTTTTCAAATAAACCGAGTTTTAATTGATTGTTATTGAATATAATTTGAGTATTTGATAACAAACACCCCAGGGCAGCTGACGGCCAATGATCATGATGCTACGGCTGAATAATATTTCCCATTTTAAGCCCGCGCCTGGTCGTGCTTGCGTCTGTAAGGCGTAGTCTAGGTGATACTGGTGGATTACAGTCAAAATGGCCCCAGTCCAAAACGCCCACATTGGTTAAAACGGCCCTATGAAAATGACCAAAACGGCCCCAGTCTGAGCAAAACGGTCCCAGTCCAAAACGGCCCCAGTATTGTAATTAGAAACAATGATTATTCCCAATACATGTACGTATACACGGTGATTTCATGGTATACTCTGTTCATTAATCTTGAGGTCAGGGGAGATAATTGGATTTTCTCAAAATATTAACAAAATTCAATATTTATTCAAGGAAAGTCGATATTTATTTGTCCGGTGCAATTTCTGGTCTACAATAACTATACTTTATAAGATATCGACAGCATTTGTGTTTAAGTTGATACACATACTTGATTTAAATAGCTAAAACTAATCCCACTGTCTTCACTTGCACATAAACTGTTGATCACCACTAGTCTACTAACACGGTATTGAAATATTAGTTAATACTTTAGATAATATGAGGGCCCCAATCTTTCACTGAATGTCTTCATAGAAATGAAAGACTTTTAACAATTTGTGTTATATATACCGGCTACTCAGTCTGATCAGGATCTGCACTGATATTGTAACACATATATACCGGCTACCCGGCCTGATCAGGATCTGCACTGATATTGTAACACATATATACCGGCTACCCGGCCTGATCAGGATTTACTCTGATATTGTAAGCCAAATAATGGCGACCCGGTCTGATCAGGATCTGCACTGATATTGTAACACATATATACCGGCTACCCGGCCTGATCAGGATTTACTCTGATATTGTATATGTTGTAAAATATGATATACTAGTATCCTCGACTGCATGAAAACACAAGTTTTATTTAACTGTTGCTTTTGTGGCTCCTGATTTGAGACTGTTACTGAACACACGGGCTATTTGACATTTGTGACTAGTCTAGTACCTAATCGAGTCACAAATTATGGTTCTGCACAAAAATTACTTAAGTCACATAACTGGCGTTTTCAATGTGATCCAGTTCATGTTTGAGCATTAATATGTTACATGTAGTCCCGATACAAGTACAATGGAACTTGTCTACACCAGACACACATGGAACTCCCTATGGTATCTGGTTCAGAGATGTCTCACTATAAATCTGGCATATGACAAATTTAAGTGAACAGACATATTATCATCGGAGATAATTATATGACAGTGAAACCTAACAAAACCAGATGGCCGCGGCCCGCATGTCAAATGAACTTGTAAACAATATGCAAATAAAATATGTTTAAACTAAACAAAAGCTTTAATGCAAATTAAAATAACATTTGACCTTGATCTTGGGGAGGTGGGCCGCATGGGTGGGCTATAGAATGAAAATATGGATGATAATAAAGATTTTATTTGAAGTTTGAAGTAAGTCAGAGTAAGTGTTGTGGAGATATAAGTTTGTTTTGTTCGTTTTTTGGGGTTTAACGGCCTATCAACAGCTACGGTCATTTAAGGCCGGGTCAATGGGTTTAGTACTAAATCCCATATATTACCTGTACAAGTACATGTACATGTTCAAGTATATATACAAATGGGGGGAAAATCCCAAAATCAGAACTGAATATTTACAATAACAAAACTATATATTCAGCCCTGAAATCAGAATAATAATCCTGATCTGATGCCAGGTCCTCGCCACACCACAATCACTTGGCCCCTCCCAAAAGCAGTAGGATCAGTAATAATCTTAATACTTTTATAATGGGCAATAACCCAATTCAACTCCCAGGTAACAAAAGAGCCAAAGATAAAAATGTACCTGAGGGCCAAACCAGGCAAATCGTGATTCCAATAAGGAGGAATCCCTACCGTTAATTTACGCCGTCTCGCTGCCCGACAACCACCCACGTGGAGATATAAGGTATGTAAAAACTTTAACAAAAGTCATTTCACCTTGACCTTGGGCATGTGGACCACATGGGCATACTATTAAATATAGAATGAAAAGGAAGTATTTGAAGTTTGAAGTAAACTGGAGTAACGATTGTGGAGATATAAGGTATGTTTAAAAACTCTAATGCAAATTTTATAATAACACAATCTTCCAAGACATTTGACCTTGGGGCACAGGGGCCTCATGAGTGGGACATAGAATGAATACATGGATGATGACTAATAAGCATTGGAAGTTTCAAGTCAATGTGAATCAGGACTGCAGAGATATAAGATATTTAAAAAATTTAACACAGATTTTAGACAGACGGACGGACTGACGCACGGACGAACAGACACCCGGACGTCATTGTGATCACTATGTCTCGCTTTCCGCAAGCGGGCTTGACAATAAAATAGTGATTTATCGGTGTCCGGTTTAGATAGGTCCCACTGTATATTGCAATAAAGTCCACATTTAGATTTGATTGATTGAAGGTACATTTGTATTTGGGTTTATCACATGCAAATTAACCAGGACTTCACCATGCCTTGAATATTATGTTATAGTTATTGTGATTCTACACAGTCGATGTGGTGTCATATTGCCCGTCTGAATCTATATTCACCCGAGGCGCAGCCTTTGTAGAGTCACAAGAACATATTTTTCATATCGTAGATGCTTTATATTTCTTCAGAATTGAGTTGTATAAGTGTATTAGTACATGTTTAACGTCATAGAAACATGGCGCCAAACGATCCAGTTCATGTTTGGGCAGTAATATGTAGTCCCGAAACAAGTAACATGTACAATGGAACCTGCCTACACCAGACACCCATGGAACAGACATACATGTATGTATTATCATCGGAGATAAATGACAGTGAAAATAAAAACGTGATTTATCGGTGTCCGGTTTAGATAGGTCTCACTGAACATTACACTAAAGCCCACACAGGATTTGATTGATTGAAGATATTTTGGGTTTATCACATGTCCATTCCCCATCCAGTCATAGCCACATGTACAAAAAGAAAATCATGCATTTGATGCTTCTATTTAGAAGATTTAGGCATTTAAAACTCTATTTCTCGATAGAATAGTTTATATTCATGCTATAAAATTCACGTTACATATACACATATTGTACATATATATCTGTAGTGTGTCAAAAAAGAAAATCTACACGAAATTTATGCCTTTATTTAGAAGATACATGTACATGTATATTACATATAAAACTCCATTTCGCCCAGCGTAACTCCATTGCGCCGCCGCCGTATTATATGTTCGATATGCTATTTTATATTGTTGATACAAAATCCACATATGCAATTTAAAGGTGCATGCCCACTCAGTAGGCACAAAATGTTCTTTATATCAGCAGAAACATATATTACTTTCTATGTCAATGATATCAGAGACATCATCCGAGTCATTTTCTGGCAAAATAAACATTCATTCACCATGATTACCCCACGTATTGACAGGCATTATTATACATTTTATATCATACGTAAATCAGCGGCGATAATCGTGTTTCCTTAAAATTATACGGATATTATTATTTATTCTCTGTATTTATTTTTAAATGTGCAATGATCATACTGTAACTCTATAATCTGTTTTTTCAAGTGACGCACTTAATTATTATAAATAATTAAAAAAGATCATGCCTCATTTGCATATGAAAATAGCCTGATACCACTGCGAGTCACTATCAGTAAAATAAATATTACTAAATGAGTATATCTGCATAGCGGGCACTCCTAACTTTTAGAACTGGTGGAATAGTTACACAATTATTTAATTCTTATAAAGAACATTGTGTGCCTACTGAGTGGAAATGTACCTTTAAAACTCCATTTCGCCCCCAAAATCTCCATTGCGCCGTGGCCGTATTATATTTTTGTAATATTGATACAAAATCCACATTACACATGCGCATTCACCTTGACTTAAATATATATTATAGATATGTAACAGTATAATATATATACAACAAGAAAAACATGAATCTTATGCATTTATTTAGAAGATATATATATACATGTATAACAAATAAAACTCCTATTTCGCCCCGAAATCTCCAACAATGCACACTTTAGTCATACCCCATCAAACACAGTGGAACATTCAATTGGTAGCCAGTCTAAAATGAATATTCAATGTTCCACAGTGCTGAGCTACATGTATGTGCCTGGGAATTGCCTGGTCAAAGACAAATACATGTACTACAGTCATAAATACAATATGCCTTGGATACATAACATTTTGTCAGTCCGAAATGGACATGGTTCTTCACTACATGGACTACAGCACATCACATCATCAATATGTCAACTATGTGATAAAATGTAAGATATATTAATTTTTAATTCACATATTAAATGTCAAGAAAAAAAAAAATACACTATATGAATGGGGCCGTTTTGACCTGCTTCCATACTGGTCGGCATGTTTCGCATTGTGAGCGAGAATGGTAAAAAAATGTAATAAGTGTGTTTTTTTATTACGAGGAATCACACCGCCTTCCGTTTCATGGTTTATCAGGATCTACACTCAACCAAATAAATTCAGTACATGCCTATGCTGGGTTGATGGTCTATGTGATGGTGTCAACTCACTTTACTGCATGCATGTTTGTGTATTTACAAAGGTGTGAAAAACACTTGTGACCCATAAATTACATAATGTCTACCTATTCTAACTAAACTCCAATTATACTAAGATTTCATTTAATATATATTGTTATACATTCTTCACTGTACTGCAAGCTGTACAGGCCGTTAAGTTAAGACACCCACAAGATGGCAGACTTGACTGGGCTCACATACGGTCATTTCTACATGAATTTTGAATCTGTCACTTGATATTACATCATTGAGTGATGCTATTTCCGAATATGTGTCCCTCGTTTCCACACTCTAATTGCAAATATGTAAAAAATGACGTAGTAAAAATCACCACTGGACGGTAAAGACTCCGGAAGCCACTCTGAACGGTATAGACATTTGCCATGCATGGCGCCGGTGAAACACGAAGTTGGCTATACTATGTAAGCACCATAAGCTTGACACAGTTATTGGGTTATATATGAAGGATAAAACAACAACACTACCCAAAGACACCGGCAATACAGTTAACTTAGGCCATAAAAAGTACTCTGGTTCTCAGATATCGCCGCGTAGAGCAATTCATTTATTTACAGATAGCTATTTTCCATTTGTTCCGGAGCAGAGGTGAGTGGGGATGAGGGTTGTGTAGGGATTGGATGGGGGAGATTGTCAGGTGTGGGAGTCCTCAAGTTGTTATTTGCCCATCATCATGTAGTCAGTGTGTAACTAGAGCTGCATCTACAAACAGGTGACGAGTGTTCGTTTAAACCAGGATATAGTTGTTACTTGAACATGTAGCTTGGGTCCAAATCGATTTGGCAATCATCGACACTTACAAAGTTTGAAACAACATAGCTAATACCATAAAAATTACTTTCGTTATCAGACACAGGGTTTGTGGAATGTGACACAAGAGGGCGGATCTTTTTAATATATTTCTTTTGTTTGAGGTGTTCGTCTCTGAAGTCGCCAGATGCATAAGTTACTATAAACTATTTTAGATGTGAAGAATCGCAAGATCAGACACAATTGGATTTATCATATTGATCATGTGGCAAATTTACAGTAGGGGCAATCCGGTGTCAGAAAGTGAAAAAAATATACTTTGGCTAAAACATTTGCTATAGTCTTACAATTTGTGTGTTTATTTTTATTCCGAGACCCTGTAAAGCAAAAAACAAATTGGTACCATTTTTTTTCCATCACTATCTTGGCCACCATCTTGAATTCAAAATGGCCACCATTATGGTCAATAATGATGCACACGTGTGGATTTTTGATTCCTACTTTTGTTATGATTGTTTTTATATTTGTAAATTATACGTTTTTGGATAGTGTATGGAAGCAGTTATCAGAAAATAAATTTCGCTATGTCGTCCAATCCATAGAGGGCCGTCATCTTGGATTTCAAAATGACCACCCAATTAAAAATATATTTTGCAATATCATTGTTCACTATTGTGATACAGAACTAATTTTTCAATACCATTGTATTTGATATTATTTGTGAATAGTCTGTTATAAAAGACAGCAATGAGTAGTGCTAAAATATTATCATGTAGTATGTCAAAATGGCCGCCAAGATAAGTTAATTTTTGTAAGTTTTTAAAAAAATCTGTGTTTCTTCATTACATGAGAGTACATATTTCTATATGACTAACAGCACAAACACTACATCTGTATTTACGTTATTAATATTATTATTATATATGAAACATGTTACTATGTAACGAACATATGTAATATGATATGTTTAAAAACAACAGGGCCATGATGGCCCTAATTCGCTCACCTGACTCCATGAACACCAGAGGAGAATGTGACATTGAGTTCATATGTGTTTTAAAAAAATTGTGCTATTTTTAGATGGCGGTCATCTTGGATTAAGCGTTGACTCATTTTACCAAATCTGAAAATGCTTCACCCAAGGATTTAACTTACTATGAAGTTTGGCCAGCATCGACCATGTGGTTCCTGAGAAAAAGACGTTCAAAATCTTGAATTAATGGACCTTTTGGCGGCCATCATGGATGACATAATCATCCGATTCCGACAAATATTGTACCAGAGCAATCGCCTCATTGATACCTTCAATTTGATATATGACATGAGCATATTCGGTCAAAAATAAAATTTGACCCCAATTTGACCCCACGGGCCATGCCCATTTTTTATCCCGGGGTCCTCATTTTCACAACTTTGAAAGAGCATTGTACATCGATCATTCCTACCAAGTTTCGTCAAAATCAGGTTGGTGGTTCTTGAGAAGAAGTGGTTTGAAGAATCTGTGCTATTTTTAGACGGCGGCCCTCTTGTATTACGTAATGACGTCATTTTAACAATTTTGTAATTCCCCTACCTAAGGACCATGAAGTTTGGTGACTATAGGCCCAATGGTTACCGAGGAGAAGAAAATGTTCACGGACGACGACGGACGACGACGACGGACACATTGCGGTAACAATAGCTCACACGAGATTCGCTCAGGTGAGCTAAAAATCAGGATGTCCGCCATATAAGCAGGTTTTAGTTAATGTTACTGCATGTTCAAATGTCCCAAATCTATATGTGTGATCAATAAATAATATATATATATGTGCTATAACATGGATTGGCGCAAATAATTATAGATAGTAGAAATATGATATGGCTGCCAATATATACTACAAATATATCTGCTGTCAAATGATTGTGGTACTCATCATTACATATGTCGTCTCGTTGATTTTTTGCTTGAAACACAAACTATTCAGCGATTTAAATCAATAGACAAGTAAGTAATCCAATATGGCCACCAAAATGTTGCCATTTTATAATTTCCCTGTTATTTATTGCAGCCATAGTCTCATATAATACAAATGGCAGAAAGAAAACATACATATATTAGCAGAATATTCATTTATTATACCCACTTTTTTTGTAAAAAAAAACGGGTATATTGTTTTCGTCACGGGTGTCCGTCCGTCCGTACGTCCGTACGTCCGTCGTCCGTAATCGTACCGTCCGTACGTCCGTCACGTTTCTTCGTAACTCGAAAAACTTTTTTCCTCGACCTTCACTACCTACTACGCCTGATATTTGGTATGTAGCTTCGTTATCATGTGCAGATGCGCAAAGTGAATTTGGATTTTTGATCCGACCCTCCATCATGGATTATCTCCCTTTCGGACTCAGAATTTCCCATCCTCGTAACTCGAAAAACTTTTTCACTTCATACCTACGCGCCTGATATTTGGTATGTAGCTTCGTTATCACTGTGCAGATGCGCAAAGTGGACTTTGGATTTTTGATCGACATCCTATCATGGATTATTCTACTCGGTTTCTAAGAATTTCATTTTTTCCTCTAGTACTCGAATCAAAAACTTTTTCACCTTCATACCTACGCGCCTGATATTTAGTATGTACCTTCGTTATGTGCAGATGCGCAAAGTGAATTCCCATTTTTGATCCGACCCTCCATCATCGATTACCTCCCCCTTTCCGACTCAGAATTTCCCATTTTTTCCTTTTTCCTTGTAACTCGAAAAACTTTTTCACCTTCATACCTACGCGCCTCATATTTGCTATGTAGCTTCGTTATCATGTGCACATGCGCAAAGTGAATTCGGATTTTTTATCCGACCCTCCATCATGGATTACTTCCCCCTTTCGGACTTAGCATTTGGGGAAAGTGGGTATATTGCGATGGCGCGCCATCGACTTTTTCTAGTTTAATGGTGTTTACGGCCTGTCAACAGCTAAGGTCAGTTTAGGCTGGGTTAGTGGGTCGAATCCCATATTCCACCTATACTGATCAGGCCCGTAGCTAGACCTGTTTGAAGGGGGGTCGTTTCGAAGGCCCAAAGGGCCTGAGGTATCTAGGGGGGTCCAGGGGCATGCTTTTTAGCTAAACAACTGGACCTTGAGGCTGGGCGGGGGGGTCGTCCGACCGCTCCGACCCCCCCTGGCTACGGGCCTGCTGATGGATGGGGGTCCCGGAATCAGAACTGAATAGTTACAGGAAAATAGATAGTCAGTTCTGAAATTAGATTAATCTGAGAGAAAACTTGAGATTCTATCATATTCAATTTCGCATTTTCGCGTTTTTGCTTTGCGATCACACATGCGTGTTGGTAGTACAGTCTACCCACACGCAATGCGCAAAGCGCAATTTCAACACGCATGCTTTCGACACATGCATGAGCAAAACAAACCCAAATGTTCTGTCTGTAACGCCGAGATAGTCACCCAAAGTTAGACAGAAAAATATTTTGAGTACGCAACGATATGTGACTTTAAAGAAATTGATTGAATACTCATTAAAATATGACGCTTTTCATATTTTAATTATGAATTCTGCACATTAATTCAATTAAATAATCAGGAAAATGTTCAATTAAACTACACATATGTACAGGTATCTACATGTGAGCAAAAGATAAATCCTCTTGAATATTCTCCAGTCGGCACGGATCGTCACGAACATTAAACTATCAGGCGCGTAAGACTGTCTGCTGAGCGGCAGGAGTACTTTGCCCCAGGCATGTAAGTGGTCCGTCTTTGTCCGTTTTGGTCAATCTCTGTCCGTTTTCATTCGTGACGGACATTCGTGCCGAATAAAAACGTCTGAGCTGTACTGTAGTGCCTGGTCATCACCATACCAGTCACTAATCACTTATAGTTTAAAATTTAGTCACAACTAGAGGCTTACAGAATACACACCACCTCCCCCCCCCCCTCCGCGTGGGCTCAGGTACCCCTAAATATGTAAAAACAAATTCCAAGTGTGTGACCTCGACTCTGGGCTTAGCGGGGGCGGCACGAACATGAATTTGTCACAGGGTGGTAGAGGTCCATTGGAGCAATGCGTGTGTGAAATGTGAAGCAGATCCGAGCAAGGAAATAGAAGTTATAACCGATTTATTTGATGTTAAGTTTTGTAAAGAGACTAAGTATGTGACCTTGACCTCGATATCAGCGAGGATTTGTCACAGCATGATAGTAGAGCCTTAGAGGAATGCATGCATGAAATATTAAGAATTTTCGATGAAAGAAATAGAAGTTATAACATATTTCTTTGATGTTCAGGGATTCCGCTGGGGAAAAAAAAAATTGCCACTTCAAAATATTTTTTTTTTCGAAAATTGTCATTTTTTATCGTCAATTGTTTATTTTTATCGCCAATTGCGAAAGAGGCAATCGCCCGCGGAATCCCTGGATGTAAAGTTTTGTAAAGAGACTAAGCATGTCACCTAACGCCTTGGGATCAGCGGGGGTTGGACGGTCGTAGATTTGTCACAGCATGATAGTACAACCTTAGAGGAATGCACGAGTGAAATACATGTATTAAGAATTTTCAATGAAGGAAATAGAAGTTATTTCTCTGATGTTAAGTTTTGTAAAGAGACTAAGTATTTGACCTTGAGCTTGGGATCAGTGGGGGTTGGACGGTCGTGGATTTGGCACAGCATGGTAGTAGAGCCGTACAGGAATGCATGTGTGAAATATTAAGCATTTAGCGGGGGTTGGACGGTCGTGGATTTGGCACAGCATGGTAGTAGAGCCTTACAGGAAAGCATGTGTGATATATTAAACATTTTAGATGAAGGAAATAGAAGTTATAACCATATTTCTCTGATGTTAAGTTTTGTAAAGAGACCAAGTATTTGACCTTGACCTTGGGATCAGCGGGGGTTGAACGGTCGTGGATTTGGCACAGCATGGTAGTAGAGCTTTACAGGAATGCATGTGTGAAATATTAAGCATTTTAGATGAAGGAAATAGAAGTTATAACAATATTTCTCTGATGTTAAGTTTAGTGACGGACGGCCCATCAATAGTGAAGAAGGGGCCATTTCCATGGTTCTAGATCAAAGAGATGGCCCCTTAAATGAATAGAATAAGGGGCCACACGGAATAAATCAAAGGATTCTTTTAGGCTCCGCCCCATGGCCCCTTCTACACCCTTGGTTGCTCGGACACACGGACGGACGCACGGACAACCGGACTCCAGTATACCCCCCCCCACAACTCGTTGCGGGGGGTATAATAACAGCCCAATTTGTCCTAGCATTTTGCTACACAGTCTGACGAGTGAGAAGTCATGCTAAAAACATTCATAGACCAATAATACACATGTAGGTACACATAGTTTGACATTGGTTATCCTTTTATTCCCATTTGTGTAGCAAAACACCAGGACAGATTGGGCTGTTATGGTGACTATTTTACACTATAAGGGTGTCAGCTCTCACAGATACAGAAAATATAAAAGACAGATGAAATAGTAAAACACATCCGTAGAGCTGATATTTTCTAAGTTAAATACAGGCCCATGAACTTGAATTAAGAAGCAAACCAGGAAAATATAGGTCTTTCATTCTTTCTATGTATATGTTCCTCCCTTACTTGTGCATAACACATAAATTCAAAATCAATTAAAAACCAATTACACATGTAAATAAGTGAAACTAAGAAAGTTTATTACCAATTTGAAACGCATTTTCTTGAAATTCTGAAAGACAAACGGGAATAGCACACCGGATGTTGATAGTGGACATATTGCGCGCGCAGAGTTCGCAATATCGAAAATAGACGAAAACCGAGTAGACTCGAAAACCGGGTGGGGGACTATATACATGTAGAGTCAATTCTCATGGATTAGTGCCTTCTCATTGATTCATGCCCCTAAAAAACATGTGAATAAGCATATTAGTGTTAATAGTGTTAGTTGAAAATTATTTTAAAAGGTATTTTAAGTTGGTTCCCACGTTTTATAAGTCACATACAATTGTGATTTACCACCAATTTAGTGCTTTTTCTACATATTTCTTTAATCTGAAGAGGGTCTGTTCACAAATTATGCATAAAATGTGATGCATGTTCATTTCTCGGTGAATCTGCATGGACGTCACCATATTTAAAAATAAATTTGATGCATCTAGGCAGCAACACTTCTTTATTGTACGAGTGATCAAGCAATGTCACTGAAATGTGCAAAAAGTTGTAGGTCACGAACCTAATGAGAAGTTTCAAGATCAATTAGGGGCAATCCAGGAAAACACGGACATCCATTGATGTAACGTGTTCCCTGCAAAAGAAGTGTCATTTTCGTTATTTTTGGTCCATTTCACCTTTTTCAGGTCATTTCCCGCGAATGTGGCACATGCGGTTATGAGCTACACCCATATCAATGACGTCATACGCCTACTTCAGTGACGCTATACTGTAATTACAAATTGGCATAGCCGACTCCGCGAGCGCAAAGCGCATTTTAAAGTTGGGGGACCTGGGGAAATTTTTAAATGCCAGATCGTCGCAGATGCGATTTCCTGACACATAGGCCACGAAAAAAAAAGGCATCCAACTATTCGAGTATTGTAGATTTTCTTCCTTTTTTTTTTTTTGCACGGTCCGGACCCCCTGGACCTGCGCCTGAAATCCTATCCGTATTTTACCATATCAAAATAGCATTCTACAGTAACTTCGAGTCTTCATGCATATATTTTACTTACCGTAAATGATTGTAAGTTATACACACTTATTAAATGAATTACTAGTGATTACAGTCTAAAACACTGTAATTTTTTTGTCCGTATTTATCCTATCATAGTTTGCTATGTCCGTAATTTGCCGACTCTATGTCCTTGATTCCCAGGTCTGTGTCCGTATTTCACTGTTTTTAAGTATCTTCAATTATATGTAAAAGTCGGGGTTTGAACGACCTAAAACACTGTAGTCCCTGTTCTCATGGATCCATGCCCCTAAGCACATAAATTCATATTGTGTGTTATATTGTGATTAATTCCTGAAAATGCATACATGAACATAAAGTTCAAACACTTGACTATGAGTGCACATAAGGTATTTGCCAAAATTGTTGTTTATGCAAGTCTTAGCGTCCCTAGAAATAACCCACCCAAGTCACCTAATTGATCTTGAAACTTCTCATCAGGTTCGTGCCCTACAACTTTTTTCCCATTTGAGTGACATTCCTTGATCACTCATACAATAAAGAAGTGTTGCTGCCTAGATGCATCAAATTTAAATATGGTGAAGTCCAGATTCACCTAGAAATCAACATATATCACATTTTATACATAATTTGCGAACAGACCCTCTTCAGATTAAGGAAGTATGTAGACAAAATCACTAAATAGGTGGTAAATCACAATTGTATGTAACTGTAACTTAGAAAACCGTGGGAAACAACTTAAAATACCTTTTTTAAATAGTTTTCAATTAACACTATGTATATAAAAAATGAGAACAAATTAACCAATTTGAAAAATGCAATGAGAGCGAATTGACAAAAACGAGAACGAATTGACTTCAGAGCGAATTGACATGAGAACGATTTGACCAGATACCAAAAGCTAGACAGTCACGAAAACACACGATAACGATGTAACGCACCATGATTTTAAATCTGATATAAGGTATAATCTTACTGCAGTATTAAGTGAATGTATATCGTTGTATTATGTAGTATTTTCTTACTATAAAATAAGGTATATTTCTATAATAAAAACGTTTACAAAAAGTGTTTGCAAAATCTCGGAATACCACACCGGAAGTCGTAAAACGTCATCAATTTTGCGGTCTCTATCTTCAACTGGGCGAAGTAAGTAGACGTGAATGAATGTTTACAAGATATAATCCTTTAATATCTCACAATATATAAAACATCAGTTTAATTTACACGCACCATTGTAACAATCAACACCTTTGTTTTTATTTAATATGTATGTTTTTGCAATACTACTTACTATTGAAAAGTTAGCAAGTTATTTTAGTGGGACTAATGTAATTCATTGCCGTGGTTGTCCCACATGTAATTTTGACAAACTATTATTGTACCAAAACTATTTAAGAATCAAGAAGTCTAATATAGATCTGCTTAGATACAACAAAAACATGTTTCACTATGCTTCTGTCACGATACGTAACTCACTGTGGGAGGAAATGTGTATTCGTGCCCGTTCAACTCAGTCGGTTAGAGCGATGGTACGGTAAACCAGAGGTCCCGGGTTCGAGCCCCGGGCCGGAGCACATTTTTCTCACCCTGTGACATTTGGCGCTCAACGAGTGACCGTGACTGATATATATACTACCAAAAATGTACCAAATGTATGGAATTCAGAGACGAATTAAATATAGAATTCGGGGACGAATTCCAATTTGGCGGGGAAGTATGTCGCGGTACGTAACTCACTGAGGGGAGGAAGTGTGTATTCGTGCCTGGCTAGCTCAGTCGGTTAGAGCGATGGTACGGTAAACCAGAGGTCCCGGGTTCGAGCCCCGGGCCAGAGCACATTTTTCTCACCCTGTGACACTTCATTAATCTATAATGGATAATTGTTAGTTTATCCCGGACAATGTCGAAATTGTGTTGGGGGGTGGGGGTGGGGCTAACTGCACAAATTCCGCTTTATAGGCAACAGGTTGTCCTATTTGCTACACCACCATGCATAGAAAAATAAAGCTTATTTGAAGTTTTTTTGTAATATGCCCACATGAGGTTTTGGTCTGTTGAAAATGTGCTACAAAGTGATTTTTCCTAATTTTAGGAGGGTGTCATGTGATAGCTAATGAACACAGCTTGCTTTTGTAAAGTGGTATCTCGAAATCGCCACGGCTTTGAGGAAGATTTTCAATACTTTCTATGGGCAAAATTGCATTAATATACACGTTATATTGTTAATTATGCTCTCAAAATTGATTATTACCTTATCTTGAGTGCGGATTCTTTGTAGTATCTCTCCAATATCCATTTAAATTTTTAAAATAAATCAAAACGTTCTTCCAACACTGAACTGCGTAATTGATTAATTTCCGGTTGCTTGAAAATGGGTGTAAATCTATGCCCGGATAAAACATAGTGACAATTTTACGTGTATTACTTATTAGCGCAAAGGATTAATTCTACAAAAATGGATATTAAAATACGTTTTGATCAGGGTTGGCAATTTCCCGGGAAATAAGAGTATTTCCCAGGACGGCGGGAAATACTGGGAAATACCGGGAAATACTGGGAAATACCGGGAAATATGAATCTTGATAGTCATTTTCATTCCAAAATGTCAAGATGAGTCTCTATATTCCCCTATATCTACTATGGTTTATATCTGTGTAGACTGATAAGCATACAGGTAAAACATTCTGCAATAAAAAAAGAAATAATAAGTTTATTTAGAGAAAAAAAACATTATTATTTTCTAGACAATTTTCTTCCCTATTTACAAGTCTATGTAGTATTTGCCAACTGTCTATTTTATTGTATATGAGAACACCCCTCATTACTATAGTAACCTGCCACTAATAAAAGCTGCTTTTAGAATTTTGAGAAAATCCCTGTTGATAACAGGGATAATCCATGTACAGTGTAAGTGTAATTGTTTTACAACTTGACATGACCATATACAGACCTGGGTTCTTATTATACAGTATGACACAAAAGGTGTGAGAGAAGGCTGACAATTAACAATTAACAGCCTGTTGTCATAGTCTGATATGGTTTATTAAAGTATATTAAAGTCTCATCAATGTACATGCAAATAAGTAGACATTAGTAGGCTTTTGGCTAATTTTAGCGATATTAGGTACTGTATCTCATACGTACCATAGTCTTCACGTTAAATAAATGTCATAATAATAATGCAAATAAGTAATACAAATGCAAAGCATAAAACAACAGTACATTGTCAGTCATATAAGACTTGTAAGAGACTATGTGTATGCACATCATGCATGCTAAGATCATTTATTCTCATTTCTTGATACTGAATATTAGTGTGGGAGAAGGTTGACAATTAACAGCCTGTTGTCTAAACATAGTCTGATCATGATGACGTTATCCTTGTGAATTGTATCTAGCAGACACTCAGATGCTTCCTAAAAAATGAAGAAGTAATTTTAAAAAAAATAATACAACCAAAATATAATAGTCATGGTTGCCAAATATTCCACCTGATGAGTACCCCTAGTTGGGAATGAAACAGATCTATACATTGTAATTAACCCCTATATCTAATTAGTAAGTTGTTGATTGTTTAATTAACTATTACTGAGCTTAAAACTTAATTTAAATAACTTTAATTATCAAATAATAACATCAAAATTCATATTTCCCGGTATTTCCCACTTTGGGGAGTATTTCCCGGGACGGGAAATACCGGTATTTCCCGCCGGGAATTCCCGCCCCCGGTATTTCCCGGCCAACCCTGGTTTTGATTGAAATTCAATTTAAACTACAAACTATATATTTCGTTCAGAAATACATGATTTATTTGACTATTACTCATGCTTATGATAATAGTAGGGTTCCTTGCCCGTTGTTGTACTTTATTTGTAGGGACCCGCCACTGTCTTATCTCTCAACGTCGAATAATTATGGTGGAATAACGACCGTAGAGCAGTATAGGTTATAACTATATAGACACACGTCATTGTCGCTATTGACTTAAATGTGTTATATACTGTCAGGGTTAGTATGTAACTCACTACGGGAAGGTTGTGTGTATCTGACACGGTTCATTTAGTGGGTATACCGATGGTACGGTAAACCAGTTGACTGGTTCGAGTTCAGTGTCAGTTCACATTTCTTTCTCCCTATTGCAATAGGCCGGTGCGCAAAATTGCTTAATATGTTATTGCACATTTTTTACCCTAGTCATTATTTACACAATATTTTCTGAAATACAACAATCTAATGCATAGTGAAACTGAATGAAAATTTATTCGTGTAAATGCCTTTTAAAAAGAGTTAATTGAATGGAATGTTATTAGTAGGGGTGGAAAGGAAAAATAAAAACAAAATTTTATATTATTGTGAGTTATTGAGAGAGGGGGCTGTGTTGAGGGCCCACATGGCACGATGTTGCTAAGGGTCCGCGGGCATGCTCCCAACGCCATTTCCTGCATTCGCATAAACTTTGAGGACCTGAATATGAGTTTTATAATATTAATTTTAGCATAAGGCTGATTCACTCCAACAGTTACATACTTATTGAGAGGGCCAGAACTCTCCAACAAAAAGTTGACAGTTAAGATTTTTGTGCGTTTTATTTTTATACGACCGTTTTTAAAAAACGGTACGTATCATAGTTCGTGTACACAACTCCTCCGAAACCGTTCAGTCGATTGATCTGAAACTATACACACGTCTTCTACACATATTGAAGATGTGCACCTTGTCCAGATACGGGTCACTGGAAAATATTGGCATACGATAATTCGGTCCGACCTGGAACAGTATTGTCATATTTTAAACGTAAATGACTTTTAAAATGTTGTAATTTATTAATTGTAGCGCACGTTGAAAAGGTAAGTTAATACTAAAGTGTGTATCTGCAAAGGATAAAACAAGTATATACATTTAAAAAGTTCATTCACCACAGGAAAAATGTGGAAAATCAGCATCCAAAATGTGATTTATCGTTCGTTTGTGTACATGGGGGTTAAATATGTCCAAAATACTTATTACCTTTTGTCATCACCCTTATAAGGTCAACAAAACTACCTTTTATCGCATTCAAACTGTTGACAGCTTTCACAGCTGTGTATTGTGGCTGCTGCAGTAAACATGGAATGACCTAGTTTCGAGATAGGGTAAATTCGATTGGTTTGTATGCTACTCAAGTTAGTTATTTTTTTAAAAACAAATCAACTGGGATGTGTAATATAATGGTGTTTTAAAGTCACATTGTCTGAATAATATATGCAAAAAAAACCACTGATTATGTAAGAAACAATGTGACAAACGCTTGTAGTCGGCACTAACTAAAATGAGGAACGTGTATCGGCCGTATTCACACACCAGCATGACCAGGCCAGACACGAATGTAATGAGCAAAGGAATGGATGAAAATAATTACAGAAACATTTTTAAGAATACACTGTTGTATTTAAATACACCCATTAACATGTTTAAGGCGATTGGATATGCTGAAAAACATCTGCAGTACCAGTATGCATGATTTCGACGGCATCGGGTCTGGTACCCGGGAACAATACTAGAGTAGCCAAATCGTTCCGAAACCCATTAGATCGGGTAATGTAACGAGTTAGTGACGTCCATAACTTTAGCGTCTGGAAAAAATGTAAATAATCGGAAATTTGTAATTCCTATGGTAAGTTTTTATCTGAATTGAATAGTTTTCCTACTTTATTGATTTGTTTGAAATTTGCTGTTCCACTGAATGAAGGAAGCACATGTCGTTAGGTGTTCCGAAACTAATTGATCGAGGCTATTGTAGAGGGTGTCGCATACCTGAACTGTACAAGGGAGGTTTCAAATAAAATAAATCTCTAAAGAACTGTGTTTATAATAGGAACACAGAGCTGCCAATGACTCGGATCAAGGACTTACTTACTCGGTGCTCCTAGGACTAGTGTAGGTTACTTTTATAATAATGGTGAAATGAAATATTTGTAACCTAACTTATGCATCATTTCAAATGTTAATTAAATTAGTGGAAAGTTTGTTGATGAAAATGTGTGTAAAATAGATTATTACTCGTATAAACTTTTACAAAAGTATTGCAAATAAAAATAAAATAAAGGCATCAAATGATCCCGAATATAAAGTTAATTACTACTGGGAGCCCTGTGAACATGTCCATCGCATACATGAATGATTGAAGTAGATTTCACAAAACACAGCAATTCATGAAATTTAATTAGTTATTATTTTATTGCATTTACGATATGTATATTACAAAACAACACAAATAGTTATAAATCCAACATTCAGTTATGACATCTCCGGAAATTTCATCTTCACATTCTACAGCGGCGAGCGGTGCGCCACTTCAATTTAGTATTAATATATAGCAGGAAAATGGTTGGTCCAATCATACTGCCTTTGGGTATGCCGCCAGTTATCTGTTTCAACTGTACTATTGCTGTATTTACTTTAACCAGGGCTCGAATTTGGCACTCGCATACTCGCATACTCGCAAAATGCGAGTGCTTTCTGAAAAATGCTAGTTAAAATCAAAGCCGCTCGCAAAAAACTGCGAGTGCCAATTTCAAAAAGGAAATCCAAATCTTCAAAGTTCTGTCGCGATCATTTTGTTCTGAACAGCGATCTGGATCATGAAATGCTCTCGTCAAAGCGCCTCGATGATAGGAACATTGGAGGTCGTAAATGAGGACGCTCTAGTGCGACATTGAAATACTACGTCACAGGTCGTAAATGAGGACGTTTTTGCCTGGGCTATTTATCAATTGCGACATCCCTCTAGGCCACATTGAAATACTACAGCGCATTAATATCAGGGGCGGCGGCGGCGGCCCCCCCCCCCCCCCCCCCCCCTCCAATAATTCTGTAAATTTTGGATTTTTTATTCTAATATATTTGTGTAATCATGAGTACTGGGAACTTTGCAGAGAACTTTGCTGAGAATGCAGGAACGTGGATTTCAAAAATTTTCGGGACCCCCTAGCGCTATCGGGCCCGAAGTCATTCATAGAATGGAACTGGTAAAATAACTGGTGTTGTCATACATACTTAGTAATTTTGATCTTATTTCTCCACCAATGTATTTAATTTGAAGTCAGAACATTGGTTAAATTGTCTTGGTGTTCAACTATTTAAATGAGGATCAAATTAAATATATTTTTATGGAGAATTCGAGAAATAAGAAAAAAAGATCTGCGAATTGCAATTTGTGAATCAGATCGATAATTACAGCATTGTCATTTTGTATTTAGCCCAGATCAGAATATGACAGAAATATGTGGCTACCTGTTATTGTCATGATAATCATGTCATTAATAAATAATTGTTACAAGTTAATTTGTTCTACAATATATGTCTGAAGAAATCCAATGAAAAATCCAGCTCAAAAAACAAACGTTCCATAATACAAGAAATAATCAATATGCTTTTGCATTTTTGTTATATTATTCTTTAGTGATTATTCTGCTAGCATGGAACTTGCTGTAGCTAGGAAATAATAAGCACATGCAGTTGTGGACACAATTTTTCCCACCACACACACGACGTGTAGACTAGGAATGTACATGTTTGATCATGTCTTTTCCAAACTGTGTCAATTATTCACAAATTACTAAAGCTGGCAGTATAATCACATCAAGAAAATGAACAAGTTGATATTGAATATTTGTGTAGGTAACTGTAGATTTTTGAGCTACATTTTTCCATCGACTACATGAGTGTAACAACCTTCATGTACTCTGAAACCATATACTAGGATACATGTACATGCTTATTGCATAATCCAATTAAACATAGAAATTGCTAGTGAAAATCCAGTTTTGCTAGTAGAAAAAAAATCCACTATCGAAAAAATGCTAGTGTGTTAAAAAGTTAAATTCGACCCCTGTTAACAATCATTTAACACATCGTCAATGCATTACTGTTATTCTATCCAGATAAAATGTGCACAACTGTCGAAATGACCACCTATTATGTGGAAATTAATCGGTGAGTGGGAGAATGCAATGGATGCTATTATGCAGCCGCCACATTGCACTAAATCCATATTTGCCAGTAAAATAAGCCAAGAGGAATACGGCATATTCTTATATGTTAATTATATACCTGTCAGTCTGTCCAAGATTTGTTTAAACTAACATGATGAAATCAGTGATAAAATCAACATCGCACCAATTTTTCACGAAAGGAAGAAAACAAAATAATATTATACTCGTTCTTAAAAATTTATTAGAGAGAATATTTTTTAATCTGCATAGCCGTAATAATGGATAGGTTTACATGATACACATATATTTTATCAGAAAGTTTGAATTTGAAAGGTGTAATAAAAAAAATTATTAATGCTTTTTTTTATTAATTATACACCATATAACGCATAAAATAATATAATAACAATAATAATAAAGTAATTTTAAAGAAAAGAAACATTTAAAAAACATTTAGGTTTTGTATTTTACCATAAATTATGTCCGTCTCGAAGTTTCCTTTTCCACAAGAAACAACAAAGATGGCGGAAATGTGGTGACTGGCAGGGTTGGCAATTTCCCGGGAAATAAGAGTATTTCCCAGGACGGTGGGAAATACCGGGAAATACTGGGAAATACCGGGAAATATGAATCTTGGTGGTCTTTTTAATTCCAAAATGTCAAGATGAGTCTCTATATTCCCCTATATCTACTATGGTTTATATCTGTGTAGACTGATAAGCATACAGGTAAAACATTCTGCAATAAAAAAAGAAATAATAAGTTTATTTAGAGGAAAAAAACATCATTATTTTCTAGACAATTTTCTTCCCTATATAAGTCTATGTAGTATTTGCCAACTGTCTATTTTATTGTATATCAGAACACCCCTCATTACTATAGTAACCTGCCACTAATGAAAGCTGCTTTTGGAATTTTGAGAAAATCCCTGTTGATAACAGGGATAATCCATGTACAGTGTAAGTGTAATTGTTTTACAACTTGACATGACCATATACAGACCACCTGGGTTCTTATTATACAGTATGACACAAAAGGTGTGAGAGAAGGCTGACAATTAACAGCCTGTTGTCATAGTCTGATGGTTTATTAAAGTATATTAAAGTCTCATCAATGTACATGCAAATAAGTAGGCTTTTGGCTAATTTTAACGATTTTAGGTACTGTATCTCATACGTACCATCGTGGCCCATAGTCTGCACGTTAAATAAATGTCATAATGCTAAGATCATTTATTCTCATTTCTTGATACCGAATATTAGTGTCAGAGAAGGTTGACGATTAACAGCCTGTTGTCTAAACATAGTCTGATCATGATGATGTTATCCTTGTGAATTGTATCTATCAGACACTCAGATGCTTCCTAAAAAATGAACAAGTAATTTACAAAAAAAATAATACAACTAAAATATAAATGTCATGGTTGCCAAATATTCCACCTGATGAGTACCCCTAGTTGGGAATGAAACAGATCTATACATTGTAATTAACCCCTATATCTAATTATTAAGTTGTTGATTGTTTAATTAACTATTACTGAGCTTAAAACTTAATTTAAATAACTTTAATTATCAAATAATAACATCAAAATTCATATTTCCCGGTATTTCCCACTTTGGGGAGTATTTCCCGGGACGGGAAATACCGGTATTTCCCGCCGGGAATTCCCGCCCCCGTTATTTCCCGGCCAACCCTGGTGACTGGTGACAACACTCGGCTTGAAATGAGACACTTTAAGGATCATTACTGACATATTAGTAATATATGTATATATAAATGTAAGTTATGTGATAGAAAATGAATATGTATGTACCCAATTTTTGATAATTTTTATAAAAATTGAAAAGTGCCTATTTACTTCATATGTCAATCATGACTCAGTATGTGAAGTCCAGTATGTGAAGTCTGAGTCATGTTTTCACTGACTACTTAAACACCTGAGTGACTTAGATGTGTTTGTTGCAAAATCTGATCAAATGAATGTGTTTAATTAACAGGTATTTTATACAAAATATAACCAATTTAAAATTCACTTATTTGAGCTACAACTTTATGACAGCACTTTCACTACTCAATTTGAAAATCAATGTGTATTTTCACATTTCTGTGCGTATTTTGTACTCTCACTTTTGATAATGCATATTCAGCTAAAATAATTGCATAAAATACGCCAATACGCACCCTTATCTGGAGATCTGTATGTAGTATGATAACTCAAGCTTAAGATATTTGTCATTCAATGAATCCAATGAAATGGACAGGAGGAAAAATAACTTGGTCAAGGGGGGTGGCTGACTTCGATGATGAAGTTAAAGTGCATGAACTGTTCAATAGGCTGAAGCTGGGAGTATATCTCCCACCATGTGCCTTGAATTGTTAAAGGCTCTGAAATACGTACATGTATGAGCTGTGTTTCTTAGTGTTCAGTAGCACAGGCATGTGAACCACAGGTGATTCTAGTGTGTCTTAGATGGTCAATTATTGTTTGTATATACATGAATCGCCTTTCTAAACAATTTACAAAACAATTCAAATACGCCTGGGTCTGAAGATATTGAGAAAGGTACAAAACTGACATTCGCCACCGTTGTATGAAAATCCCACACGAAGTCGTAATTGTTACTCGCCTATACAACATGTTGCAGCGTGTCGAAACTGCTGCTTGGGGTGGGTTTTCGGCAAAGATTTTACAGTTGCTAATACATCTCAAATATTTTGAGTGTAATAAGCTGCACTAAAAACGCGGCTCCAGATAAGGAATTTGGCATTGGGTACTGTTACTCCATACTTTTGAAATCAATTGGGTATTCTCAATTTTCAATTGGGTATTTTAAAAACGTTACCCCATCAATTTTTTTTTTCAATTGGGTATTTCCATATTTTGATTACAAAGACCGATTCGGAAACAAATCGTAATAATTTATGTATTAATGGTAATGTTTTGTTGTTCATATAATTAATTGAAGCAGTGTTATACTTACATGTGTATGGTAACACTGCTTCCCTTACTTATAAGAACACCAAAATGATTAGTTCCAAGTTTTCAATGATTCCAAGTACATACAAGTAACTGTTACTAGAGTAATTGCATGGGCTTATGGCATTTGTGACCTGTGTAGTTCCGGATCTGCTAGCACACTTATAGTTATAAGTTATGTAACAAGCAGTATCGTGTATTCAAAAATCATGCGAGATGTTTCATTATCTTAATGACAAACAGTGCATACGCTGATCAAGAATGCTTTGATTGGTAGATTGATCTTTGCAACACGGGATCCATTTTTTTTTTTTACCGACCACGTTTGACAGCAATTCATCAATAATGTCAATCACGATTAATTTGGGGTCTCCACACACCGAGCTCAACAAAATGACTGTATGATGCCTTGTGTAATGGATTGAGATTCCATCTTTGCATCGGTCGTAAAATAAATCGAAATAAGGTTAACATTGGTGGTGGACTTTTGCAATTTTTTTCTTCCACGTTTGTTGTGGCCGCCATTTTGTTGCGCCATGTGTCACCAATTGTCTACGAAAAAAGCTGACATGATCCGATTGGTGTTATGTATAGTGTCTATCGCTACTACGATTATATTAATTGGTGAATTCGGGCGCCGTTCAACTCGTCCTATTTTAACTTAGTTAATTCGACCGCCATTTTATTCAACGTGTGCGTTGGTCGAAATAGTATTAATGTTACCATATTTTCATTTATTATGATACTGTCCCACATGTAAAATATAAACCCGACACATTCAAAATAAAAAATAAAAATGTCTGTCACGGACGTTTTTTCGTTGCATCTCCTTGAGTAGACTCGGTGTCGCCGAAACAAGCAGTTTCACATCGATTTCAATTTAAGAACATAGACTAGTAATGAGCCTGGATATCCGGTTCACAATAGTGTCGCATTGCCGTTTTTATTCCACAATTATTGATTTGAAAATCAGTAATATTTTCCGTAAATGACGTAATTGATAGGCCCTCTTATCCGATTTTTTTTCTCAAAATCAATATGGGCAAAAACGGCCGATGCGATAAGGGTGGAAATTTTAGATTTTGGTTCATTAACTTGGAACGGTACCCGAAACAACTGCCGTGTGATGGGTTACTAGAGTTTCGAGTTGGACCCATTTTTTTCCCGCTGAGAGTCGGAATCTCTCCCGCTATATCCTGGAATTCAAATCGAATACACCCGAAAACTGGTTTCCAGCCGTTATCGGTGATATACAGCGAGACATTGTCCGCAGCTAGAGCCGGGACCAGACTTTGTAAACATTGAATGGCCGACCGCAGAGATCATCGGCGATGATTTTGTAGGATTGTATACATGAACAAATCTAGCCGTACGCGACAGACTGAAAATACATTTGAGGAGTAAGCTACAGGATAAAAAAGAATTGCGTACCGGACATTTTAATTGCTTTTTGGTACGCATTGTCTCTGATTTTAATTGGGTTTTTGCATGTGTTAATTGCGTATTTACGCAAATACGCACCTTATCTGGACCTCTGCAGATGCTTTGTAACTTTATTAAACCTTTCCAATACACAGATTCATTTTGCAGTGGCTATGTATGCGCAGCGTCTTGGCAACTATTTTAATTCAGTATATTCGCTGATTATTATTAGCACAAGTGTACTCTGACTATCGTAAAAAGTGTGTAGTTAACGCAGTACACTTCCAGCGACACGCCCTGCACAAATTGCATCTGGTGATAATGCCCTTACTAAAACACACGAAGCACACTGTCAGCAGAACGAGACCGTGGTCTGTTTTAGGAGTGAGTAAAAACTATCTGCCGAGCGCATAGCAACTGTCTGGACGTCCAATTGTCTAGTACAGGGATGCTGTAATTGATCAATATCCCGGTTTCTAATGTAAACATTAAAAACATCATTTCCGGTTTTGAGATCGCGGAAAGGGTTAGGAAAACCAATAAAATAATGGAACTTAAGATGCGAATTTTGTCAGTTCCGTAAATTTTCGGAAAATACAGAATGGCCTTTCACGATTTGTCACTCGCCAAATCGGGCCAGTGACAAGAAAATCCTCTCGCCAACACGAATATCGACTCGCCATGGCGAGTGGGGCGAGTGAATTTTTAAGCCCTGACGTTTTGACAGCAATTCATCAATAATGTCAATCACGATTAATTTGGGGTCTCCACACACAGGCAATGTTGAATATCCCCCACCCACTTGAATTCATGGACTCTATCTATACAGATTGAATACAATGGAATTATTTTAGTAGCCCTGTATCTCCACACACCGAGCTCAACAAAATGACTGTATGATGCCTTGTGCAAATGTATTGAGATTCCACCTTTGCATCGGTCGTAAAATAAATCGAAATAAGGTTAACATTGGTGGTGGACTTTTGCAATTTTTTTCTTCCACGTTTGTTTGTTGTGGCAGCCATTTTATTGCGCCATGTGTCACCAATTTTCTACAAAAAAATCTGACCTGATCCGATTGTGTTATTTATAGTGTCTATCGCTACTACGATTACCGTAAAGATTCTAATAGACACCCATGCTCTAATAGACGCCCACCCCCCACTTTTTACGTTGAAAATGACACATTTTTTGGCCGATTTTCACGAAATTAGTGCCTCTAATAAACGCCCAGTACCGACTTGAAACAAAATCTGAGCTAATTGTCCAATTTTTTTCTTTCCATTATTTCGAAAGCAACTTCCTTTAAAATCAGGGAAAAAACATAATTGCTACTTTCACTTTCAAAAGCGGAAGCGAAATTCTGGTGTCACAGTAAATTCCTCATCAGCATTAGCTATTTGCATGGACACAGGGTGATCAGAATTTACACGGTTACCGAGACGCCATTTTCAAAGCATCTCGCACCCGACAGATCCGAAACGCTGACGCTGATGAAATGTCCGTAGGCGTAAATCTATCAGCATTAATGATTGACGCTGTCTTGATATACATTACCATTAAATTTAACATTTCTACCGACTGTACCATAATGACCAGAGTGGGCTGAAACGTCTTGGCACAAATGTTTATAAACTGACAGACAGTACAATCAAGTCTGGTGTTTGAGAGTAACGTCCCTTAGTTATGTTTTTGTTCAAATAGCAGAACATCGTATATTTTTTTTATCATTTTCCCTTTGCTGAATAACACTTGCCTCTATTAAACTCACACCCTGGACTTCGGAGCCAGTGGTGATTCTAATAGACGCCCGGGCGTCTATTAAGAATCTTTACGGTATATTAATTGGTGAATTCGGGCGCCGTTCAACTCGTCCTATTTTAACATAGTTAATTTGACCGCCATTTTAAACGTCCCTTTGTTATGTTTTTGTTCAGATAGCAGAACATCGTATATATTTTTTTATCATTTTCCTTTTGCTGAATAACACTTGCCTCTATTAAACGCCCACCCTGGACTTCGGAGCCAGTGGTGATTCTAATAGACGCCCGGACGTCTATTAGAATCTTTACGGTATATTAATTGGTGAATTCGGGCGCCATTCAACTTGTCCTATTTTAACATAGTTAATTCGACCGCCATTTTATTCAACGTGTGCGTTGGTCGAAATAGTAATAATGTTACCATATTTTCATTTATTACCTATGATACTGTCCCACATGTAAAATATAAACCTGACGCATTCAAAATAATAAAATGTCTGCTGTGCCCCGCCCTCCCCCAGGACCAATTACACTGTACCATTTGTTTTATCCGTGCGGATAGTCGTTTACGAATGTCTACGGACGTTTTTCGTTGCATCTCCTTGAGTAGACTCGGGGTCGTTGAAACAAGCAGTTTCACATCGATTTGAATTTAAGAAAATGGACTAGTAATGAGCCTGGTTCTAGGGGTTCACAATAGTGTCGCATCGCCGTTTTTTTTCCACAATTATTGATTTGAAAATCAGTAATATTTTCCGTAAATGACGTGGATTGTGACAACAAATTCAGAGGTAAAGGGGAATTCAATTCAATTCCGGCTCGCATGAGCTCTGAAGTTTGTGTAAATTTCGCCATAATTGATAGGCCCCGTCTTATGCGATTTTTTTTTCTCAAAATCAATATGGACAAAAACGGCCGATGCGATAAGGTGGAAATTCTAGATTTGGGATCATTAACTTGAACGGTACTCAAAATAAATGCCGTGTGGTGGGTTAGATTTTTTAGAGTTGTACCCATTTTTTTCCCGCTGAGGGTCGGAATCGCTCCAGCTAAATCCTCGAGGTCAAATAGAATACACCCGAAGACTGGTTTCCAGCCGTTATCGGTGAAATACAGTGAGACGGTGTCCGCAGCTAGAGCCGGGACCAGACTTTGTAAACATTGAATGGCCGACCGCACAGATCATCGGCGATGATTTTGTAGGATTGTATACATGAACAAGTCTAGCCGTACGCGACACTGAAAATACATTTGAGGAGTACGCTACAGGATAAAAAAGTATTGCGTACCGGACATTTTAATTGCTTTTTGGTACGCATTGTCTCTGATTTTAATTGGGTTTTTGCATTTTTTAATTGCGTATTTACGCAAATACGCACCTTATCTGGACCTCTGGTCTCACTAACCTAAATTCGCTTTTTAAGATCAAACACGTTCACTTCCTCATTATCAATGAATATTAGCCGCCATCTTTAAAAATATCGAATCACGTGACACGCAGTGATTTGGTTGGCTCCAGTAACCAACCAAACCACTGTGTGCACGTGATTGAAATATTTTCAAAGATGAAAGCCGAAACACGCTGAATGCCTGTGTTTAGTAGGTATTTTATGTATTTCAGAATGGCGCCAGAAAATGTGAAAGCTAAAAAGCCATCTCGTATGGTAACAAAAGAAATTGGGGGTGACAAGAATGGCGGAAAAAGAACTGTCCGGGTCAACAGGCTGGTATGTGCTAAGAGTAGGAACCTGTGATATGGTAATGTACCTTTGTGCGCGTTATTGGCACAAATTTCTGTGCCCATCCCCTAGTTGTGACTTCATGACTGTCTTGATATACATTCATGATGGCTTACTCTAGTAAAGTGGTATTTTCCTGTTGCATTTTCAAAAATAGTGATACATGCCCGTAGCCAGGGGGGGTGCGTTGGGTGCGTCCAACTTTCTCGGACAAGCTGGCGCTCGTATGTATACATTCATTATGGCTTCAAACACGATGTGCGGGAAATAATATCCCGATTTGTACTGTACGCCTATATCCTCGTATGATGGAATTGGAATCACTCTTGTACTAGTCCAAATATTTAGACTGTGTTGAATATTTTGTTTGAATGGGAAATACATTATACGTAACTGCCATATAAATACAGCAGTTTATTATATACGGTCCCTATCAAAGATATGTGGTGAATTCATGGTGTATTCTTCAGCCAGATGCAACACGGCAGATTGAAATTCCATATTCCACTCAGTGGCTTTCTGAATCCATATTCCACTCAGTTCTCGTTCTGATTTGCCAGAACTACTTGTCATCAGGAAAGTTCGGGAAATCATAATGATGTCCTTCAAATGAGAATAACACCGTAAAAGCTAGTCATTTTCACTTAAAATGCATGCTGTCAACGGACAATACACTCCAGGGGTTGAAAAAATCTTTTTTTTCCACTCGCCCAACTGGGCAAGTACAAAAAAAAAGTACTTGCCGAGGTCAAAGTTACTTGTCCATTTTTAAAAAAAATTAAAATGCTATTTCCAGTATTTGTAATGTTGCATCTTATTTTAAAAAAAAGAAGCTTTTACATATATATGATCATTACCAAAACGTACGAGACATATTCACTATTATTTATATTTTTGTTTAAGTATTAAATGAACATAAACAAACAAATAAATATTATTTATCGGGAGATAAACGTCGTCAAATTTTTTCTTCAACAACATTTTTTTAGCAGCGAATTTGCTCAGAGGCTTGCACACTTCTTATTTTCTATGAGCGTTGAGTGACATAGATTTTGTTTAATTTATAGTGGCTATGTTTGCATGCACTGCGCGTTGCCTTAATTACTAAATTCAATGGTTTCGGACCCGGCGCCGACCGTTTCGTCCCAAGCCGTTATGTTTGTCGTCTGAAATGCGCTTTAACCCAACTGTATACGAGATGATATATGTGGCCGCGTATACACTAGTCTATACTCGAAGTCATATTAATTGTTAGCCCGGCCGCGTACAGCCGACAAATAATCTGTGAATTAAACTTGCCCGATATGGACCGTGTTCAAAATCGCTAGCGATTCTACCCGTAACCTTGTACATAGACACTGCTTGAATCTTACTTCCCGCAAATTGACGTATACTGTAAACAACAAATGGTCTCTGAATTAATACCATTTCTTGGCCGTTATCGATGGAATTAATTGGCAATTTCTTCAGAAAAAAAATAATCCTGACCAAATCTTTCACTCGCCAAACTGGGCGAGTGCCTGTAGAAAGTACTCGACCGCCACAAAAAACACTTGGCATAGGCGAGTGAAATTTCAACCCCTGCACTCTATGTAGGATATTAGTCGGGATATGTTTAGAAAATAGGACAGAAAATGATAGCTGAAATTTGACGTCGTTTCTGGTCGCGTGTCACTAGCGGGACGTCTCAGTGCTAGGCGATTTTTCAATGCAATATAGGTTAGACACCACCAAATAGTTTTACTATATAATTTAACCGAATGCCATCCAATAAGGCCAGTCTCTCCTACTTTCACTATTCGTATGGATGTTGTGGAACCCACTTGTACATGACCTGCAGCCAGTCTGTACTGGTTCTGCATGAACTAAACAATAGGTTCACTTACTCCTAAGAAAGAAAAATCCAAACTTGTCATATCCTCCAATATTGTGTACATTTGTTGGCCACGGAAACTCCGTGTACATCAAGTGACCAACAGGTTCAGTGTTTTCTTTTAAATGCTACAAATATGCTGAAAACAAAACTGGTGTTAAAGGCACCCCAAAATGTTCCTCAAATGAAACTGGGTAGTAATGGATCAAGATTTGCAAGCAAACGGTGTCTGTGACCTCAAAACACCCCGCACTATTTTTTATACCGACTACTTTTGCATACACCCTGGCGGTTTTCGCACCATTTGGTATCTTCTAACCTATAAGTGTACCAGTCCCACTACAACTCATTCTACAATATTCACTATTCAAAACTAGCTTCTATTCCTGGATACAGTACCAAGTTTGGAGCAAATATCTCAAATGGTTGTCACACAGCAGCTATGTAACTCCACCATGTGACTGTCCACATTCTGCCTTAAATTGAGCTACTACAGAACTATGGAGATTTTAATAGATGATGAATTAAAAGCACAAATCTCCATAAAATCACATAACATTACCCTAAATAGTGTTATAGCTAACCATTCTACATATAAAAAGACTCATCACTGAAACTATACCAACATGTATGCCACTCTGGAATGGTCGACAGACAAAAGGGTACTGGCTTGGAACGGTCAGTCAAGAAATTTGCTTTATGACACAGGAGGAAAGGAAAAACAATGTTTTTTGAGTACTATGTATTGGTACTATACCGATATGCGAAAACAATACACTACCTAATTTTGGCAAATTTAGGAACAGCGTCGCGATGTCGCGCCACTTTCCCAAACTTCTTAATTGTCCATCAGGAAGCCAATATCAAGAAAAAAAAATGAAAAACACACTATAATGACTGTTTTGGTGTATATTACTATCACATTCCAAGCCCAATCACATACAGGTAACTTACATACACTGGTTTATTATATTTGACTAAATAAAGCTGAGAAATCAAGATTTTAGAAGATTTTGAAGCCGATAACTGTCCGTCTGCGATACAAAAAGAACAAATGTGTTGCATCGCGGAGTCCGCTCGATTACTCTTGTCGCAGTAACTTTAAATTATGTTCCCAGAGACATAGCTACAAGAAACATAAACTTCCAACTTCAAATTCTACAAAAAAACATATCTCACATAGGGCCTAGGCACACCTTATAAGTGTACCAGTCCCACTACAACTCATTCTACAATATTCACTATTCAAAACTAGCTTCTATTCCTGGATACAGTACCAAGTTTGGAGCAAATATCTCAAATGGTTGTCACACAGCAGCTATGTAACTCCACCATGTGACTGTCCACATTCTGCCTTAAATTGAGCTACTACAGAACTATGGAGAATTTTAATAGATGATGAATTAAAAGCACAAATCTCCATAAAATCACATAACATTACCCTAAATAGTGTTATAGCTAACCATTCTACATATAAAGACACATCACTGAAACTATACCAACATGTATGCCACTCTGGAATGGTCGACAGACAAAAGGGTACTGGCTTGGAACGGTCAGTCAAGAAATTTGCTTTATGACACAGGAGGAAAGGAAAAACAATGTTTTTTGAGTACTAGTGTATTGGTACTATACCGATATGTGAAAACAATACACTTACGCCTAATTTTGGCAAATTTAGGAACAGCGTCGCGATGTCGCGCCACTTTCCCAAACTTCTTAATTGTCCATCAGGAAGCCAATATCAAGAAAAAAAAATGAAAAACACACTATAATGACTGTTTTGGTGTATATTACTATCACATTCCAAGCCCAATCACCTACAGGTAACTTACATACACTGGTTTATTATATTTGACTAAATAAAGCTGAGAAATCAAGATTTTAGAAGATTTTGAAGCCGATAACTGTCCGTCTGCGATACAAAAAGAACAAATGTGTTGCATCGCGGAGTCCGCTCGATTACTCTTGTCGCAGTAACTTTAAATTATGTTCCCAGAGACATAGCTACAAGAAACATAAACTTCCAACTTCAAATTCTACAAAAAAAACATATCTCACATAGGGCCTAGGCACACCTTATAGGTTAGACACCACCAAATAGTTTTACTATATAATTTAACCGAATGCCATCCAATAAGGCCAGTCTCTCCTACTTTCACTATTCGTATGGATGTTGTGGAACCCACTTGTACATGACCTGCAGCCAGTCTGTACTGGTTCTGCATGAACTAAACAATAGGTTCACTTACTCCTAAGAAAGAAAAATCCAAACTTGTCATATCCTCCAATATTGTGTACATTTGTTGGCCACGGAAACTCCGTGTACATCAAGTGACCAACAGGTTCAGTGTTTTCTTTTAAATGCTACAAATATGCTGAAAACTGGTGTTAAAGGCACCCCAAAATGTTCCTCAAATGAAACTGGGTAGTAATGGATCAAGATTTGCAAGCAAACGGTGTCTGACCTCAAAACACCCGCACTATTTTTTTATACCGGACTACTTTTGCATACACCCTGGGCGGTTTCGCACCATTTGGTATCTTCTAACCTATATGTGTTTTAAATGTTTGACTGGTATATAATAAACGCAATATTAGTACAGTAACTTGGATCCTTGGACCGGAAAGCTCTTGTTGGTCTTGGGCAGATCAGCTAATCAACTCGACTGCGTGTCGTTGATCCAGCTGATCTGCATAATACCAACTCGAGCCTTCACCGCCCAAGGATCAAGTTACTCAAGTTACTAATTATATATCAGCCGCGCCATGCGAAAACCGGGCTTAATGACAACACTTTCAATTTTTACTTTTTCGCGTATTCTGAATTGTACATCTTTTCAAAGCCATATGCCGCCAAAATTATCAATGTATCCCAATTATTTTTCATTTTAGAAGTATTTTTATGACGCGTGGTAAACACTTATATGACGTTTTAGATCAATGATGTTGAAATTACGACGTTTTTATCAACGGCGTATACAAGGGGTGTTGATAAAATAACCGGACAAGTTCTATAGATTTGTCATCTTTTATCGCATGTCAACCAAATTTGGATATCTCGTAGCCTTTCCAAGTGTTTCCCATTAGACCAAGACAAAGTATGAACATAATGTATATTGCAGTTGCTATTAATGTAATGTCATGTTTTGGATTGCGGCCCAAGTAACGTAATTCCGTATGAATAATTTTCAAATAAGGCAATGTTGGCGTTTCCCTGTTGTTTGCTGCTGTCTGAAATAATTTTGGAGAATAATAGCAACATTATTTAACATTTCGTATACAACGACATATTTTAAAGTAGGAAGTAGGCCACTTATAACATTAACTTTGTAACAAAACACGACGTCGGGCAGATTAGGTAGCGTGTTACATTATACAGTCAAACCTGTCTTAAGCAGCCACCCAAGGGAAGTGACAAAACTGGCTGCTTAACAGAGGTGACCTTAATAGAGGGTTGTGTTTTCAGGTACATTTCAGGTAAAGTTTGAAAATTGAAATGAAGATAAAGATAACATAGACATCACAATTTTTTTAGTAAAATTTGTTTTTGTTATATACTTACCTCAGTTATGTCTGCTTTATGCTCTCTGGTAAAAATTGACTCATCCAGAATTAAAAAATTTGAGAATTACCAAGTATCGCCTGCCCTATAGTATATACTGTTAAGT
The DNA here is from genome assembly GCA_029237695.1 of Conchocele bisecta. Taxonomy (NCBI): domain Eukaryota; kingdom Metazoa; phylum Mollusca; class Bivalvia; order Lucinida; family Thyasiridae; genus Conchocele; species Conchocele bisecta. The sequence goes on from CM055277.1 coordinate 34,584,553, forward strand.
ATACCTTTGCGCATGCGCACTCTACCACTTCCTTGCTTTGATGGATAGAAAAGCACCTGAAAGCGGGGAAGGGAGGTGGGACTCAGATACATAACTGAGGTAAGTATATAACAAAAACAAATTTTACTAAAAAAAAAAATGTGATTTTTGTGTCACATCTTACCTCAGTTATGTCTGCTAGAATTTGTCTCCTAGGAGAGAGGTAAGGTGTGACACAAACATCCTAATAAGAAAAGATACTTGGCAATGAGAATTAGAACAGAATACAACTAGATGTAACATCTCTACGTCCGGAGACCTAGAGGTGCACACACGAACCATAGTCCACTTACCCCTAGTAGATAAATCGTGAGCCGGGTCCCCTCCTTCTTATGGCAGAAGAACGAGTACCCAATCTGAACAGTGGACCCATGGAAGGAGTGGATTGCGTCATACCGCCGGTACATCCTGGACCTTCCTCGAATCTGGTCCAACGACGACACTGTATGACAGAACTCCACCTCGACGCCACTGTCATTGTAGGAGTCTCTATACACTATCACTGATTATTCCATGTCACCGTTATGCCAGTTCAATCCAACACTAAAGTCATGCCATCCGTAGATGTCCGTGTCCTAACACTAATACACTCCTAACCACTTATGGATCCATGAAACGTACAATACACACCATCATGTAAACATCACAAAATATACAAGTTTACGCAGAGTATACCCTGGGAATCTTCAATAGGTCAAAGGTTATCTCCCAACTCTGGGTTCCGGAAAGAAAAAAACCGTCTTAGCCCGAGACTGTTATACCTCCGAATAGCTAACCCGACAATCCAATCTCGACCCTGAGTGGGAAAAAACCTCCACACCCAAACAATCCTCCCAGTTGAAAGTATGAAAATAACTGTAGTCTAGACTACAACATTATAATACCAATATAATTACAACGTAACCTGACACGCTCACACACACACACCCGTATAAATACACAACAATAACAATTAATGTTGTGCCCGGTTTAAAGGGAGCCGGAAACTGTTACCTCTAAAGGTTCGGCACTCTACACCGTGGGTCCCCTTGCCGGAAGCAAGGTTCCCGCAGCGACAAGGGGGCCCAAAGAATAGAGATCAGAGCTCTGTGCGGACAACGTACGCATATAAAAACTCGAAAAAGTCGAATGAGACTTCCAGGACGCTGCCTGCATGACTTGAGTTAAAGGAACTCTGTTTTGAAAAGCCCAAGAAGTCGCCATGGCTCTAACCTCATGCGCCTTAATACCAAATTCCGTTAATTCCCTTGCAGGCAACGCCCTATAAGCTCTGCTGATAGCCAATGTGATCCATCTAGAGATGGTCGCCTTGGAGACATCTTGTTGTCCCATACAAGGGATAAACAACCTTTTACGATCCCCCCTTATGGACTGGGTATGGGAAAGGTAGTGTTTGACGGCACGCACTGGACAAAGCAATGCGTCCGTCGATGAAGTATTGTTCGCTTTAGAGATGGAGGGCACCACAAATGGTCGGGGAGCTAGACCTGGGACGGCTGTTTTGGGAAGGAACCCCGACTCCATGCAAAAAGTAATAGCCTCGTCAGATACTTTTAAATTTTGATGCTCGATAGACAAAGCGTGCAATTCCCCTCTCTTGGCAGAAGCGAATGCCAAAAGGAAGGAGGTCTTAATAGACCAGTCGAACAGAGAGGCCTGAGTCATAGGTTCGAAGGGTGCTCTGGTTAGAGACAGTAACACGCAGGAGAGATCCCACCTAGATGTCACGGAACGATTGACATGTCTATTCCTCGTGAAAAAACTCACCATATCTGAGATGCGAGGATCCGATCCAATGCCCTTGGCCGTATGTAGGCTGAACAGTAGGGAACTGGCCAACGCCGATCTGTAGCCCTTAATGGTGGATACAGATAATTCTCTGTCATAAAACAAATATAAAAGGAAATCGCCTACCTGTCCCATAGAAGGTTTGCAGAAATCAATCTCCCTCAGCAGACACCAATCACACCAGAACTTCCACTTTGCCTCATAGCATACTGATGTTGATGGCCGTCGTGCCTGTGCAATCGTCTTGGCAGCCTCTGCAGAAAATCCATCCTTTCTGATGAAATCCCGGATAATCTCCATGCGTGAAGGTGTAGGCACTGCACGTTTGGGTGAACAGTTCGCCCCCCGTGTTGTGACAGAAGGTTCGGTGTCAGCGGTAATGTCACCGGGGACTCCACCAGGAGATCCAACAGGCTGTTGAACCAACTCCTCGTTGGCCAGTATGGTGCTACGAGAGTGATTCGGCAGACCGATTGCCGAATACCCGTCCACCTGATTCCACACGAAGGACATTGCATCGATCGCCCATGCCCTTGTGTCTGACACTGGGGAGACGTACCACGGAAGTTGACTGTTCAAACAAGTCGCGAACAGATCCAGATACGGATCTCCCCATCTGCGAATCACCGCACTGGCTACCTCTGGAGACAACCTCCACTCTGTGAGAACGGGCATGTGCCCCCTGGACAGATAGTCCGCCAGGATGTTCGCCTTGCCCGCGATGTGTCTGTCTGCCGTCAGCGAAATTGAACATTCCTGACACCAAAGGAGAAGTTTCCTGGTCTCCAGGCACAGCGGAACCGAATGAGTTCCGCCCTGCTTGTTCAGATAAGCCACTACTGTGGTGTTGTCTGATGATACCATGATGCATTTGCCTGATACCAGATGCTGAACCTGACCCAGGGCCTGAGCCACCGCCCTCAACTCTAACATGTTGATGTGGTCGTTTGCGGACTCCTGGGGCCACGAACCTGCCAATGCCAAACCCAGAGGTTCCAGATGCGCTCCCTATCCCCCTTTTGACGCATCCGTCTTCAGAAATAGTTCCGGAGGGCTTAGTACCATAGGAACCCCCTCGTTGTAACGCGACTCTCGGGCCCGCCAACGGAGGTGACGCTTGAAATGCCTCGAAAGGGGCACCATCATATCCAGGGGACATACATGTGGCCGCCAATGGAAAAGTAGGTAGATTTGTAGAGGCCTCATGTGTAGTCGCCCTAGTGAAACGAGGTTCGCTGCCGACCCGAGCATCCCTAACAACGACAGAATATCCCTGGCTGACATGATCACTGCATCCAGGACAGAGAACACCCGTACCAAGATCCTTTGAACCCTGTCGGTGGGAACCCTGACCACCCCCAGGTCTGTCAGAAAATTCATGCCCACGTAGGTGAAGTCCTTCGCGGGAGTTAGCTCTGACTTCTGTAGGTTGGGGATAAGCCCCAGTCTCGTGATCACTGACCAAACCGTGTGAAGATTCTCCAATAGTAAACTCCTTGACTGCTGGTGGAGAAGCCAGTCGTCTAAGTACTGCAGGAGGGAGACACCCTCTCTCGGGCTGGCTGCTGCCACCACCTCCATCAGCTTGGTAAAGACGCGCTGGTGCTGTAGAAATTCCGAAAGGCAGGACCCGAAAACTGGAAGGTCCTGCCCTCGTGGGAGAACCTCAGGTACTTGCGTGAATGCCGAGCGATGGGTACATGGAGGTAAGCATCCCTCAGATCGATGGACACCGCCCAGTCGTTCACCTGGATGGTGTGCCGAATGGACCCCGTGGTCTCCATCTTGAAATGGTCTACCTGTACAAACTGATTCAGTCTGGACAGGTCCAACACGGGGCGCATCTTCCCGTTCTTCTTCGGAGCCAAAAAGAGCCTGCTGTAGAAGCCTGGAGTTGCCACATCCAAGACCTCTTCTACAGCCTGCTTCTCCAACAGGGATTGCACTTCCAGCCGGAGTGCATTCCTCTTGTTTTGGTCCTTTGGGGGCACACATGGAAGAGATGAGCCCCGAAGGGGGGGAATGGAATGGAACGGAATGCGGTAACCCTTCTCTATGATACGAAGGGTCCAACCGCAATCTGTGATTTTCTCCCACTCGTGGAGATATCCTGACAACCTGCCTCCTACAGGTCTGCAGGAGTCGGGAATGTTTCCACTCCCCCGAACGAGAAGCGCGCCGCGTATCCCTGAAACGAAGCCCCTCGAGGCTTCCGGTTGGAGACACCACGTCCCCTGCCCCTAAATCCTCTACCTCTACCACCCCTAGGAAACTGAAACTGAACCGGCTTCTTAAAAACAGGAGTAGGTGTTGGAGGGGTTGCTCCCTGAGATGCGGAAGGTTTCCCATAAAAACCTCTACCCGAACCGGGTCTATGCCTGCTACCTCTAAATGGTGCGTTAACAGCTCTAGGAGGGGGTAATTGCCACCTAGCCAATTGACGACTCTGCCTCTCCGCCGAGTCCGCCGCGGCCACTTGTGCACACCGGCCACCGAACAGAGACTCCGACTGTAGAGGGGGCGGGGCGGCCCTAAGTGTCTCGCGACCTAGACCAGGTAACACTGAAGTAGAAGCCAGGGTTGCATCTCTCTTATGGAAGAAGAATGTGACGACATAGCCACAGCTGTGCCCATAACATGTTTCGTTGCCCTCGCCGCAGACTGAAGTAACGCCATAATCGCCCTAGAATCACCCTCTTCAATGGCTGGCTTAGCCGCGCCCAAGAATAAATCAATGTGAGACGCCATGGACACGATAGATCTGGACCTAGCGTCCAAAGTCTATCAGATTGTCCGCCTCCCTAGGGTAACAGACCTTGGAGGAGCCTATTTTCTGCGCGTCTGGGTCCAAGGGAGGGGGCTTCAACGGCCAACTAGACGTATGTGGGGTGTAAAACTTAAGTCCCTGCTGCGAGTCAAAAGCCTTAGGAATAGAAGTCCCGCGCTTACCGAAGTCAAAACCTTCGATAGCCTGCATCTCATTCACTAACGACGTGAGGGTCAGTGAATGAGGCAACCTGGGCATCTCTTTCTTGATGGAGACTGCGTCGGCCTCCCAGAGAGATTTCTTTCTAGGAGCCGGTAACGGCTGTGCCGGGCATTTATCAGCCGGAAGGAACCGATAAACGGCCTCCAGAGCCTCCGAAAAGGATGGCAGTACCTCCTCCTCCATAGAGTAGACTGTAGCGTCATCCTCAACCCCCAATGGAAGCTCCTCCTGCAAGTATTCCATATTCTGCCCTGGATCTTCACTGGAAAGAACCACTTCCGAAATGGGGTGGGGCCCATCAAAGTTGTCGTCCACCACAGGGCCAACAATTGCAGGATCTACCAGTGCTGGCCTAACTGTGGTAGTCGTGCTGGCTCGATCCCTATTCCTAGTCAGTTCAGCCATCATCTGTGACATGGATGTCAGTATATTCATGGCCTCACTAGGTAAACTGCTAGATTGCCTAGGAGACGACGAACGACGTGAGGACCGATGTCTATATCGCCCCGACTTCCGAGGACGGGGACTGCCAGAATCGGAAGAAGAGAATGACTGATGCCTCCTCCTCTTGCGTCTAGAACCCGATCGACGGGAACTGTGGACCCGTGACCGTTCACTAGAACTGGGGGAAGAAGAAGTGGACCGTGTGCGTCGCCTATGTCCACGGTCGCGACCAAACTTATCCACCCCACTATCCTCAGACTCTTAACAAATCACGGAGGTGTGAACTGGCCCGCCGTGACCCGCTGTCTCGATGTCCTGTGTCTGTTGCGGTTTCCCGCAATGACCGGTGTCCGGTGTCTGGTGAGACAACCGGTGTCCGGTGGACATGTCCGGTGTCCGGTGAACATGTCCGGTGTCTGGTGGACATGTCCGGTGTCCGGTATTACCGTGTGAATGGCCAAGGGAGGGGTATGAGAAACGGCACTCCCCGAGCCCATTGTTGTCGATTTCTGGGTGGCCAGAATCGAACCCAAGGGATCGGATCCCCCAACTGCTTGCGTGGCACTCGTCCCCGACGAGCCCTGTTTGGCCAACGCAACAGCCTTCTTTGATTGGTACGTACGTACCGACTCGGCCAGATTCCACGTCTTGGGTCCCCAGGCGTAACAGGGACTCTCACGTGAACAATTATTTTGCCTAACACAACATCTGAAACAGATGATCTCGTGAGAGTCCCAAACCCCCGTCTTGTGGCCGCAAGACATGGTTTTCTGTCCCTTGCCCTTAGCTACACTGGCCCCTCTACCTGGCATGTTAACAAGATAAACAACCCAATTTAATACACAAATCCACGCGTACACAATCGCGTGTAATTACCGACCACAGAAAATCGATACCGCTATAACGATACTAGCGAGTAGCAGGGAGGAAATGTAACAGCTGAAAAGGTAAACAAAATGGCGATATATCACCTGCGTATCAATACACAACAACACAAAACAAAAATAATGGATACCACTATGTCGGCGAACGCCGAACGTGGTCGAAAAGCAAAATGAGTCTGAATGCACCTCGCAAGTAAAATACTTGCGACTAACCGCGTGAAACGCCGTACAAACCGATGCAAAAGCAAAATTCGAGAGACAGATAAAAGGAATACCTTCCTCCAAAATTATCCAGAAAAGCAAGGAAGTGGTAGAGTGCGCATGCGCAAAGGTATACTTAACAGTATATACTATAGGGCAGGCGATACTTGGTAATTCTCGAATTTTTTAATTCTGGATGAGTCAATTTTTACCAGAGAGCATAAAGCAGACATAACTGAGGTAAGATGTGACACAAAAATGTATGTTGACTTGATAATACAAATGTAATAAATAATATTAATGATTAATTTAGAGTACCATATTGATTAAATATGTATGTTTTAATGCAATATAAATGTGTATCTTTATATTTACTTAATATTTTCAAAATTGAACCTGAACATGCAATGAGTGGATTTCTTAATTAACAAGTAACAAATATTTAGTTGAATTATATCATTTAATGAAATAAAAAATCTTATCAACAAATAAAAACACCAATGTTTACGTTTTTGTTGTTATTTTACAACCTACTGCATCTGCTAATCTGCAAACTCATATTGTAGACAACTTATTGTACTAGATAATTGGGCATAATGTGGTATAATCGCAAATGGTTATGCAAATTTATTTTATTTTTATTTTTTTGTCCGGTATTGGTGAAGTCGAATTTGGATTCATTTCCAATTGTGTATGTAAATAATGCATAGGCGATGTCAGCAAAAGCAGTTGATAAGTGCGACTTTCGGCTCATATTCGACATATGGGGCCATTTGCTTAAATTATATTTGAGCCGGTTACACTCGGTCCTGGGCAATACACAACCAATTATATCGGCTATTCGTGTTTTGTCAATTTGGTAATTGGCAATGGGCTGTTCCTTTTTACAATATTTGTGTCGGTAACCTATAGAAATTACGAATCGACGGACAAGGGTGCAAGAACCCGGATATGCGATAGGCTGTTCTTTCAATAATACACCGACAGTTCGGGTAACACAATTTGCACCTGTGAAACATACCCTCTCATATCGCCAACGCGGCGACGTGTTTGGTGTTTTAATTACCCGCATCGACTGCTGACATCATTGTAACATATACTGCCTAATAGATACATCTCAAAGTTTTGAGATTTACATCTTAATCGCAATGTGAAGACAACGAAAACTTGTTTTGTGTACCACTCAGTGCAAAATGTCAATATTGACAAATTAATTTCCGTAACCCAACGGCTTCGGCTCGGAAGCGAGTCGATAAACTCTGACTATCGGAATTCATCGGCCTCGAATCAAGGAGTTGAGCAGTTGACCCGAGCTTCTATCGGAAAATTGATCGGACTTTGAACACGCACCTGCTGTTTGTTTATCAACAAATATTGATATTTTCATCGACTACAAACTCATTTTTGTACCAAAATTAATGCAAACAGTTTCAAAGTGTGTGTAAATAGAAACCTGTTGGATTTATGTGTGGGAAAACCCAATAGGAGGCCAAATTCGGCAACTTCAGCCGTATTGGGGCTTTAACGGCGGTGACCGTTGATTAAAGGTGACCGCCCGAGCAGGTTCGACTGTACTTGTCGCCGTGTGTCTTTCTTGAGGATCGCATTACCTGATTCAGACATACATTATTATGCAGTCAAGTGATAAGCTGATAATTTGATACTACAAATCGTGCGAAAAGAAAGTTTATGACCATCAAATTTCCAATTAATTTTAAGACTTTTCGAAAACTCCACCGACCTCACTGTGTGTTTTGTGCATTATGTATTGCTTATACACAAACAATGAAGGAGCTGCATTGAAATCACTGATTCTGAATCTATTAGAGAGATTTTGATGCATTTGTTTTGCCCAATTCAATACAAACCCTGGATATATATGTCGTTATATAGCTGCGTGTCTACCTCCGTTTAGGATAAAATGAGTGGCATTAAATGGCATATCATTCTGGATAGAATTGTTCAAAAGTGTCTCAATTTACCAAGATAATAATAGATGGTAATATCGTTGGCATACACTAGGTTGTTCATATTTAAGATTATTTAGGATTCAAGGTGCAGTGTAAGCGAAGACTTCGCTGATATGTAGCCAGTTAAATTATGCATTCACCATTTTGAATTCATAAGGATAACCGACGAAAAAGAGTGACAATGTCAAAGAACGACAGTTAGGCGACAATGCACAGCGCCTGAAGCATTTCTAAGTCATTGATGCTACGAGGAACTCGTGCAAGTATCCTTGCTATAATATTTTGTCACACGACACCATGGCCATAACGTCAAACATCTATTCATGTTCAGTGACGTCACAAGTACGTGACGTCAAGTCATGACGTCATAATATGTGTACTAAGGTGCAAGGCATCGCGTCTCATATTAGTGAAAGTTTCAGTCAGTTGTAATTTTCCGTTTTCTGTTCACACTTAATGTTAACTGACACCAGTAAACGTAAATTGGAGGGCAAAATGTGAACTTTTACAGAGACGCTGCAAATGTCGTTTTTCCGACGTCGTTTACCGCTTTTCATGACGTTGTCATTAAGCCCGGTTTTCATATGGCGCGGCCCATATGTATAGTGACGGCAGTGTGAATAACAAAATGTAACAAATATTCAAAATATTTGGGACCCGACAGCGTGTATGTAAACTTACCGTGGAGATACATGTATACAGAAGGTTTCTGGTGTATGTAAACGTACCGTGGAGATACATGTATACAGAAGGTTTCTGATAGTCTGCTTCACAATGTTATTATAACACCTTTCTTGTGAGACATTTGATAAAATTTCCTACACAAAATAGCATATAATTCCTACTCCTAAATAAAGTTGTAAATGTCACAGAATGCAGGATTAAGCGTCTAAATTTCAAAATTTTCTTGGTGGTGGGGGGGGGTGGGGGGGGGGGGGGGGAACCCCCAAACCCTCCGTCGCGGAATGGGGGGTAAAACACCCCTCCCGGACCCACCCCCTGTCACCACTTCGTGGCTCGTATTCGCCGCTCCGCGGCTCATTACGCACCCAACTATTTTGAAGGCTGGCTACGGGCCTGTGATAAAGTATCAAATTTGCATATTTTTAAATTAAATTACTTGTGGGTTATTTCAATATGCATGTACATAGTAGTTGTGAAATATGTTGAGCTTTTATTATTTATAGAAATAAAAAAAAACATTTTTATTGACAAAATTAATGAATATCTGAGAAAAATAAACTTTTTGTTTGGGCAAAGAATTGTATTGAAATCAACAATATAATGCTGGTGTATGTTTGTAAATGTAAATTGGTTCAATCCAAGTGTTTATACAGTTAAATACTGTATATATTCAAAACATTGTAAACACATGTAAAAAAAAACATGACGTCATGTCGTTCGGAAACCACGTGATCCCACACCTTGATTGTGTAATTTATATTGCACAGGTGATTATAGCGTGTCTTGGATGGTCAATTGTTGTTTGTATATATACATAAAACACCTTTCTAAACAATGCACAAAACAATTCAAATGTGCCCGGGTGAAAATATAAAGGTACAAAACATTCGCCACCATTGTAACAAATTTCCACGCGATATAGACAATTGGAACTCGCCTATGCAACGCATTACAGCGTGTCGAAACCGCTGGGATGAAACACATGTCCTGCCTGTAACAAGCAATATAGATCGTTACCAGGCTACAGAAGTGCAATATTTGATCAGGAGCTATGCTGGTCACAAATCTCATAAGCCCTATTTCTCCAGTCACAGCCACAAATGTGTAGCCAGTCCCCTGCTAAACACCCCTTGGGCCAGGTACACAAATGCCCACTAGTTTGGCGCTTATGTGTAGCTCTGGGGGTTACGGTTTGCGTATACAATCCGCCCCGCTCTCCCTAGACATAGATAGCACCAAGTGAATTTGGTGTGGTATGGACCTGTCACCAGGTCAGGCTATTCTAATTTCAGGGCGGACTATCTTTTTTTTTTCAATGTAATTTAATTCTGTAAGGGTTAATAATGTTTTCTGCCACTGGTTATATGATGACCGTGTGCTGGTGTGCCATTGCAGTCGCGATACTACCCGACGGAGGACCGGCCCAGAAAACTTGTGTCCAGGAGGAAGGCATTCAGCCAACATGCTCGCAAACTGAGGTCGTCCATCACGCCCGGCACCGTGCTCATCATCGTCGCCGGCCGCCACAAGGGAAAGGTAAGCTTTATTCATGAAAACTGCTGGTTGCAAATAATGTAAAGCAAGGTGCCTCTGCTGTTGGAGAATCTAACGATTTGAGGTGATGCCATTCAGTCATGGGCAGCATATACATTATGATAATAATTGCGCTTGTCTACAATATGGGATGGCCTATGAGATATGCCATTAACTTCAATACCGGAGGTTATGAGTTCAATCCTCGCCCTAGGCGTGAAAAAATTGCATAGTATTCAGGGCTTGAAACTAAGCAAAAATATGTGCTAGCCAGCCGGGCGAGTAAGATGTGAAATTTGCCAGCCCTTATGTCGTGGGTGGTGGTCGGGCGAATGAGACGGCGTAAATTAACGGTATGGGTTCCTCCTTAGGCCCCCCCCCCCCCCCCACCCCCCCCCCCCCCCCCACCCACAGAATGTAATTATGTCTCATCCCCACAACCAACAGTACTGATATTTAGCTGTTCCCCACTACCAACAAATCATTATTTTAGATATGATAAAACTCGTATTCCCAATCTAAATCTACTGTAACTGTACATGTAAATACGGTCATAAGCATCCATTGCCAACAGATCAGTAAATGGAAAGTGTCATTATTACCTTAATAGAAGTAATTAGAAATCGTATCGGTCCCGTTAGTATTCGTTAATTTAATGACCGGCCTCCGTTTCGCCCTTCGACCAACTCGTCCCTGTCAGCCACTCAAAATAATACGACAGCCGACACAGGTTATGACAGGCCCGTACGCAGGTGGGTGGGGTGGGGAATCGTTTTCTAAAATAATGAGAATCGTCTTGCGTTTTCGTGATCTCGCCTTCCGCTTTTGAAAATAAGTTTTGCTCTAACCCAAATTTTCTGTCTGTAACTTGGGGCGACTATCACTGCGTTACAGACAGAACATTCGGATTAGTTTTGCTCATGCATGTAGAACACAATTCCAACACGCATGAAAAATCCAGTCTGCGAAATTAGCCGGGTGCCCGATGCCAGAGATGTGTAGGACGGACGTGTAAATTTTCCAATCTCACATGCCCGACGGGCACCTGTTTTAAAAACGCATAAACGTAATAAAACTGGACAATAGAAATGTTTTTCTACATTCTTTAAAATTTCGAATTGTTTGCACCGGAATTGGAAGTCGTCTAGAAGCGGACAGGTGTAAATTCGCGTTTTCGCTTACTGACATCTCGGCCCTATGACGAGTCGGCCGATCGATACCTCGGGTGCGGGTCAAAACGTACCCGATACCTCGCCCCCGGTATGACTAGAAATTTGTCGGATATTGAGACCCAATTCACATAAACACGTTTGTTGTGTCACTTTAGACTGGTTCCCGGTAGTATTGTTTCGCTAGGCTGCGCATCCAACAGGGTACCAGTCTAGTGTGGACTACGTGACTGACGTCAGCAACCGCGTGTATTGATCTTTGATATGGCCTTGTGCCCCGCGGTGTGAAACTTACACGTAGTAATACACAATGTACTTGATAAGCGCGGTGTGTTTGAAGTCTTAGTCTTGTCACTGTAGACGAATCAGCATCGTGGAAACACAGTTTGCCAACTAATGATGGAGTTTTATGACTTACGCGGAATTGCATTTTGCCTATTGGAATACACAACACGGAATACATATCGGGAATTACCGTTAATGGCGTTATGCAATATTTTTCATGGAAAATGTTTAATGTCGCCAAAATGACACCGACCATACCGGGCAAGGTAAATGTTTTGAAAAGAGCATTGTGTCAATGTATGCGAATGTAATCGATGACTAATTGGATACGACCAGTTTCAATTCAAATGATAGCGGCCAGATTGGAACGAAAGGAAAATAGCGATTGTGGTGCTATTTATTTTTGCCGACAAAAACTTGACATGGCCGCTGTTCACATACAAAAATGCCGTGTGGGAATGAAAATAGCTGGTCGCTGGTCGCAGTTGGGGGTGGTCGTTATTCCAAGGTCTTATAAAGAAAAAAATTGGACGGGGGAGGGGGGGTGGATTTTTAACTGGCCGTTGTGGACAGGTGGTCGCTATTCCCAGGTGGTCGTTAGCACAGGTTTGACTGTATATATATTTATTGTAATTATTTAAATTAATTAATTTAAAACCTTATACTCAATTTATTTTAATGTTAGCAATACAGGGATCATTTTACAGGGTGAAATTCTCTCCCTAAATTGTCCGACTTATTTTGATTTGAGGGAGAAGTAGTTTTTCACTATATAAAACATAAATTATTGTTTACTCATATGGCCATATAAGTATTACTAATAAATGCATGATATACCACTTTATGTTAGTTACATATACTACTATACATTTAACCGCCAATAAGCGGGTATAATTCTGCACAAATATATGGGCACCTAGAAGTTCATTCGGGCAAGTAAATTTTTCAAACCCACTTACCCAAGTGTCTCAAAAAGTTTTTCGTGAAGACTGAAAATCGCGAAGCAAGAACACGAGATAGCGTGGCATGTTTGCAAAACGCGAGATTGAATATGATAGAATCTCCAAAGCTCGAAAACGCGAGGTATAGGACACGTAAATATTGTCTTAGGAGACGATTCTCATGTGCTGCAAAAAACATGTTTTTATTAATTAATAGAACAAATGTGGACAAACATCTATATTTTTTGACAACAAAAACATAATTTGACAAGACATGATAATTCGTCTTATGTGCTGCCATGCCAATACACGTGTATTGAGCAAAAAAAAAACATATTTCGTTACGTGTTATTGGTTACTGCATCGCATCGTCGACAATACACAAGATCGCGAAGAAGCGAGACCAAATCGCGAGGCGAAAACGTGAGATTCTATTTTATTAATTCTCGCGTTTTCCAGACCGCGATGTCGCGTTTTCGCCTCGACCTTTTCATGATGTCGCCTTCCGCTTTTGGAAATACGTTTGTTCACGTCATTATGTGTGTGTAAAGTTGAACTTGAGTTTTGCGCATACATTACATGCACGTACGTACGTAGAGCGCACTTCGAACTAGCATGCTTTATATGCTTGTACGTACGTAGAACGCAAGTCCAACACGCATCCTGTCTACACATGCATGGGAAAATCGTATTTCCAAAAGCGGGAGGCGAGATCGAGATCGCAAAAATGCGAGATTGTAACATAAAAACAAATATACCGCCGTACCCACCCATCCCCAACTAGCACATTTGCGACATCATTTTCGGTCTAGCTGCACACCTGATGGTGTTTACAATCATCGGTCGGTAACCCAGTTTCACGTGCAAAGTGTGAATGACCTTTAGAATTCAGCGGAAACAAACATACCAAAACCACGCTATGTAGTCGCTCACGTCATCGCAACATAGATGAATTGATAATTACGCATTAGCTTGTGCATTTTCACATATGTTTGATTTCTTGATAAAAGCGAGATTTGGCAGCACATGAGAATCGTCGCCTAAGACGATTCTCATAGTTTGTCAAAATGTTTTTGTGAAGAAATACCAATGTATTCTTTTCACATTTGTGCAACACACGAGAATCGTCTCCGTAGATTTTAATGTTTTGTAAAAAAAAAATTGTCGTCACATGTGTTTGATTTCTTAGACCGTGCAAACAATTGGACACATTCAGAAATCAACAACTTAATTTGTGTTTCTCGAGTCTGGTTTCATATGGTGGCGAGGAAATACAATCAATTAAACACCGTGAAAATCTTGTTGGAACGTAAATGTCAATTGTCACGTAGGCCATTTCAGTTTACCGCCGTTACGTCAGCTGTTATTCTAAGTACGTATGGTCGCTCGTTTGGGGCATTTCTTTCCTTCGTTTATAAGGGATGGGTTGTGACCTAGGGCTTAGAACACCCGATTTCCAATCTGGAGGTTGTGGGTTCAAACATCGCCTTGGGTATCAAACATACCTTCATAGTATTTCCATCCCACTGGTCTGTCGGGTGAGACTTTAAACTGTGGTCCCCGTCTCTATCTCTGCTGGGACGTTAAACCCATTCAATTTCAAAAGAGTAACGGAATCTTTATGTATGGTGGTAGCGGCAAAAACCGGCGATGTGATACATGAAACAATAACACAAATCAAAATATTTGTTTTTCCTCAATAAACATGTATTGGCAGCACATCAAAATCGTCTAAGACAAAGTGTCGCGTTTTGTCGAACCATGTTGTTTTGTCAAAAATATTGATGTTTGTCCACATTTGTTAAATTTCTTAATAAAAACATGTGTTGCATGGCAGGACATGACTCGCAAGAGAATCGTCGTCTCCTTAGACTATTTCTACGTGTCCTGTTAGGGACGCGTTACAATTTCGCGAAAAGTGAGCTGAAAAGAAAATGCAACATATTCTCAACAAAACATGTTTTGACAGTACTGTGCTGCTGCATATGAGAATCGTCTCCTTAGACAATTTTCAAGTTTTGTCAAAGTATGTTTTTGTAGGATTTTTTTTTAGGTTAGTTTTCATGTTTTTAATTTCTTGATAAAAAATATTTGACAGCACACGAGAATCGTCTCCCAAGAGATATATATATTGATAGAAGAAATATTGATGCTTTTATATTCGTTTTATTCCTTAATAAAACATGTTTGGTAGCAGATGAAAATCGTCTCGATTTGTACGTGTCGTGTTTTGGACATGTTACAATCTCGCGCATAGGTCGAGATCGCGAAAAACCGAAGCGTGGTCTTGAGAGCTCCAAACGAAAACGCGATAGTCTTAACAAAACATGTTTTTACTGCACTGTGCATATGAGAATCGTCTCCTATGATGATTCTCAAATTTTGTCTTATGCGACCGTCCTGAGCATGACGTTAAACTGCTCCTCGTCGGTGAAATATTAAGCACTTTTTGATGTCTTCCTATGTATCAGTTTTTTCTAGTCTACCGTATTTAGCCGTGTATTGTTCGCATCACTATTTTGGGCCAAAAAAATGGGGGGAAAAATAGTTCTCGTTTATAGCGAGCAGAAAATTTTCACGAAAAACAATTGGCCGAAATTCTGTCATTAGTTATAGTATAAGAAAATTGTTTTCTGAGTTCACATATCCACAATGCTGAACGTGTGCGGGTAGGCTTTCTCAAAGCAGTTAGTGCTGCATTTATTGGTATTTACCGATTAATATGATAATTAAGGCGTATAATAAAATATTAAATGTTCCCCTCCCGCGACCGACCCTTCAAAATCGCCGCGACCCAAACTATTTTTTTGGCTAAACAGAAACAATATTATTTTTATTTAGTGTCGAAACTGGCACAGCAAAAATGGGCTGTTCCGACAGAAAATATTGCAGAAAATTTTAGAACATGAAGTGAAAGTCATCGCGATGTTTACAAAAATGTGTCTGTGAAAATGGTTGTAAGCTGCTTCCCTATAGGTGAGTAGCAATCCCAGTCGGTGGTCGGCATGCCAATAGCCAATCAAATATCGCGTTTTATAAACTACATGCATCCGAATCATGGATTGTTTGTTTCCGTAATGACCGCCCTCAATCACACACTAGCGACACCTGTCGGGACTGTTTCATTGGATACTTCAGACATTTATAATTAATTTATTAATAAAATTACTACGCTTGGTCCCAACAAGGAAATATACTCTGTCGGGGAATCGTCTATCCGTGACTGGCGCCGCATGAAATCCAAATTAGAGAGCATGCCGAAATCCAAGAAGGCCAACAGAGGGGCATTGGAGAAATATCCGGAGATCGAGGGACAAGCACTGACCTGGGAGCACGACCGCCAACAACAGGGAATTGCTGTTTCTACCGTCGAGATTCGACTACAAGCTCAGCTCATCGCCAGGAAACTTCAACCTGCGTTCAAGGGTTCAGCAAGCTGGTCATATGGATTTCTACGGCGCCACCACCTATCTATTCGCCGACGCACCCACATCGCCCAGAAACTTCAGAGGACCACCCCCTATTCCCTAAAAAAATAAAAATAAAAGAAAATCTACAATACTCATGGTTGGATGACTTTTCGTGGCCTAGGTGTCAGGAAATCGCATCTGCGGCGATCTGGCATTTAAAACATTCCTGGGGGAGGACACCCAGACCCCCCCCCCCATTTTACAATGAGCATTGCGCTCGCGGAGCTCGACTATGCCGACTTGTAATTACAGACACCCCCCTGCAATTATTTCTGTATTAGCGCCTGATGTTCGATGGTACAAAATCACACGGCGTGTCTCGAATAGGTAATCAGTCAATCTAGTCATGTACATGTCAGCAAATTGTTTTCACCTTACTCCATGTGAGTTTAATATCTCTAGTCAATAAAACATTTTACATTGTGTCTGCATATTTATTCCTTTATATAAGGAACGTGTGTGTACCTTTAATAGTAATATATTATGGCATTATTTGGCGTTTCTAGGCCGAGATATGTTGCTAAATTTCATATATCATACGATCCTCTAACTTCGATAGCCGCACAGATTCGAGACCATTTTTATTTTCTCGTTCTATCGCGAGATTTACGGGTTATGTCACTTCCATTACACTTGTGCGTTCAACCGAAGCCAGATGAAAGGTCACAAATGCCAAGTTAGAAAAATGCGATTTAAACAGGACTAATACATTGCCAAACAACACAACACACCTAAATGTTGTGTTTTCCACTAATCCCATTAACCCCCTCCATTAAAATCCGGATTTCGATATGAAAACTTACACATAAATGATTTCGCTTGAACCCGTATGTTGTTTACATGTTTATCAATGGAGGTCACGTAATATTTGTAGGTAGAAAGGCACTAATAATGTAGGAATATGGATTTTCATTCAGTCACCACCTTAACCTATATTTTTTTTAAATTGTCACTTTTAAGTTCGTCCACATCAGTCCAATACCTCCATTTATCAGCAGATATATGCAATCTGGTCTCTGTTTTTGTTATTCCCATTGTGGACGAGTACCACATGCAGAAGGGATTGAAATGTCTTACTCCAAAAATAGACATTACCACTTTAAAAAAGTATTAAAACCAACAAGCTGAAACTTCATATTGTTTAATTTGTTTAATCTAGCAAATTATATTTTCCAAGTTGGCAATCGTTTGTCTAATCATTTAAGTTCGAAACAATATGTATCGTGACCCCTGAACGCAATGGTACATTATGCAGACACAATTTGTGGTGTTTTCGAACCGGGCACCTGCACCGGAAGAGCATATGACGTCATAGGGTCAGAGGTCGCGACCTTTCACGGTACGCTGGAGGCGGCCATTTGTAGACGAGAGTGTTTTGAAAGTAAACAATTGCATTTCTCCGTGCTTTTGAAGCCAATAAATGCAATATATATACAGATAATTGCATTATATTTGCATGTAACTAATAAAAAAAGGTTTATACTCTTATTATTTATTACGCATGTTGTTTAATATCGTTAGAGTCTCGAATTATGAGCAGTCCAGGATATTAAAAAAAATATATATATATTACCTACCCACACCTCATTGGCCCGGGTAGCGGGAGGGGAAACAACCCACACCTCATTGGCCCGGGTAGCGGGAGGGGAAACAACCCACACCTCATTGGCCCGGGTAGCGGGAGGGGAAACAACCCACACCTCATTGGCCCGGGTAGCGGGAGGGGAAACAAACATATTTTTTAGGTCAGCCTAATAATTTATGATGCATGTAATGAATTTATTGGAACTATTTTTGTTATTTAATCCAATACATTTGCCATTTGACACAGCAAGTGTCAATATCCTTCCCTAAACATCCAGCCTAAACATCATTCAGTGTTTCCTGAATGCAAAATGAATCACTGATCAAATTGTGAACAGTATAGACCATCACCAGACTGAAATGAAAATGCAATAAATACTGTGTTATCTGGTTATAAGGTAACATATAACACATGGGAAATGTGCAGTTTTTGTTGTGCCTGCTTTAGCAGAACTATAGTCGCCTCTTTTCTGTCCGTCGTCTACGTCAACAAATGTCAAAAAGTTTGTACAAGTTTCTTCATCACTATATAACTTTAATAATTACTTGACGGATTGCTTCAATATGTGGACACATGCCGAAATCCAAGAAGGCCAACAGAGGAACATTAGAAAAATATCCGGAGATCGAGGGACAAGCACTGACCTGGGAGCACGACCGCCGACAACAGGGAATTGCTGTTTCTACCGTCGAGATTCGACTACAAGCTCAGCTCATCGCCAGGAAACTTCACCAACCTGCGTTCAAGGGTTCAGCAAGCTGGTCAATTGGATTTCTACGGCGCCACCACCTATCTATTCGCCGACGCACCCACATCGCCCAGAAACTTCCAGAGGACTACGAAGACCAACTACTAGAATTCCAGAAATACATCATCAAGCAAAGGGACGAAGAACATAACGATCAACTCCACCGGAAACGAGAAGAATCGATTCACCGTCATGTTGGGCTGCACGGCTGACAGGGGCAAGCTACCGCCATTCATCATCTTCAAACGGAAGACGCTGCCGAAAGGAAGCAAATGGCCTACCAACGTCCTCGTCAGATGTCAAGAGAAGGGCTGGATGAACAATGCGCGACTGGGTCCAAAATGTATGGGGAAAGCGACCAGGCAGTATGCTGAAGAAGGGACTACTCGTACTCGACGCCAGATGTCATAAATCTGAACACATCAAGAAGCTACTGACAGAAGATCACCGGACGATGTTCGCCATTATCCCGGGGGGAATGACGTCCATTCTTCAGCCACTGGACGTCAACATCAACAAGCCAATGAAGGTTATCCTACGCCGGAAGTGGAATGACTGGTACGCCGGCGATCAGCATACTTTCACGGCAGGCAGAAAGATGCGGAAACCAGAACTGTTAGATATGTGCCAGTGGGTGAAGGACGAAGACGTCCAGCGAATGTTCGATGAAGATAGCAACGGATCCGACATTGAGGGTTTTGACGAGGGAGATCTACAGTAGAGCCCATCCAAACAGCCCTTCTCAGGGCTACACCAACAAATCACGAAATAAACCTTTCAATTTGCCACCAATCTACACTTCCCTCACCCGTACTTACCCATACTTTTTGTGGTGTATAACACTATGCGTATTTTAACATCGTAACGGGCACCTGTCACAAATCGATGTTTGTTCTCTTCGATCAAAAAAATGGGTAAAACTGGCGCAGAAATCGACTGGAAAAATGTTTGAAATTTATCTTCCTACTTATAACGCGCAGGGTGACTTCTGGATTAAAAATGTGGCTGAAAAAGTGCGTGCAATACACGGCTAAATACGGTACTTGTGTTAAAAAGATTATATCGGTTAGCCGATTTGAGTAAAATAAAATAAATAAATTAAAAAATGGTTAAATGTCATGTGACAAATACAAATCATTGCATCTTTTTAAGATATGAGAATTTTACATTTTTGGCTCACCTGAGCGAAGCTCATGTGAGCTATTGTTACCGCAATGTGTCCGTCATTTCAGATGTCTTCTCGGTAACCATTGGGCCTATAGTCACCAAACTACATGGTCATGGTACTCAGGTAGGGGGATTGCAAAATTGTTAAAATGACGTCATTACGTAATCCAAGATGGTCGCCGTCTAAAAATAGCACAAATTCTTCAAAAAATCTTCTCAAGAACCACCAACCGGATTTCGAGAAACTTGGTAGAAATGATTGATGTACAATGCTCTTTCAAAGTTGTTAAAATGGTGACCCCGGGATCAAAAATGGGCGTGGCCTGTATGGTCATGTCATATATCAAATCGAAGGTATCAACGAGGCGATCACTGGTGCATCGGATGGTTATATCATCCAAGATGGCCGCCGAAAGGTCAAAAGGTCGTTCTTTTATTAGAGATTTAAAAATTCTTCTTCACATGAACCGCTTGGCCCATGGTAGCCAAACTTAAAAGTTATGGTCCATGGGTGAAGCCTTTTCAGATTTGGTAAAATGGAGGTCATCGCTAATCCAAGATGGCCGCCGTCTAAAAATAGCATGAATTCTTAAAAAATATATTTCTCATGAACCGCTAGCCGGATTTCGACGAAACTTGGTAGGAATGATCGATGTACAATGCTCTTTCAAAGTTGTTCAAATGGTGACCCGGGGTCAAAAATGGCCGTGGCATGTGGGGTCAAATTTTATTTTTGACCGAATATGGTCAAGTCTGTATCAAATCAAACGTATAAAAGAGGCGATCGCTCCGGTACTTTTTTGTCAAAATTGGATGGTCATTTCATCGAAGATGGCCGCCGAAAGGTCAAAAGGTTGTTCTTTTATTAGAGATTTCAAAATTCTTCTTCACACGAACCGCTTGGCCCATGGTGTGGAAACTTCACAGTTATGGTGCATGGGTGAAGCCTTTTCAGATTTGTTAAAACGGAGGTCGTCGCTAATCCAAGATGGCCGCCATCTAAAAATAGCACAAATTCTTAAAAAATCTTCTTCTGAACCGCCAGCCAGATTTCGACGAAACTTGGTAGGAATGATCGATGTACAATGCTCTTTCAAAGTTGTTAAAATGGTGACCCCGGGTTACAAATTTTATTTTTGACCGAATATGGTCATGTCTATATCAAATCGAAGCAGGGTTGGCAATTTCCCAGCAGGATGGCGGGACATACTGGGAAATACCGGGAAATTACCGGGAAATACGAATCTTGGTGGTCTTTTTAATTCCAAAATGTCAAGATGAGTCTCTATATTCCCCTATATCTACTATGGTTTATATCTGTGTAGACTGATAAGCCTATAGGTAAAACATTCTGCAATAAAAAAAGAAATAATAAGTTTATTTAGAGAAAAAAAACATTATTTTCTACACAATTTTCTTCCCTATATACAAGTCTATGTAGTATTTGCCAACTGTCTATTTTATTGTATATGAGAACACTCCTCATTAATATAGTAACCTGCCACTAATAAAAGCTGCTTTTGGAATTTTGAGAAAAGCCCTGTTGATAACGGGGATAATCCATGTACAGTGTAAGTGTAATTGTTTTACAACTTGACATATGACCATATACATGTACAGACCACCTGGGTTCTTATTATACTAAAGGTGTGAGAGAAGGCTGACAATTAACAGCCTGTTGTCATAGTCTGATGGTTTATTAAAGTCTCATCAATGTACATGCAAATCAGTAGACATCAGTAGGCTTTTGGCTAATTTTAACGATTTTAGGTACTGTATCTCATACGTACCATCGTGGCCCATAGTGTTCACGTTAAATAAATGTCATAATAATAATGCAAATAAGGCCTTTTTTTTTTTATTAGTTGGTTTACAGATCCGCCGACCCGATTTTTTGACAATGTGGAAAAAAATAAAAAAAATTAATTTCCGATTTTTTTTCCTGATCCAAAAAAAAATAAAAAATATTTTGTTTGCTGTGCCGAGAAAAGTAAGTGGCGGAAACCGGATCTTAGCAGCAGCGACAACAACAACAACCTGCGAATGGAGATTCGATATGATATGATTTGATATATCTCCATTTCGGATTGAATGCAAAAATTCAAAACCTTAACACTCGGGTAAATGGCCTATATTTTCTGTTTTCTTGCTCCGATGTGCTTCATATTTCATGTATGCGTTCTTCCTAGGGTCCTCTACCACCCTGCCACAAATCCACGCTCGTGCCACCCTCACTGATATTCGTTTCAACTATATCGCCGCTTCGTTGTCTTCTGACAACTCTTGTATTTAATTATACCAGATACGGTATTAATATGTACGCATTACGCAACCCATTCACAGTGATCAACATTCAACAGTATGTGGCCCGTGCAGGCACCGGGGCGGGATCAACTGATCCTGAGAATAGTGCTGCAGTAGCCATTGCTTGTCGTAAAAGGCGACTAAACTGGCTTAACGATTGGGTTCATACTTTCCGGAACCCACTATACCGGATTTGGCCCTCATGTACATTTTTGACTTTCTTGTATGTGAGAGTTGAGTCAGGCTATGCCCCATATATAAAAGTAAGATTAGCGCTAATCCTATTACTTTTAGGGGATGGGATAAATGATGCTGGTGTGGCGAGGGCCTGGCACCAGATCAGGTTGTTCTAATTTCAGGACTGAATATGTATTTTGATTGTAAATATTGAGTTCTGAAGTTGGGATTTACCCCCCTCGGACAGGTGGATACGGGACACGACCCCGTTGACCCGTCTGCGTGTAGACTCCCTGAGGCTTGTACCTCTGTCAGAAAAGCGGACGTTAAACCCTATTCACTCACTCACTCACTCAACAGTATGTGAATATGAAACTGAGTTGCTATGTAGAATATAAAGAAACTTGCTGAACCGACTGACTCCCTACGTTAACCGACAAACTCTTGGTCCGAGACGATGCCGGTTAACACAAGTTTCACTCTTATCACAATCACTGGCCTTTTTGTTTTTTACCAACCACAAACCGACCCAACCATGAGCCTTGAAAAGGTGAACCGACCCAACCATGTGCCTTAAAAAGGTGATTTTTATGGTGTTCGGACCGTCCGTCTGTCCGTCCGTTCGGTTAACCACTTCGTAACAGTTCCTCAAACCGGCCATATCTTCTACATAAGTTGCTCAAGTTCTTCAATATTTCAACACCTCATTCATTGGTATGTGTGCTACACCTGCCTTGTCATACTTTATATTACCTTGACCTTTTGACCTTCACAGGGCTGCTGAAAGGACTTAGCAATTTCGGTTAACCAGTTCGTCACAGTTTCTCAAACTGGCCATAGCATCTACATAAGTTGCTTAACTGCTTCAATAGTTCCATACTTCATCATTTGCATTTATCCAAAAAGAATAAAAAAATTGAAAAAACTTTTTTTTATTTTTATTTTTTTCCGACCGACCGACCAGATCTCGCGGAAAAAAAATCCGTAGACCAACAAATAAAAAAAAAACTGGCCTAAGTAATACAAAGCATAAAACAACAGTACATTGTCAGTCATATAAGACTTGTAAGAGACTATGTGTATGCACATCATGCATGCTAAGATCATTTATTCTCATTTCTTGATACCGAATATTAGTGTGGGAGAAGGTTGACAATTAACAGCCTGTTGTCAAATATAGTCTGATCATGATGACGTTATCCTTGTGAATTGTATCTAGCAGACACTCAGATGCTTCCTAAAAAATGAAGAAGTAATTTACAAAAAAATAATACAACCAAAATATAAATGTCATGGTTGCCAAATATTCCACCTGATGAGTACCCCTAGTTGGGAATGAAACAGATCTATACATTGTAATTAACCCCTATATCTAATTATTAAGTTGTTGACTGTTTAATTAACTATTACTGAGCTTAAAACTTTATTTAAATAACTTTAATTATCAAATAAGAACATCAAAATTCATATTTCCCACTTATTTTCTAATTTTATTGACTTTCTTTCATGATTCGCGTACTATCAGATTATGTCTTCCGGAAACCCTGAAAAGGGAAAGTCCTCGCGTCTATTTTTAGGTTTAACCAATCAGAGATGTTCTTACATAGACGCTTCGGTGGTTGTATTATGGAAGATAGTGCATTGACCCAGTTCCAGATAATGAACGAAATTATAGAAAAAAGTGTTTTTTAGATCGGCGAACGATCACAATTGGACGAACTTTGTATGGTTGGAGTCTCTAATGTATATGATCATGGTGCACGACTTTAGTTTGAGCTGGCGATCAGCTATCGGCCAAATATGACCGATAATCCAGCCGGACGGCCTCCGATTCTGTGTGAGATTCTTTCGTACACGCAACTTTCGCTTTGGATGGGGTAATCAAAACGCGAATAACTCAATAAATACTTGAAACAGCGATTTGAAGTGAGTATATTCACACACCTAATACCTTTATCGATTGCCAGAGACATATTTCATACATTTAATCGATGTTTATTGTGTTTGTGCGAGCCGGAAAAAAGAGGGCTCTTTCTATAATAGCGCTATTTATGCTCACCTTGAATTAACGTTATGTACTGTACGAGACCAAGTGGGTGGGGTAATGGGATTTTTTTTAATAGGCATTTTTTTGGTGTCATAGGTCCGAGTCTTCCACCTGTGACCATATATACCCACTTGTACTCTTGTTATTAGCCATCAAATCCTGTGACATGTAAGCAGTTACCGGAGTGTATTCCCTGGTGTCTACTCACAACTATGCGAGTAAATGTGGCTTTCCTTATGGGTAACGTGTTGGAATTTATTTTGAGATTGATGGTAAAAATCAGGGCTGTACAAATTGATTTTTTTAGCCACTTGTCCCGGACAAGTGACTTGAAAAAAGTGACTTGCCCCGACTTGTCCTGGAAAATATCATTTTCAGGGCAAGTAATTTTGAAAAAGTGACTTGTCCTCGTAATATTTCTTATACGAAACTGTCCCAAAACAAAAACTATGATCATAGTTGTTAAATATAATACAATTGAGCACTTGGCACATATACATATTATATTAAATATCTATAATAATAAACATTGTATAGTACATATTTTGTCTTTTGTCACTGTGCCACGTAACGTTGCGATGAGTGCATACTCAAAACACATTTATCGACAATAATAAAACATAACAAGACTGCCGCAAGTCACAAAATACGCCCGTCGAATATGGGCCAGACAGCGAAGATGCAGAAATGTGAAGCTGTCACCAAGGCAAGAAACATTAGTGAGAATTTGAAAGTCTATAGCATTATTTCTTCATCTCGTTGTGCTAAACATGTATACTAATTTAGGCAGAGATAGAAAAGTAGAGTAAAGTAGAAGTGATAGGGAATTGGATACAATAATGTTGAAAAAATGCCTAAGTTAAAAAAGTGATATTTTTGTTAAAAAATATTTTTTCGGCATAAAAACACCAAGGTGCACATCTTCAATATGTGTAGAAGACGTGTGTATAGTTTCAGAACGATCGACTGAACGGTTTCGGAGGAGTTGTGTACACAAACTCTGTACCGTATATAGAATTGTATAGAAACATGTAGAAACAATGGCCAAGTTAAAAAGGTGATATTTTTGTTAAAAAATATTTTGTCGGCAATTTAGGCAGAGATAGAAAAGTAGAGTGTAAAGTAGAAGT
Source organism: Conchocele bisecta (assembly GCA_029237695.1). Classification (NCBI taxonomy): domain Eukaryota; kingdom Metazoa; phylum Mollusca; class Bivalvia; order Lucinida; family Thyasiridae; genus Conchocele; species Conchocele bisecta. The sequence goes on from CM055277.1 coordinate 34,610,108, forward strand.
GATAGGGAATTGGATACAATAATGTTGAAAAAATGCCTAAGTTAAAAAAGTGATATTTTTGTTAAAAAATATTTTTTCGGCATAAAAACACCAAGGTGCACATCTTCAATATGTGTAGAAGACGTGTGTATAGTTTCAGAATGATCGACTGAACGGTTTCGGAGGAGTTGTGTACACAAACTCTGTACCGTATATAGAATTGTATAGAAAAATGTAGAAACAATGGCCAAGTTAAAAAGGTGATATTTTTGTTAAAAAATATTTTGTCGGCATAAAAACACCAAGGTGCACATCTTCAATATGTGTAGAAGACGTGTGTATAGTTTCAAATCGATCGACTGAACGGTTTCGGAGGAGTTGTGTACACGAACTATGCACTTTTTCTGTCAGCCGCTCGCCCGCCCAGCTGTAAAACATGATACGTACCGTTTTTTAAAAACGGTCGTATAAAAATTGTTTCCTAAAATAATGAGAATCGTGAGATTCTATTGTATTCATTCTCGCGTTTTCGAGACCGCGATGTCGCGTTTTTTCCTCGGGCCTTTTCACGATGTCGCCTTCCGCTTTTGGAAATACGTTTGTTCATGTCATTATGTGTGTGTAGAATCCGGCACTCCGGCCCCCCCTGAATCCGCTACTGCGTACGTAGAACCAACTCCAACACGCATGCTGTCTACACATGCATGGGAAAATCGTATTTCCAAAAGCGGAAGGCGTGATCGCAAAAACGCGAGATTGTAACATAAAAAAAAATATGGCCATACCCACCCATCCCTAATTAGCACATTTGCGACATATCATTTTCGGTCTAGCTGCACACCTGATGGTGTTTACAATCATCAGTCGGTAATCCAGTTTCACGTGCAAAGTGTGACTGACCTTTAGAATTCGGTGGAAACAAACATACCAAAACCACGCTATGTAGTCGCTCACGTCATCACATCGCCGATGAATTGATAATTACGCATTAGCTTGTGCATTTTCACATTTGTATGATTTCTTGATAAAACCAAGATTTGGCAGCACATGAGAATCGTTTCCTAAGACGATTCTCAAATTTTGTCAAAATATGTTTTTGTAAAGAAATATCAATGTATTCGGGTTTTCTTTTCACATTTGTCCGATGTCTTAATAAAACATGTTTTGACAACACATGAGAATTGTCTCCTTAGACGATTCTAATATTTTGTAAAAAGAATTGTCACATTTGTTTGATTTCTTAGACTATATACAAACAATTGACAAATTCAGAAATCCACAACTTAATTTGTGTTTCTCGTGTCGGGGTTTCATATGGTGGCGAGGAAATACGATCGATTACACACCGTGAAAATCTTGTTGGAACGTAAATGTCAATTGTCACGTAGGCCATTTCAGTTTACCGCGCGTTACGTCAGCTGTTATTCTAAGTACGTATGGTCGCTCGTAGGAGCATTTCTTTCCTTCGTTTATAAGGTTTGGGTTGTGGGCTAGGGCTTAGAACACCGACTTCCAATCTGGAGGTTGTGGAACCGTTCGAACATCGCCTTGGGAATCAAACATACCTTCATAGTATGTCCATCCCATTCAATTTCACTTTTTCATTCATTTAATTGCCGCGTAGAAACGATAATTAAGAACCTTAAATTCCATTTCCACCCCGTGAAGGAACATGCGTTTATTTCTCTAAAGTTAGGTGTCTTGGCCTGTCGACGCAGTGAGACGAAAACGTTAACATACATAAAATAAATCAATAACCATCGATCGCTGCAGAATATTTTCACTAATTCGCTAATTACATGTACTTTCAAATTCGATTAAATTAATATAATCAGGGTCGCTGTAGATTGCTATATCACTTTCTTGCGATACACAGGTACTGTGTAACACAGTAGCTGCGAATCGCCAGGACGCCTGCAGCGTTATTTATCGATAAAGTGGTCAGTTTTGGGATTAAGTTTATGACAGTCGTGTTCCAAAAAACGGGCTTGTGGCGGGACGTTCTAACAGAAAATAGCGACTTGCCCGGGGACTAAATTCCAGCATAGAGGCACTTGCCCGAGATTAAAACCGACTTGTCCCGGGCGTCGGGCGTGCCAATTCGTACAGCCCTGAAACTGCTCGGATATCTCGTCTTTTGTACAGTTTGCTGGCATAATATATTTGCACACCAGTTGTCAAATCTGTCTTATGATGTATTGCACCAAATTATATTTGGTTTACATTATTTGCTGAATTTGTCAAACGCACAAAGTGGTGAAACTATGATGGCTTGTACATACAAAGATGCCGGAGATGGCAACCATATACAGTCCATATTCGGTACAATGGCATAGTTCGTCGGAGACGAATATGCTGTTATAACGAATCTGCCGCTATAAAGAATCGGCAATTTTCTGGTCTGTATCGAGCTGTCGTGAAAACGTCGGTAATTGATACCGGTCGGTGATTGGGAACAACGCATTATCGGGTAGATAAATGCTGAATTAAAATACTTATTTGTCACCACATTGATGAAGCGATGTATACGTATCCAAAAGCAAACGACGTTAAAAAATAATCCAGGATTTGACAAGGTTGCAGGCGACCGTCTTGCTCATTGGCAATTACGTAGACATGCGTGGTGAATACAGGATAATCTGTGAAGTTGCCGTTTTTATGGTTAGAAACATGCATAAAGAAAAGAAATACAGATTTTTAATAAACAGTTTGTTTTAATTTGCATCATAACTTTATGAAAATAATAATAATAAATACATGTAGAGTAGTTTCCCTTTCAATATTTACAATCATCACATGACAATTCGTCCCAGAGGCAATTTGACATCTCGGTGATTAATACAGACGTAATTAAATTGGTTCATTTTCTTGCCGGGTAATCTGTTTGTTAATCCCTAGTAAGTTGCTAACCGTTTAAGTCTTGTCTTAATTGATGTGCAAAAGAGTACACACAGCAGTCGATGTTAATTACATAGTCGTGTATTTGTGACAAGGTACCAACCGACACGTTGTGAATTGTTGAGATTTATGACAGCAGGTGGACACCGGCTGGTCGGGCTCGATCGGCATTGAAATTGTGTAGATATAGTCAGTGTATCACCTTTGACTAGTTCCCGATGATCGGTTTCCAGCAAGTTGTGCTGGGTCACAGCGCTGGTGCCAGCGATGCCGTGTACCGGTGCTGTTATAACGTACATGGAATAAAATGTGTAATGGTTTGTGGAAATTCTCCGCCAGAAGCCGAATTTGCTGGTCTATCGAACATATTAAAGAGCGTGCCGATTCGTTTTGCGGCTTTTTGTGCCGGGAGGCGAATATGCCGCTGCAATGCATACTGTTGTACAGAATCCTGACTGTAGTATACAGCAACAAGACAATATTCACATATGTTGTATTCATACAGCGCACCAGATAAGGAATTAGTAATCGAGTATTGTCACTCCATCATTACTGAAGCAATTGGGTATTTCATTGGTTATTGTGTAAAATAGAATTACACTACTGTTTACACATCAGCAAACCACACTTATTGAATAGTTTGCTTCTAAATGAAAACACATCTTGGTATTTCATTAGAATTGTCTCCAAGGATGTGTTTTCATGGAAAAATAAGAAAATATGCTATATTTCTAGTCTGTTTATGTTTTCTGCAGTATGATAAAGATACCACAAATTTTTCAATGCTTTTTGATACTCACTACTTCTGATTTCAATTGGGTTTTTGCCAATTTTAATTGGGTATTTACACAAATACGCAGCTTATCTGGAGCTCTGATTCATATATCACATCACTCGGATTATGAAGCTATTATTATTGAAGCCAAATGTATCTTATCTATGACCCTAATTCCTTAACCCTTTCAACCTAAAGTAACTTTTATGAATTCTTCCATCTAAATTTATAGGCTATTCCATTAATCTGAAGGAGGTAATATTAATGAACAAACTATATAATCTAAGGACACGACTCACCTGGATGTACACTGCAAACGTTGACACTGTGGTCTGTAGTGTTAAGAGATGAACTGGATACCACTACATGTTCTCAGATGACTTTGTGTTTGTTTACAGAGAGTGGTGTTTCTGAAGCAGCTGAATTCTGGCCTACTGCTTGTTACCGGTAAGTTGGCCAGAGGAGCATGAACTGGCTGTGACTGGAATAATGGCGCTTATGGGTTTTTGCAACCAGTGTAGATCCAGAACAATCTGCACAGGCTGATCAGGATCTGCACCTTTCACCATAATATTAATTGAACACCCGTCATGCTTCTAACTACAGAAGTGTGCTATTTGATATGGAGGTAAACTGGTCAAAAATCCCATAAGCCCAATTTCTCCAGTCACATCCACATATCAAGGTTTTCCTGGCCAAGATAGCAATTAATGCCCAGTGGCAGGCATTGGTTACATACATTACACAACCGTTTCACCTTATCAGGCATGGAAGACGGATGGCTGTGTGGGTCCACAGGTGGAAGACTCGGACCTTGGACCTGATATATGGCTCATTTGTAAACCGTTACCCCACCCACCAATTTCCGTATAATAGACACTATTGCGTTTTCAAGGTTGGAAAGAGCTTGGATAAATGTTGTAGTTCCGGACTCGCTCAAACGCCACACATTTCAATTTTGCTAGGGATGGACTGGCCTAGGGGTTAGAACACCTGACTTCCAATCCGGAGGTTGTGGGTTCAAACCTCGCCTTAGGCATCAAAAATACCTTCATAGTATTCCATCCCACTGGTCTGTCGGATGAGACTTTAAACTGTGGTCCCGTCTCTATATGACCCTAGCTGCTGGTGGGATGTTAAAGTCATTCACTTCCGCTTTTCTTTTCTTTTTTCAATTTTGCTGCTGACTTATGTCTCTGGTAATCTGTAATTGTCTTAAGTCTTCAAATATATTCACTTCAATCGTCTTCTTTTAGCATTAGGGCAATTTAGCTACCACAGCCAAGGTGATAATTGTGTGTACGAAAGAATGTCACACATTTTTGTGGGCTGTGAAAGCATAAATTGCGTGTAAAATCTGGCTGAAATCCCATTACAGTCTCAAACATATTGACGTGAATCACTGAAATAAACATCAGTAAATCCGATGTTACAATTTGTGACTAATAAGTGTCATTCACTAACCTTGAATGATCTAAAACGTGCGTTTATTATGCCCCACCACGATAATGGAGGGGGCATTTAGTGTTACCCTTGTCCGTCCGTCCGTCCGTCCGTCCGTCCGTCACGAAACTTTAACGGTCGGGTAAATTTGGCCTCATTTATTATCAAAGCGATATGTGGGGCATCCGTGTTCTATGAACACATTTTCTAGTTTTTATTTGCATCCCAACATTTCGACATAACCTTCCGTGAACTTTACTTTCGGATTTCCTTTGTTATATTCGCAGAATGATCAATAATGACGTCACAGGAAAACCTAAACTGGACAAATACTACAGCCAATCAGGTGGCAATGTGTGTGTGGGATTCTTTCGGAAAGAGAATTTTCTCTGTAACGTTGGTAGCTAAAACGTGTGTAACTATACTAAACACAGATGTTTAAAGTGAATATATTTGGGGGCTGAATTGAAAATTTGAAACGTGTGCTGTTTGAGCGAGCCCGAAACTAAGCCTGTCTAGAGCATTTTCCCAAGCCTACCTTGAAAGGCTATACTGTATAGTGTAAGAAAATGGGTGGGTGGTGTAACGTTTTTCAAATGAGACATGTATTGGGTCCTAGGTCCGAGTCTTCCACCCGAGTGTGGGTCCGGTTACCGGCCACATTTTCTTGTTCCAATTTATAAGGGGATTATGTTAATAACTAGTCTGCAAAAGGCCTCTTCAGAAGTGGAAAAATGCCCTTAGACGTTGAGGCATTTCATGATCGTCACTTGAAATATATGCCAAATTATCCGATGTACTGGTACTGTCGGAACACTGTCTTTCAGTGTTGAAAAATTTGTGTTGTAATTTCAGTACCGAATGTACAGGTGCATTCCTATCTCTATATGTCCTTACTGTTTATGTAACCAGGTGTCGGAGCTGATTATCATTAAATAATGCATGAGCGATTGGTCCTTACAAATGAGTGAGCGTAGTGAATCGTGTTTGTTTAGCAGGAGGAATCACGAGGGCATTATCTCATGATAATCGGCTCAACTGGTTAAACATTTTCTTATATTTCACACATGATACTAATAGAAAATTGAATCAAGCATAAAGTATGACCAAGAGTTAATTTCTGGGCTGTAGTGAAGGCAGCTGTCTCGTGTTTCAGCGGGTGTGTCTGAAAACATGGTTTGATAGGCTGATGGAAATTTATCGTTGCAACGTTACTCGCGTGATTTCTCCATATATGATACACACGCAAGAAGTGTAAACTGCTACTCCTCTACAGACCCGAGTGGTGTAATCCAGGCTAGTTATATAGTGGTATCAATTCTTATCGGGTGAGGCTAGGAAACTCATTCGTACGCTGAGGGTCATCGGGGAATTGCTTGTTACATGCCCAGCCTGTTTGTCGAGACACTAGCATGGTATTCTATTTATCAGGCAACCCTTTATGTTCTGAAATTATGACTTGCAATATTCTTGAATTATTTAAGTTGTAACATGTTTTATGCTGCATCTTTAGTTTAGACTGAAGACATTGGGCATCGCCATGTTACTTCATACCACCAACACCATTTGTTTAACGCCCAAGTCTTGTTTAGGCATATATAGTGTTTGGACTGTGTCCATCCTCGTGTGGGTTCAGATAATACATTCACCTATTTAAAATTTCTCCAATCTGCCACCAGGGGCATTTAAGGCCCAACAGGCCACATTTTCTTGTTGCCTATGGATTGAGTGTGTAGTCGGTGAATGTGTAGCGAGTTGTGCACTCCATTGCAGGCCCCTTCCACCTGAATGCGTGTCCCCTGCGCCGTATCAACCAGAACTACGTGATTGGCACAAAGACGAAGCTGGACATCGGCGCCATCAAGCTGCCTGACCGCCTCAATGACGAGTACTTTCGTCGCGTCAAGCTGAGGAAACCGAAACACACCGAGGGCGAAATCTTCGACACACAGAAAGAGGTAAATGCCTGTGTTGGAACTACAGCTCCTGTGTCTTGCCCTCACGATGTGTCAGTAGAGAAATGAGGCCTGTGCCATTTTGTCTGGTCTAGATCCTCATCCGTTACTGGAGAAATGGGGCTTGTGACTTTAGTTGCCAGTCTAGCTCCTGATCTGTGACTGGAGATATGAGGCTTGCGACTTTAGTTGCCAGTCGAGCTCCTGATCTATGACTGGAGATGTGAGGCTTGTGACTTTAGGTGCCAGTCTAACTCCTGATATGTGGCTTTAGTTGCCAGTCTAGCTCCTAATCTGTGACTGGAGATATGAGGCTTGTGACTAGTTGCCAGTCTAGCTCCTGATCTGTGACTGGAGATATGTGGCTTTAGTTGCCAGTCTAGCTCCTGATCTGTGACTGGAGATATAAGGTTTGTGGCTTTAGTTGCCAGTCTAGCTCCTGATCTGTGACTGGAGATACGAGGCTTGTGACTTTAGGTGCCAGTCTAGCTCCTGATCTGTGACTGGAAATATGTGGCTTTAGTTGCCAGTCTAGCTCCTGATCTGTGACTGGAGATATGAGGCATGTGGCTTTAGTTGCCAGTCTAGCTCCTGATCTGTGACTGGAGATATGAGGCTTGTGGCTTTAATTGCCAGTCTAGCTCCTGATCTGTGACTGGAAAAATAAAAAAAAAAAAGAGTAAAATACACAAAAGTAACTGCTACACACATTTCCCACATCCATGTTGCTCTTCATCTCTGTGTGTTGCATAAAAATTTGTCAAATCGTCTACATTTATTATGCCACCGCAATGAGTTGTTGATGGCATATAGTGTTTACCCTGTCCGTCCGTCTGTCGGAAGACAAAACTACTTCTAGTTTTTGGCTGATTTGCTTCATATTCGATATACAACCCTACCATCAAGTGCAGGAGTAAATAATATAAAGAATTTTGCTGTCCCACCTATCCATCCGCAGTTGTGCCCCTTTTTCGACTCTGAAAATAATATTTTTTTCCTTGTCCGGCGAACTAGTTCTACAGTTTTTGGCAGATTCTCTTCATACTCTGTATACATTCCAACCATAAAGTGCAGGAGTGCATAACATAAAATTTTCCCTGTCCCACTGATCTATCCACAGTTATGCCCCTTTTTAGCGCGCCTTCCGAAGGAAGCCGTGCTTATGGCATACCCTCGGCATCGTAGGCGTCTGTCTGTCCGTCTTCAAAAATTATAATGGCCTATATTTTCTGTTTCCTTGCTTGGATTTGCTTCATATTTCACACACGCATTGCTCCAAGGGTCCTCTACTGCTACCCCAAGGTCGAGGTCACAAACTTGGCACATTCATAAACTTAAAGTTGGGGTAAATGTTGTGTAACTTCTGTTTATTTACAGGGAATGCCTTCATATTTCATACATGCATTCATCTGATGACCCTCTATCATGCTGTAGCAAATCCACGATCCACCACACCACCCTTACACCAAGGTCACAAACTTAGCATGTTCATAAACTTAACGTTGGGATAAATGTTGTGTAACTTCTGTTTTTTTACAGGGAACGCCTTCATATTTCATACATGGATTCATCTGATGATACTCTATCGTGCTATAGCAAATCCATGACCCACCGCCCATCCCTTAACCCAAGGTCAAGGTCACAAACTTAGCACATTCATAAACATAATGTTGGGGTAAATGTCTTATAACATCGGTTTCCTTTCATGGAACGCCTTGATATTTCATTCATGCATTCCTCAGATGACCCTCTATCATGCTGTAGCAAATCCACAACCCACCACCCAACCCTTACCTCAAGGTCACAAACTTAGCATATTCATAAACTTAACATTGGGGTAAATGTTGTGTAACTTCTGTTTCTTTACAGGGAACACTTTGATATTTCATACATGTATTCATCTGATGATCCTCCATTGTGCTACAGCAAATCCATGACCCCTCTCCCCAAGATCAACATCATAAACTCTTTCTTTACAGGGAACGCCTTGATATTTCATACATGCATTCATCTGATGATACTCTATCGTGCTATAGAAAATCCACAACCCACCACCCAACCCTTACCCCAAGGTCAAGGTCACAAACTTAGCATGTTCATAAACTCAACGTTGGGGTAAATGTTGTGTAACTTCTGTTTCTTTACAGGGAACGCTTAAAACTTTGTACATTCATACATGCATTCCTCATGTGAATAGCTATCATGCTGTAGAAAATCACCAACTTAGTGCGTTCATAAACTTAACGTTGGGTTAAATTTTGTTTTACTTCTGTTTTCAGGGAGCGCATTGATATTTCATACATGCATTCATCTTAATATGCTATATCATGCATATCATGCTATATCATGCTATAGCAAACCCACGACCCACCTTGCACCACTGACCCCAGCAGTGGCATTTTGTTTTACACACAATTTTCTAGTTCAATAGCACAGTCCTACAAATCCAATGTCCGGGCTTGCAGCTTCTGAAATTGGTAACTAGTGGTCTGCTAGATAATCAGATACCAGTATATGTTGGCCTAATAAAACTTTCTTTTGATACTTATTATAAATATTAAATATTTTTTTAGATTTAATGGGTTTAATAGCCAAACGTGGAACAGACAGTTGTCACAAATCCCATAAACCCCATTTCTCCAGCCACATCCACATTTACAGACAATATTGCCCATGATATCCAGCTAGCTGTCCCCCATAAATACTAGTCACACAAATTAAAATCGGCATGGACTAATACCATACTTGTCCGTACATACTGTTCTCATGTCTGGAATCGGGAAGTTTGATTGGTCGAGGTTGAGCTGCTTGAATTTGTGTATGTACTTGTTACAGAAAAATGTATAGACACTATCCCTGATTGTGATGATTTTATATTCGCAGGTGTACTCTGTAAGCGATGAACGGAAGGAAGACCAGGCAGCTGTGGACAAACAAATCCTCGAAGTGATCCGCTCGCACCCCGAGAAGAAATATCTATTTGGATACCTCGGTGCAATGTTCTCCCTCCAGAACAGACAATATCCTCATAAAATGGTCTTCTAAATTGGCGTCTCGTTCCAATAAACAACACTGGAAAAAAAACCTAGTCTGTATTTTGTGTCTATGGGAGACTTCACCCTAGCATAGTTGCGTTGCATAAGGTCGTAAGATGGTGCTATAGATCAGATTTAATACAAAATCGGTAGACAATTTTCCTTATCTGGCGAACTACTTGTACAGTTTTTGGCCGATTCTCTTCATACTCCGAATACCGGTACATCCCAACCATCAAGTGCAGGACTGCGTATCGTAATGTTTTCGCTGTCTCGCTGTTCCATCCGTAATTTTGCCCCTTTTTCGACTGAACTATTTTTATCCCCTCGCCGATAGACAAGAGGGGATACAGCATTAGTTCAGGCCAAACATAATAGTTGAATTGTTTCCCCTCCCGCTACCTACCCACCAAAATTATCAGAAATCCACGTCCACAATCAATGTTAAGTTTTCGTGTTCGAGTCCATTTCTTTGTTACTGTACCACCTAGGACCACCAAACTTTTACAGCTTCATGATCAAGGGGTGCCCACCAAATATCATTATCCAACATGTTACCTTTTTTTGAACTTGACCCATTTTTTCCGCAGTCGACTTGGCAATTTTCAATGTTAAGTTTTCGCGTTTACAATGTTAAGTTTTCGTGTTTAAGTCCATTTCGTTGGTACTGTACCACCTAGGACCACCAAACTTTCACAGCTTCATAACCAAGGGGTGCCTACCACATACAACTATCCAACATGTGACCATTTTTTTTACCTTCACCTATTATTTCTACGTAATTGACTTAGCCATTTTCAACGTTAACTTTTTAACGTACATCTGGTTAAAGTTTTTTGGTTAAAAGTTTTTCGTTATACTATATCTCTGCAACTGCTTCGCCCATTACCTTGAAACTTCACATGGGTGTTTATCATCATCCATATTTTCATTCTACCCCCCAACCATGCGGCCCCTGTGCCCAATGTCAAGGTCAAATTACTTTGAATTTATTTTTTTTTTAAAGTTTTTTTGTGTACTATATCTCTGCAACTGTTTCACCCATTACCTTGATACTTCACATGGGTGACGCGCCCAATCTGCCCCCCGCTTGCGGAAAGCGTGATATCGTCGGCATTTTGGCATACGTCCGTCCGTGTGTCTGGTTAAAGTTTTTTGGTTAAAGTTTTTCCATCTACTATATCTATTTTTTAGCTCATATGAGCTATTGTTACCGCAATGTGTCCGTCGTCGTCTGTGAACATTTTCAAACGTCTTCTCCTCGGAAACCATTGGGCCTATGGTCACCAAACTTCATGGTCATGGTCCTTAGGTAGGGGGATTACAAAATTGTTAAAATGACGTCATTACGTAATCCAAGATGGCCGCCGTCTAAAAATAGCACAAATTCTTAAAAAATCTTCTCAAGAACCGCCAACCGGATTTCGACAAAACTTTGTAGGAATGATCGATGTACATTGCTCTTTGAAAGTTGTTAAAATGGTGACCCCGGGGTCAAAAATGGGCGTGGCCCGTGGGGTCAAATTGAGGTAAAATTTTATTTTTGACTGAATATGGTCATTTCATATATCAAATTGAAGGTATCAATGAGGCGATCACTCTGGTGCATTTTTTGTCGAAATCGGATTGTTATGTCATCCAAGATGGCCGCCGAAAGGTCAAAAGGTCGTTCTTTTATCAGAGATTTCAAAATTCTTCTTCACATGAACCGCTTGGCCCATGGTAGCCAAACTTAAAAGTTATGGTCCATGGGTGAAGCCTTTTCAGATTTGTTAAAATAGAGGTCATCGCTAATCCAAGATGGCCGCCGTCTAAAAATAGCATAAATTCTTAAAAAATCTTCTTCTCATGAACCGCGCTTGCCGGATTTCGACGAAACTTGGTAGGAATGATCGATGTACATTGCTCTTTCAAAGTTGTTAAAATGGTGACCCCAGGGGTCAAAAATGGGCGTGCCTGTGGGGTTAAATTGGGGTCAAATTTTATTTTTAGACGAATATGGTCATGTCATATCAATATGGTGTATATCAAATTGAAGGTATCAATGAGGCGATCACTCTGGTGCATTTTCTGTCGAAATCGGATTGTTATGTCATCCAAGATGGCCGCCGACCGAAAGGTCAAAAGGTCGTTCTTTTATTAGAGAGATTTCAAAATTCTTCTTCACATGAACCGCTTGGCCCATGGTAGCCAAACTTAAAGTTATGGTCCATGGGTGAAGCCTTTTCAGATTTGTTAAAATAGAGGTCATCGCTAATCCAAGATGGCCGCCGTCTAAAAATAGCATAAATTCTTAAAAAATCTTCTTCTCATGAACCGCTTGCCGGATTTCGACGAAACTTGGTAGGAATGATCGATGTACATTGCTCTTTCAAAGTTGTTAAAATGGTGACCCCGGGGTCAAAAATGGGCGTGGCCCGTGGGGTCAAATTTTATTTTTGACCGAATATGGTCATGTTATATATCAATTCGAAGGTATCAATGAGGCGATCACTCTGGTACATTTTTTGTCCAAATCGGATTGTTATGTCATCCAAGATGGCCGCCGAAATGTCAAAAGGTCGTTCTTTTATTAGAGATTTCAAAATTCTTCTTCACATGAACCGCTTGGCCCATGGTAGCCAAACTTAAAAGTTATGGTCCATGGGTGAAGCCTTTTCAGATTTGTTAAAATGGAGGTCATCGCTAATCCAAGATGGCCGCCGTCTAAAAATAGCATAAATTCTTAAAAAATCTTCTCATGAACCGCTAGCCGGATTTCGACGAAACTTGGTAGGAATGATCGATGTACATTGCTCTTTGAAAGTTGTTAAAATGGTGACCCCGGGGTCAAAAATGGGCGTGGCCCGTGGGGTCAAATTGAGGTAAAATTTTATTTTTAACTGAATATGGTCATGTCATATATCAAATTGAAGGTATCAATGAGGCGATCACTCTGGTGCAATATTTGTCGGAATCGGATGATTATGTCGTCCATGATGGCCACCAAAAGGTCCATTTATTCAAGAATTTTAACGTCTTTTTCTCGGGAACCACATGGCCGATGCTGGGTGAAGCATTTTCAGATTTTGTAAAATGAGTCGTCGCTGAATCCAAGATGACCGCCATCTAAAAATAGCACAATTTTTTTTAAAACATAACAATGTCACATTCTCCTCTGGTGTTCATGGAGTCAGGTGAGCGAATTAGGGCCATCATGACCCTCTTGTTTAGTGTCCATGCCTCGCCCCAAGGCGCGACATGCAGGCCACGACCATCTAGTCTACAAAAGGTGGGTATAATTATGTTATCCAAGTGTCTATGCTTGGAAAAAACCTGGCCTTGATGGCTTTGCCTCGTTTCTTGTTATAGGCCCATTTGAAAAAGCGTGACGTATTATGTATTCGCCTTGTACGGGCGGGCTTGTCCACGCAATAACTAGAGTTCTACATAAAGCCTCATAAGCCAATTTGGTATACCTGTTTATCACCGCATAAAGAAGCCTATACGTATCTCCCCTTGGCGGCCATTTTTAGCTCGACTATTCGAAGAGTAGTTGGAGCTTATGTTGTCACCCCGGCGTCACTGTCACGCCTTGGTTAAGGTTTTTAGTCAAGCTTGTATATGGAATACTACTGGCCCTACACCCACCATACTTGGACAACTTCATCTCCTAGTGATGTACATCAATAACCCCTGATCTATATTTGACCTTGACCTACATTTCCTCTTGAATTACTTGGTTATTTCCCCTTGGTTAAGGTTTTTAGTCAAGGTTGTACATGGAATACTATTGTGCATACAGACACCATACTTGGACAACCTTTTTTCATATGGAGGTCATCGCTAATCCAAGATGGCCGCCGTCTAAAAATAGCATAAATTCTTAAAAAATCTTCTCATGAACCGCTAGCCGGATTTCGACGAAACTTGGTAGAAATTATCGATGTACAGTGCTCTTTCAAAGTTGTCAAAATGGTGACCCCGGGGTCAAAAATGGGCGTAGCCCGTGGGGTCAAATTTTACTTTTGACCGAATATGGTCATGTTATATATCAAATCGAAGGTATCAATGAGGCGATCACTCTGGTGCATTTTTTGTCGAAATCGGATTGTTATGTCATCCAAGATGGCCGCCAAAAGGTCGTTCTTTTATTAGAGATTTAAAAATTCTTCTTCACATGAACCGCTTGGCCCATGGTAGCCAAACTTAAAAGTTATGGTCCATGGGTGAAGCCTTTTTAGATTTGTTAAAATGGAGGTCATCGCTAATACAAGATGGCCGCCGTTTAAAAATAGCATAAATTCTTAAAAAAAAAATCTTCTCATGAAAACCGCTAGCTGGATTTCGACGAAACTTGGTAGGAATGATCGATGTACAATGCTCTTTCAAAAGTTGTTAAAAATGGTGACCCCCGGGGTCAAAAATGGGCGTGGCCCTTGGGGTCAAATTTTTATTTTGACCGAAATAAGGTTCATGTTATATATCAAATCGAAGGTATCAATGAGGCGATCACTCTGGTACATTTTTTGTCCAAATCGGATTGTTATGTCATCCAAGATGCCGGCCGCCGAAATGTCAAAAGGTCGTTCTTTTATTAGAGATTTCAAAATTCTTCTTCACATGAACCGCTTGGCCCATGGTAGCCAAACTTAAAAGTTATGGTCCATGGGTGAAGCCTTTTCAGATTTGTTAAAATGGAGGTCATCGCTAATCCAAGATGGCCGCCGTCTAAAAATAGCATAAATTCTTAAAAAATCTTCTCATGAACCGCTAGCCGGATTTCGACGAAACTTGGTAGGAATGATCGATGTACATTGCTCTTTGAAAGTTGTTAAAATGGTGACCCCGGGGTCAAAAATGGGCGTGGCCCGTGGGGTCATATTGGGGTAAGATTTTATTTTTAACTGAATATGGTCATGTCATATATCAAATTGAAGGTATCAATGAGGCGATCACTCTGGTGCAATATTTGTCGGAATCGGATGATTATGTCGTCCATGATGGCCACCAAAAGGTCCATTTATTCAAGATTTTTAACGTCTTTTTCTCAGGAACCACATGGCCGATGCTGGGTGAAGCATTTTCAGATTTTGTAAAATGAGTCATCGCTTAATCCAAGATGACCGCCATCAAAAATAAAAAAAGCACAAGTTTTTTTATTTTTAAAACGCATGAACTCCATGTCACATTCTCCTCTGGTGTTCATGGAGTCAGGTGAGCGAATTAGGGCCATCATGGCCCTCTTGTTTAGTGTCCATGCCTCGCCCCAAGGCGCGACATGCAGGCCACAACCATCTAGTCTACAAAAAGTGGGTATAATTATGTTATCCAAGTGTCTGCTTGGAAAAAACCTGGCCTTCGTGGCTTTGCCTCGTTTCTTGTTATAGGCCCATTTGAAAAAGCGTGACGTATTATGTATTCGCCTTGTACGGGCGGGCTTGTCCACGCAATAACTAGAGTTCTACATAAAGCCTCATAAGCCAATTTGGTATACATGTTTATCACCGCATAAAGAAGCCTATACGTATCTCCCCTTGGCGGCCATTTTTAGCTCGACTATTCGAAGAGTAGTTGGAGCTTATGTTGTCACCCCGGCGTCACCGTCACGCCTTGGTTAAGGTTTTTAGTCAAGCTTGTATATGGAATACGACTGGCCCTACACCCACCATACTTGGACAACTTCATCTCCTAGTGATGTACATCAATAACCCCTGATCTATATTTGACCTTGACCTACATTTCCTCTTGAATTACTTGGTTATTTCCCCTTGGTTAAGGTTTTTAGTCAAGGTTGTACATGGAATACTATTGTGCATACAGACACCATACTTGGACAACCTTTTTTCATATGGAGGTCATCGCTAATCCAAGATAGCCGCCGTCTAAAAATAGCTTTAAATTCTTAAAAAATCTTCTCATGAAACCGCTAGCCGGATTTCGTACGTAAACTTGGTATGAAATTGAAATTACTTGATGTACAGTGCTCTTTCAAAGTTGTTAAATGGTGGACCCCGGAGGGCGGTCAAAAATGGGCGTTAGCCCTCCCGTTTTGGTGGTCCAAATTTTTACTTTTGAGCCGAATATGGTCAATGTTATATTATCAAATCGAATGGTATCATAATGAGGCGATCACTCTGGTGGCATTTTTTTGTCGAAATCGGATTTGTTATGTTCATCCAAGATGGCCGCCCAATAAAAGGTCGTTTTATTTTTTATTAGAGATTTATTTAAAAATTCTTTCGCACATGAACCCAGCTTGGCCCCATGGTAGCACAACCAAACTTAAAAGTTATGGTACCATGGGTGAAGCCTTTTTTAGATTTGTTAAAATGGAGGGGTCATCGCTCAATAACAAGATGGGCCGCCTGTTTTTTAAAAAATAGCATAAATTCTTAAAAATTCTTCTCATGAACCGCTAGATGGATTTCGACGAAAACTTGGTAGGAATGATTCGATGTACCAATGCTTCCTTTCAAAAAGTTGTTAAAAATGGTGACCCCGGGGGGTCATCAAAAATTGGGCGTTAGGGCCCGGTGGGGTCCAAATTTTTATTTGTTTTGACCGAATATGGTCATGTTATATATCAAATCGAAGGTATCAATGAGCGATCACCTCTGGTACATTTTTTGTCCCAAATCGGATTGTTATGTCATCCAAAGATGGCCGCCGAAATGACAAAGGTCGTTCTTTTATTAGAGATTTCAAAATTCTTCTTCACATGAAAGCCGCTTGGCCCATGGTAGCCAAACTTAAAAGTTATGGTCCATGGGTGAAGCCTTTTCAGATTTGTTTAAAATGGAGGTCATCGCTAATCCAAGATGGCCGCCGTCTAAAAATAGCATAAATTCTTAAAAAAAAAAAAATCTTCTCATGAAACCGCTAGCCGGATTTCGACGAAACTTGGTAGAATGATCGATGTACATTGCTCTTTGAAAGTTGTTAAAATGGTGACCCCGGGGTCAAAATGGGCGTGGCCCGTGGGGCAAATTGAGGTAAAATAAAATTTTTTATTTTTAACTGAATATGGTCATGTCATATATCAAATTGAAGGTATCAATGAGGCGATCACTCTGGTGCAATATTGGTCGGAATCGGATGATTATGTCATCCATGATGGCCATCAAAAGGTCCATTTATTCAAGATTTTTAACGTCTTTTTCTCAGGAACCACATGGCCGATGCTGGGAGGTAAGCATTTTCAGATTTTGTAAAATGAGAGTCATCGCTGAATCCAAGATGACCGCCATCTAAAAATAATTTTTTTTAAAACACTTTTTTTATAGCACAATTTTTTTTAAAACATAACTCAATGTCACATTCTCCTCTGGTGTTCATGGAGTCAGGTGAGCGAATTATGGGCCATCATGGACCCTCTTGTTTAGTGTCCATGCCTCGCCCCAAGGCGCGACATGCAGGCCACGACCAATCTAGTCTACAAAAGGTGGGTATAATTATGTTCTCCAAGTGTCTTTAAGCTTGAAAGGAAAAAAACCTGGCCTTCGAATGGCTTTGCCTCGTTTCTTGTTATAGGCCCATTTGAAAAGCGTGACGTATTATGTATTCGCCTTGTACGGGCGGGCTTGTCCACGCAATAACTAGAGGTTCTACATAAAGCCTCATAAGCCAATTTGGTTATACCTGTTTATCACCGCATAAAGAAGCCTATACGTATCTCCCCTTGGCGGCCATTTTTAGCTCGACTATTCGAAGAGTAGTTGGAGCTTATGTTGTCACCCCGGCGTCACTGTCACGGCCTTGGTTGGAAGGTTTTTAGTCAAGCTTGTATATGGAATAAAACTACTGGCCCTACACCCACCATACTTGGACAACTTCATCTCATAGTGATGTACATCAATAACCCCTGATCTATATTTGACCTTGACCTACATTTCCTCTTGAATTACTTGGTTATTTCCCCTTGGTTAGGTTTTTAGTTTTTATCAAGGTTGTACATGGAATACTATTGTGCATACAGACACCATACTTGGACAACCTTTTTTCATATGGAGGTCATCGCTAATCCAAGAATGGGCCGCCGTCTAAAAATAGCATAAATTCTTAAAAAAATCTTCTCATGAACCGCTAGCCGGATTTCGACGAAACTTGGTAGAAATTATCGATGTACAGTGCATCTTTCAAAGTTGTTTCAAATGGTAATAGACACCCCGGGGGTCTCAAAAAATGGGCGTAAAAGGGGGGGGGCCCCAGTGGTGGGGGTCCAATATTTTACTTTTGAGCCGAATATGGTCATGGTTATAGATCAAAATCGAAGGTATCAAGAGGGGCGATCACTCAGGTGCCATTTTTTGTCGATCGAAATGGCGGATTGTTATTTGTCATCCAATGATGGCCGCCAAAAGGTCGTTTCTTATTTATTAGAGATTTAAAAAATTCTTCTTCACATGAAACCGATTTGGCCCATGGTAGCCAAACTTAAAAGGTTTATGGTTCCATGGGTGTTTGGGAAGCCCTTTTTAGGTTGTTAAAATGGAGGTTCATCGCTAATACAAAGAAAATGGCCGCCGTTTAAATTAAAAATACTAAACTTCTTAAAAAATAATTTCTCATGAACCGCTAGCTGGGATTTCGACGATAAACTTTGGTAAAGGAATTGATCGATGGTAACAATGCTCTTCAAAAGTTGTTTAAAATGGTGGGACCCCGGGGTCAAAAATGGGCGTGGCCCGTGGGGTCAAAATTTTTATTTTTGACCGAATATGGTTCAGTTATATATCAAATCAAACGGTATCAATGAGGCGATCCACCTGGTACAATGTTTTGGGTTGTGTTGTGGTAGTTTGTTAGTAGTGTGTTGGTTAAATGAATTGTTTTGTTAAAGCCTAAAGAAATAGAGGAGGTATAATTATTGCTCAAATTCGATTGTTAATGTCCAATCAAATGGCCGCCGGTAAATGTCAAAAGGTCGTTAGTTTTATTTTAGAAGAATTTCAAAATTCTTCTTCACATGAACCGCCTGGCCCATGGTAGCCAAACTTAAAAATTGATGGGTCCATGGGTTGTTGAAGCCTTTTTAGAATTTTGTTAAAATGGAGGTCGTCGCTAATACAAGATGGCCCCGCCGTTTTAAAAAATAGGGCATAAATATTCTTGAAAAAAATCATTCTCTTGCGCTGCTAGCCGATTGATTTTGACTAAACTTGGTAAGGCAATGTAATCGATTTTCAATGTTTCATTCAAAGTTGTGAAAATGTGACCCGGGAGGGTCAAAAGAAAAATGTGGGTGTGGCCCGTGGGGTCAAATTGGGATCATAAATTTTAACTTTTGAACCGAATAAATGCCTCATGTCATATAGCATAAATTGAAGGTATAAAGATGAGGCGAGTTAGCTCTGGTGCCAATATTTGTCCTACGGAATCGGATGATTTTAGTCATACCATGTATGGCCCACCAAAATGGTCCATTTGATTCAAGATTTTTGTTTTTGAACGTCTAGTTTTTCTCAGGAACCAGCATTGGCCGATTTGCTGGCCCCAAACTTGATAAGAAGTTCAGATCCATTGGGTTGAATGCAGTTTTCAAGATTTGGTTTAAAAATGAGTCCGTCGCTTAATCCAAGATTGACCCGCCCCAGTCTAACAAAAATAGTCAACCAATTTTTATTTAATTTTTTTAAAAATTTGTTTTTTTTAAAACATTGAACTCCATGGTCACATTCACTTCGTTGGTGTTCATGGAGTCAGGTGAGCGTAAATGTTAGGGCCAATCATGGCCCTCTTTATTGTTTTTAATAGGCATTTGTTTTTTTGGTGGTCAATGGTCCCGAGTTCTTGCCACCCCATGTGAATTGGACAACCTTTCCCTTTTTCATAGGGATGGTTTACATCAAGTAACAACCCTGATCTTATATTTGGACCTTGACCTACAATTTCCTCTTGAATTACTTTACGTTAAGTTCCCCTTGGTTAATGTCGTTTTTAAATCAAGCTTGTAGATTACTTTCATCTAGTGGATGTTACATCGAACAACCCCTGACCTAATATTTGTCAACTGTACCTACATTTAACCTTGAATTACGTAAGTTAAATTCCCCTTGGTTATAACGGTTTTTTAGTCAAGGCTTGTACATGGAGGAATACTATTTGATGTCATTACAGACACCATTTCATAAACTTGGAAAACAACCGTTTCATCAAGGGTATGGTACATCAATAAACCCTGATTCGATATTTGACCTTGATCTACATTTCCTCATTGAATTACGTAGTTAATTCCCCTTTGGTTAAGGTTTTTAGTCAAGCTTGTATATGGAATTAGCTACTGGCCCCTACAACTCACCCATTACTTGGACAAAACTTCATCTCCTATGATGTAAATCAATCAACAACCCTGACCTATATTTGACCTTGACCTACATTTAACCTTAAATTAAAAAAAAAAAAAAAAAAAAAAAAAATTACTTACTTAATTCCCCTTGTGGTTTAAGGTTTTTACTCAACCATTGGTTAAGGTATTTAGTCAAGCTTGTACATGGGAATACTTATTGGTGCATACAGCCACCAAATAACTTGTTGGACCACAGGTGGAAGACCTCGGTCCTATGACCACCAACAAAATGCCAATTAGAAAAAAATCCCATTTACCCCACCCATTTGGGTTCGCGTACCATTACCCATCATTTTATTTTATAGAAAGGTGGGTATGAATAGGACTATTATAGGAAAGCTTCCTCTCTTTTCCGATTCCGCAAACAAACTCAATAAAACTACACGATTAAGAAATGTATGATAAATGTCCTTCGGCAATCGATTAAAGGTAAATTGGTTAGGTGTGTTGAAATACTACTACTTTCAAACTCAGCTTTGTTTCAAGTTTCAATTTATTTTATTTGAGTTATAAAGATATTATTCGCGTTTTGGATTACCCCAATCCAAAAGTTGAAGAAAAGTTTGCGTATACGAAAGAATCACACCACAGAATACGGTACGGCCGTGTCCAGCGTGGGAATTATCGGTCATATGTTTGGCCGATAGCTGAATCGCCAGCTCAAACTTACAGTGGTGCACCATGACAATAATACATTATGAAAACTCCAATCCATACAAAAGTTTCGTACCAATTCTGATCGCTTTCACCGATCTAAAAAAAGCACTCCTTTTGTCTAATTTCGTTCACTTAATCTGGAACGCCGGTCAAAATTGGTGCACCATCTTCCATGATACAACCCAGAATGCGGTCTATGTAAAGAACATCTCCGAATTGGCTTAAATCTAAACTGTAATAGACGACATTCATAACCTATTTCGGGATTCTGGAAGACATAATCTTGATAGTAATGCGAATCCATGAATGAAAGTTAGAAAAAAACAAGGTTTATTTTTTAGATCTGGATGAACGATCCAAAAATTGGACGAACTTTGTATGGTTTGGAGCACAGGTGGAAGAAACTCGGACCTTATGACACCCCAAAAAATGTGCCTAATTAAAAAAAAAAAGAAAAAAAATCCCATTACCCCATCCACTTGGTCTCGTAACCACGTACCATAATGCATAAGAAATAAAGGGGGGGGTAATTAAATAGGGCTATTATAGAAAGGAGGCCCTCTCTTTTTTCCTGCTCGTCAACAATCACAAAACAAAAACCAATCGATTAAATGGTATTATGACTTCTCAGTCTTCAGGCAATCGATAAAGATATTAGGTGGTTTGAATGGAATATGTTTGTTTTTTTAGATCGAGGCGAACGATCACAATTGGACGAACTTTTAGGGTTTATGGTTGGACTCTTAATGTATTATTGGTCATGGTAGAGCACCGACTTTAGTTTGAGCTGGCGATCAGTCAAATCGGCCAACTAATGACCGATTAATAATCCAGCCGGACTGGCCTGCCGATTTAAGGTGTGAGGATTCGTTTTTTCGTACACGCACATTTTACGCTTTGGATATGGGGTATACAAAATGCGAATAATTGAAGAATAAAATGGCTGGAAACAGCGATTTGAATGAAGGAATGATATTCACACACCTAATACCTTTATCGATTAGCCAGCCAAGACAGAAGTCATACATTTAATCGATGTTTATTGTTGTTTGTTTTGCAACCGGAAGGAAGAGGAGGGCTCTTCCCGTATAAGACGCCTATTTATAACCCACCTTTTTAGTTTAGAGTAGCATATTAGGGTACCCTGTACGAGACCAAGTGGGTGGGGTAATGGGATTTTTTTAATAGGCATTTGTATGGTGTCATAGGTCCGAGTCTTCCACCTGTGGGTTGGAGTTGCTAATGTATATGGTCATGGTGCACCACTTTAGTTTGAGCTGGCGATAAGTTATTGGTACAATATGACCGATAATCCACGCCGGACGGCCTCCCATTCTGTGTGAGATTCTTTTTTACACGCAAATTTCGCTTTGGATGGGGTATACAAAATGCGAATAACTGATTAAATGCTGGAAAGAGCGATTTGAAGTGAATATATTCACACACCTAATACCTTTATCGATTGCCAGTGACAGAAATTATACATTTAATCGATGTGTATTGTGTTTGTGCGAGTCGGAAACGAGAGGGCTCTTTCTATAACGGCCACAATATTATCCACCTTTCTTTATATAAGATGGTAATGTACGAGACCAAGTGGGTGGGGTAATGGGATTTTTAGCTCACCTGAGCGAAGCTCATGTGAGCTATTGTTACCGCAATGTGTCCGTCGTCGTCCGTGTCCGTGAACATTTTCAAACGTCTTCTCCTCGATAACCATTGGGCATATAGTCACCAAACTTCAAGGTCATTGTCCTTAGGTAGGGGAATTACAAAATTGTTAAAATGACGTCATTACGTAATCCAAGATGGCCGCCGTCTAAAAATAGCACAAATTCTTCAAAAATCTTCTCAAGAACCGCCAACCGGATTTCGACAAAACTTGGTAGGAATGATCGATGTACAATGCTCTTTCAAAGTTGTTAAAATGGTGACCCCGGGGACAAAAATGGGCGTGGCCCGTGGGGTCAAATTGGGGTCAAATTTTACTTTTGACCGAATATGGTCATTTTATATATCAAATCGAAGGTATCAATGAGGCGATCATTCTGGTACATTTATTTTCGAAATCGGATTGTTATGTCATCCAAGATGGCCGCCGAATGTGTCAAAAGGTCGTTCTTTTATTAGAGATTTCAAAATTCTTCTTCACATGAACCGCTTGGCCCATGGTAGCCAAACTTAAAAGTTATGGTCCATGGGTGAAGCCTTTTCAGATTTGTTAAAATGGACGTCATCGCTAATCCAAGATGGCCGCCGTCTAAAAATAGCATAAATTCTTAAAAAATCTTCTTCTCATGAACCGCTAGCCGGATTTCGACGAAACTTGGTAGGAATGATCGATGTACAGTTCTCTTTCAAAATTGTTAAAATGGTGACCCCGGGGTCAAAAATAGGCGTGGCCCGTGGGGTCAAATTGGGGTCAAACCGAATATGGTCATGTTATATATCAAATCGAAGGTATCAATGAGGCGATCACTCTGGTGCATTTTTTGTCGAAATCGGATTGTTATGTCATCCAAGATGGCCGCCGAAAGGTCACAAGGTCGTTCTTTTATTAGAGATTTCAAAATTCTTCTTCACATGAACTGCTTGGCCTAAACTTAAAAGTTATGGTCCATGGGTGAAGCCTTTTCAGATTTGTTAAAATGGAGGTCATCGCTAATCCAAGATGGCCGCCGTCTAAAAATAGCATAAATTCTTAAAAAATCTTATGAACCGCTAGCCAGATTTTGACGAAACTTGGTAGGAATGATCGATGTGCAATGCTCTTTCAAAGTTGTTAAAATGGTGACCCCGGGGTCAAAAATGGGCGTGGCCCGTGGGGTCCAATTTTATTTTTGACCGAATATGGTCATGTTATATATCAGTTTGAAGGTATCAATGAGGCGATCACTCTGGTACATTTTTTGTCGAAATCGGATTCTTATGTTATCCAAGATGGCCGCCAAAATGTCAAAAGGTCGTTCTTTTATTAGAGATTTCAAAATTCTTCTTCACATGAACTGCTTGGCCCATGGTAGCCAAACTTAAAAGTTATGGTCCATGTGTGAAGCCTTTTCAGATTTGTTAAAATGGAGGTCATCGCTAATACAAGATGGCCGCCGTTTTAAAATAGCATAAATTCTTAAAAAGCCATCGAACCGTACAACAATGAGCAATGCATGCGAAATAGTAACAGTACAATTTTGCATGCGTACTCATGCATGTGTGACGTGCGTGGTGCAGTTGGTGCATATTCCTCTCATCATGCGGGTTGTGATGAACGGTATAGACGCCTGCATGTGCCAAATTACAGGACCGATCGCCAATTTCAGGTGGTAGTTTCTCGCATGCAGCGGCTCATTTATTATATTGTGTGATGGATGGCACGGAACATATCAGAAGCATATCACTGAAGCCTACATTGGACACAGTTTAGACTTGTCTGAATTAAAGAAATATATTTATGAATGTCTACCGAAATATTGTATGAAACTTTCAAATAGATATATAGATGTTGTATGTAAAAGCACCCACCCGACGAATGTTTTGTTTCGAGTAAATAGCTAACGTGTATATACCGTATAATTGATATTCTCAAACTGTATGTCTGGTTGTGGCTGGAGAAATTGGGTTTATCGCATTCGTGACCTGTCTAGCTCCGCATTTACTAACAATATCCCGCTGCCCGAAATAAAACTATACTTGTTGCTCCAAGCTGTGCAAATGTTTCACTATCCGACTTGCGAGAGGTACAGACACTGATCAGACTACGCTAGTGCGCAGGCTGATCTGGGTCTGCACTGGACGCAGCAGCCGTAGGCCACTTGTTACTCCAGTCAGAGCAACACATATACACACTGTCTAATTCAGTCTCGTCATTACGGTTTTATTGACAAAACGTACTTAGAATAGCACAATTCACTCTGATCAAGAGGTTTATCGAAAGTTGTTTCCCCGAATATAATCACGTAGTTCTCCGTATGGCTTCATTGACTGACAGATACAGATGCTGACGTATGTGTTTGTTATATGATATTTCTCCCACATGATTTTGTTGTGTGCCCGTTATATGGTAATTCTCCCACATGATTTTGTATCATTATATATACATATGATAATTAATACCATTTTATGCACTGATATACAAAGTGAATTGTAATAACATATTGCAGAAATAGCAACTGGGTGTACTACATGGATATGTCGGAAGGGTCCGGAAATATTATTTTATTCATTTAGTAATTGCACATACTTGTATGACGGTTTTGTAACAAGAGTGGTCCATTACATGTACATGTCATATCCAATATGTATGCTTTTACATTAGATCTATATGCCCTCATGCATTTGCGCATGTGGTCTCTTTTCGAGTATGAGGGTGGAAAAAGACGTACATGTATATGTATGCACACATCCGGCAACCCATACCAGGCTTCCATCTCGATCATACATGTACCTAGAAGGTGGAAAATTGTCTGGAAAAAGGCTGAACAATTGCAAATCAATGGCGTAAGCTGAAAGGATCTATACACACAATATACATGTATTATACTTGATGTTATGCTAATACTACAACCTGAATGTCTGACGAATGTTATAAGTATATTTTAATTAATGAGCTATTCTCGTTTCCCAAATGAAATACTATATGTGGCCCGCCACGAAATGGGTGGGGGGTGGGGGCTTGATGAGTGGTTTTGATCGGTGTGGTGAGGTGTCAAAATATTTCGTTAGAGACATCAACAGTTTTTCATTAACTCAATAGCGAACAGCGTAGGTTCTGATCGAGCGGCGCGAATGCGCATGCTCATCTGGGGCTACGCTGGCCGCGGAATTCAACAATTTTTTTATCGTGGCGCGACACATATGTACAGATTTGTTTAAGTATCTCATGTATAATAATTACAGTTTAATTATGTGAATACTATGGCAGCAAAATCGTTTCATGAGCATACTTTCGTCTGTGTTTGGGCCGCCGGCTGAGGAAAGGAAGCGTCCAACATTTTCAACAATTGTGTATCATGATCATCTTGCACAGTATGGTTATGGTCTAATAGTTTTACTGACGACATCAAGATTATTTTCAGTGACATAATGGCGAACAACATAGGCCCTGATCAGACTGCGCATATGCACATACTGGTCTGGGGCTACGCTGGTCGCACACGTCGTAGGGTGCGTTTTTCTCAGTAGGTGGCCCATATACACGTTGTGCAGCCGATTTGAGATTATGTTATGATATCACGGACTGCTATGCTAATTCAAAATTAGTTCTGTTATAGAGGAAGCAGACATACACATTACTGTAAATTGTAACGTGCGAATATACATGGGCCGCCGGGTGACAAAATGGACCTTATTTTAGCAATAATTATTAAATTAGTTTGCACATTTAGGCTATGCAGTGAGAATAGAATTAAATTACCAGAATATAATCATGATGTTAACGGCAGGTAGTATGAGCTCTCAACTGATGTAATGGCGATCAAGGTAGGCCCTGACCGGACAGCGCGGATATGTAAACTGATCTGGGGGTATGCTGATAGCATGAATAGTAAGATCCATTTTGCCAACAGGTGCCCACGTGTTTATATTACACAATATCTGAGTTGGTGACCCTCGTTCTTTTTTTACATGTCATTATTGTCTTCACATGTTATCGTTGATGCAACTCTCACTTACTTCTATCATTTCTTTCTTCTGTTCACATTTGGTGGACTCAACATCGTGGACCGGCGACGAATATGTATTGTGCTTGCTTTAGATAGATCAGATTTCTAATACTACTTTATGGAATTAAAACTAGGAAGCTTTAATGTTAAGGGTATGGGATCAAAACACAAACGGCTACACCTTTTTCAATGGATAAAAGACAATGATTACGATATATGTTTCATACAAGAAGCGCATTTCACAACAAGTGATAAAGCCCAGTGGGAAAAGGAATGGGGTGGTGATGGGTATTTTAGTGGGGAATATAGCAATAAAGAAGGTATATGTATTTTAATAAAACCGGGGCTTGATTATAGAATGAAACATTATGAACAGGTCATGACTGGTAGAATTCAATCTCTTAAAATATGCATTTCTGAAAAAGATTATACATTAATCAATATATATGGTCCAAACGAAAACAGTCTAAGGTTTTACCAAGATCTCGATACATATATAGAAACAGTGTAAGTAGATGCTTTAATAAAAGGGGCGATTTTAATATAATTTTAGATCCAGATTTAGACAAGAAAAAATGGCATAAGAGACACAAATAAGAATATAAGAGAGAAACTATTGTCAATAATAAATAAATATGAACTACATGATATCTGGAGAATTCTTAATCCTAATACAAGGAAATTCACATGGCATTCAAATACTAAACCACCAATATTCTGTCGTTTAGACTATTTTCTAATATCTGAAAATGTAATTAACAGAGTAACAAAAAGTAAAATTACTACAGGGTTTAAGTCTGACCATTTAGTATATTTTTGTTTACAGACTCGATCTAATGAAAGGGGTCCGGGATATTTTAAGTTAAATAATAGTCTACTTTTAAAAACAGAATAACAACAACTAATTAGACGAAGTATTTCTACCATTGCCGAAATCAACCAGCATGCTAATCCAAATACACTTTGGGAGATAATTAAAGGCACAATACGAAATGAAACGATAAAATTTGCGTCTACTGAAAAGAAAAAAGATTTAAAAATGGAAAATAAATTAATAGAGGAAATAGATAAATTAGAAGCAGACTACTCAAAAAAAATATCGGAAGATATTTGAATAGAATTAAACACCAAAAAAGATATGTTACAGTATTTATATGAACATAAAGTTAGAGGAATTATGTTAAGATCAAAAGCTGAATGGATTGAGGGTGGGGAAAAAATACAAAATACTTTGCAAATTTAGAACGGAAACGGTCTGAAAATAAAACAATAACTAGATTAACGGTAAATGGTCAAAATATTATGAGCAATGGTGAAATATTAAATGAAGAAAACGAATATTATAAAAAATTATATACGAAAAAAGAAGCTGAAAATACAAATCACAATTTTTTTCAAATGATAATGGAGTAAACAGATTATCCGAAGAAAATAAAGAATTATGCGAAAGCAGCCTTTCAGAATACGAATGCAGTAACTGTTTAAAGGAAATGAAAAACAATAAGAGCCCAGGCTCAGGTGGTCTGACTGTGGAATTTTATAAAATATTTTGGAATGACATAAAAAGATATTATATGGATTCTTTTAAATTTTCATTAGCAAATGGATCACTAAGTGAATTGCAAAAAACTGGGTGTAATAACATTAATACCAAAAAAGGATATCGATTTATCTATACTTACGAATTGGAGACCTATATCATTACTTAATGTGGATTACAAAATTGCATCAAAGGCCATAGCAAACAGAATTAAAAAGGTTTTACCAAATATAATAGATGATTCACAAACCGGATTTCTTAAGGGAAGGTACATCGGAGAAAATATTAGAACTCTATACGAATTAATGGACCATTTGAATGAAAATGAATTACTGGGTTTATTTTTCTTCGCAGATTTTGCAAAGCATTTGAAACTGTTGAACATTCTTACCTCTTAAAAGTTATGAAACATTTAAATTTTGGCAACGACATTCTAAATTGGATTAAGCTTTTTTACTCTGATGCAAAAAGCTGTGTTACAAACAATGGTTACTTATCGGATTTCTTTTCAATAAATAGAGGCGTACGTCAAGGCTGTCCTTTATCACCTTACCATTTTATTATCGCCATTGAAATACTATCCAAAGCAATTATAAATGAAAAAGATATAATAGGGTAACAATTTATGATATAGAAATTAAAAACACAATGTTTGCCGATGATGCAACTTTCGTGACAGATGGTACAAGAAAATCATTTGAAAAGTTAATATACATAATAGATGAATTTATTAAAATATCTGGTCTCAACCTTAACACAAAAAAATCCACTGTAATGCGCGTTGGTGCCTTAAAAAATGTAGATTTGATTTTCTGTCCGGATAAGAAATTCATTTGGACTTCTCTTAGTGCAAAAACGTTAGGAATTACGTTCTTAAATAATAATACAGATATCCACGAATATAACATCCTTCCTAAAATAGTAGAGTTTGAACAGTGTCTTGATAAGTGGAAACATAGAAACTTAAGTTTACTTGGAAAAATTACAGTTATTAAAACGTTTGCTGCTCCAAAATTAATATATCCATTAACAGTTTTACACGACCCTCCAGACAACATGATCATAAGAATTTTAAAAAAATTATTCGATTTGTTATGGGACAGTAAGCCTGATAAAATTAAAAGAAACATAATCATCCAATCCTACGAAAAAGGGGGATTAAAAATGTTAGATATAGATAGTTTTATAACATCAATAAGAGCATCATGGGTAAAACGAATATGTGACACATCAAACAGAGGCAAATGGAAACAACTTTATGAAAAAAAACTTGACAGATATGGTGGATTTTTGCTCTTTGAATGTAACATAAAAGCAGAAGATGTAAAACATATAGCGGAAGAAAATAAGTTTTTAAATAATGTTTTAAAATCCTGGTCACATATTAACTATTCCTCCATAAATGACACAGTATCAAAAGAAATACTTTGGAATAATTCCAATTTAAAGCATCAAAACAAAACAATATTTTTCAAAGATTGGTACAATAAAGGCATTAAATATGTTGAACATCTATATGACGACAGAGTAAGGAATTTTCTACGATTTACTGATTTTACAGCAATATTCAATATACGTCAGGACGATTTTATAAAATATCAAAATATTGTGAACAGCATAAGTCCATTATGGGCCGAGAAAATAAAAACAGAAAGCATCAACACAATTACTATATACAAGACAAATACACAAATAAAATATAGAAGAAAAAAAATCTGAACAAAAATGGACAAATTAATTTTCTGATGATAATTTATGCTGGCAACAAATTTACACATTAGCTTTCGATTGTACAATAGACTCAACATTACGCAATTTCCAGTATAGATATTTAATGCGTATCATTGGGACAAATAAATTACTCTATCGTTGTAATATAGTAAATAGCAGTCTATGTGATTTTTGCTCTATGTATGTTGAGAGCATAAAACACATGTTCTGGTAATGTATGCATGTGCAACATTTTTGGTCACAGCTTCGAAATTATCTAAATGAAAAAGACTTAACATATGAAATAAATTTTCGAAGTATTTCTCTAGGAATAACAAATAAGGCACTGATGGTAAAACAATTTAATTTTATAATTTTGTTAGCAAAATACTATATTTTCAAATGTAAATATGAAAAGCATGATATTACTTTCGAATCTTTTGTAAGTTACTTGAAAAATAGAATACATATAGAAGAAGAAATAGCGACAATGAAAGACAAAAGAGAACAGCATCTTATTAAGTGGGGCAGGTTTAATATATAAAGTTCTTATAGGCACCGCAAGAAAAATCAAGCATAACATATCTCTATATTAAATATAAACTACACAACTACACAGGTCCAGCAGGTGTGAACACAGAGAAAGAAACCCTTACCTTCTTCCTTCTTTTTCATGCTCTGTATATCTTAACTACTTTACTCTCCCATACATTTCACTTTTTAATATAGTATGTAATCAGTGTATTTCATTTAGCTATATTCTCTTGTAAACTTTATAAAATGTACATGTTGTATTTAAAAGTGGAAATAAACCATCTAATAACAAAAAAAATAAAAAATTCTTAAAAAATCTTCTTCTCATGAACCGCTAGCCGGATTTTGACTAAACTTCGTAGGAATGATCGATTTTCAATGCTCTTTCAAAGTTGTGAAAATGGTGACCCCGGGGTCAAAAATGGGTGTGGCCCGTGGGGTCAAATTGGGATCAAATTTTATTTTTAACCGAATATGCTCATGTCATATATCAAATTGAAGGTATAGATGAGGCGATTGCTCTGGTGCAATATTTGTCGGAATCGGATGATTATGTCATCCATGATGGCCACCAAAAGGTCCATTTATTCGAGATTTTGAACGTCTTTTTCTCAGGAACCACATGGCCGATGCTGGCCAAACTTCATAGGAAGTTCAGATCCTTGGGTGAAGCATTTTCAGATTTGGTAAAATGAGAGTCATCGCTTAATCCAAGATGACCGCCATCTAAAAACATATGAACTCAATGTCACATTCTCGTCTGGTGTTCATGGAGTCAGGTGAGCGAATTAGGGCCATCATGGCCCTCTTGTTTTTAATAGGCATTTTTTTGGTGTCATAGGTCCGAGTCTTCCACCTGTGACTTGGACAACCTTTTCTCATAGGGATGTACATCAATAACCCCTGATCTATATTTGACCTTGACCTACATTTCCTCTTGAATTACTTAGTTAATTCCCCTTGGTTAATGTTTTTAATCAAGCTTGTAGATGGAATAATCCTGGCCCTACACCAACCATACTTGCACAACTTCATCTCCTAGTGATGTACATCAACAACCCCTGACCTATATTTGACCTTGACCTACATTTAACCTTGAATTACTTAGCTAATTCCCCTTGGTTAAGGTTTTTAGTCAAGCTTGTACATGGAATACTATGGTGCATACAGACACCATACTTGGACAACATTTTCTCATAGGGATGTACATCAATAACCCCTGATCTTTATTTGACCTTGACCTAAATTTAACCTTGAATTACTTAGTTAATTCCCATTGGTTAAGGTTTTTAGTCCAGCTTGTAGATGAAATACTATTGTGCATACAGACACTATACTTGGACAACCTTTTCTCATAGGGATGTACATCAATAACACCTGATCTATATGTGACCTTCACCTACATTTCCTCTTGAATTACTTAGTTAATTCCCCTTGGTTAAGGTTTTTAGTTAAACTTGTAGATGGAATACTACTGGCCCTACTCCAACCATACCTGAACAACTTCATCTCCTAGTGATGTACATCAACAACCCCTGACCTATATTTGACATTGACCTACATTTAACCTTGAATTACTTACTTAATTCCCCTTGGTTAAGGTTTTTGCTCAACCTTGGTTAAGGTTTACATTCATTCATTCATTCATTCATTCATTCATTCATTCATTCATTCATTCATTCATTCATCATTCATTCATTCATTCATTTTCATTCATTTTCATTCATTCATATTTATTTATTTATTTATTTAATTATTAATTAATTAATTAATTAATTAATTAATTAATTAATTAATTCATTCATTCATTCATTCATTCATTCATTCATTCATTCATTCATTCGTTCATTCATCATTCGTTCATTCATTCATTCATTCATTCATTTATTTTTCTCACCCATTACACAACTACATGTATTACGAGTGACTTTACCAAATAAATGTACAAATCACAGCATCGACATTGATATAAAACATTAATTTGTTTATAGTTACCTGACTGATTGAAGACTTTTCCCATAGATCACGTTGTACATGTCTTTGTACAGCTGTTTAGCCATGGTCGATGCAGCCTGTGCCCGCTTCTCTAGATTCATGCTTATATATGGATGTAGCCACTAAGCCTGTGTAAACTCCAATGCCCTGTGGATCTTTTTAAGTCGCATGCCCTGTCGCAGGTACAACTGTAGATTGAGATAATGCAGGACGTACTTCGCTTTGTGACCCAAATTTTCCACCAGTCTATAGTTCCTGTTGTTGGTGTTGTTCGACTCGATATTAAGTCCCAGGGCCGTATACACCCCATGCATATACGGGGACAGATCAGCCTCTGCTATGAGCATTGTTTCCGGTGCCAAGGGAAACGTGTCGTGAAGATCGTGAAGGGACGCTGGATAGTCTATATCAACTTCAAGTATCAGCCCTTTATCTGCGTCTGGTGCGATAGACAGCACGTGCAATCTGTTCAACTCGAAATCGTCCAGCCACCGATAGCATCGCAACGGGAGATAACTGTTTTTCATAATATGCGCAAACAATGAGTTTACATCCAGATAACATAGGTAGGACTTCTGTTCGTCAGGATTGAACTGTTCGCCCATTAGTTCCGAGTTAACCCTCGCGTACCGAGGACTCCCAACAAAGGCGTAGCCTCCTCTTATGCCACTCTCGACCATTAGATGCATTTCTTGGTCCTGCAGTAGCTCGACTGCAGTATCACTGACATTCAAGGCACAGTCCCACGCATAGTGCGACAGTGTGAAATAGTGGGTGGGAACTAGCTCGAATGTGCTCATAACTTCCGAGCGAAAGTGTTCCCATATGTCGGCCAAAAGCAACGTTTCTGCTAGCACGTGTACTTGTAAGAGGTCACCAACGTGTTGAAGCCCGAGGGTTGACCATATTAGTCTGGTTCGTTCGTATGCGGCATCGTCGACAGTGGATTCAGTCATGGGGTCATATAACTCGCATTGTTTTGGCAGGCGAGACTCTAAAAGGCGGTTAAAACTATCCACGTATGCGTGACAGAATGCGACCTCTGGGACATACAGGGCCGCACTGTCTTGCTTCGTATTCTCGGCGAGATGTGGAAACCCTCGTTTGCCAATATCGTCATACACCTGACGTACATACGCAATCTTGTCGTCACGTAGAAATCTAGAAGCGTCCAAATATCTGCATTTTCCTACTGTCATTGAAATATATGTGTCCACCGTTTTTGGAATTATTTCAATCTTTGTCCGACCATACTTCCCGACAGCCGACAAAATCAGTCTACTGTCATAGCCGTATACGTAGCCGTCATAGTGTGAATGCGAAAGCACCGCTATCTCGCCTGGCAGAAAGGGGTTATTACATATGTGGCATGTATCTCGACTAGCTTCTACCCTGCGCATATCGGTCTCCGTAAACACGGGCGGATGCGTTCTAGAAAGTATATCCATAACTTCCGTTTTCTCGCGTTCCATACAGTCAAGAAACACGCCCATGCAATCCTCGCCCATGTATACGTACGGTTCCTTGCTGTATTTATCGTCCATACTCGTCCTATAATAAGCGAAACCGCACGGTTCGTGCTTGAGAAGTTGTCTCTCGTTAGTGGTACTTCGCGCTGTCCGCCCAGTCTGAGCCAGTTTCTTACTGATACACACGAACGTGGCAAATATAACGAACTTCACTTTCATCTCCCTGTCATGGTGCTGGAATCGGACCCATTTTTCATTGTCACTTGGCAATCGCACATTCAATGGGTCGTGAACACTGCATCGTTTCTCGTGCTTTCTAAGTGTCAGATTGCTACGAAATGCATTCATGCATCTCACACAGACGTGTTGTTTATGTTGGTGGATATCGTATTGTCCGGACAACAGCTTATTTATATCAGTTATCAAAATGTAGTGATAATGGTCACTACCGGATTGAGAACCCAAAGTTATAGAACTGTCCGCCGGATTGCTGCTCTCGGCATTTGTATCTGTCTTGTTACAGCGTAATGTTACGAGCAGTAAATTCACATGTTTTTCCTTTACTTGATCCGTTATGTGCACGGGAAAGAAAGTATCGACAAATGCAATAACGTTAACAGATACATTATTTCTCCGTTAGAATTCGCTGATACGAGTGACTGGCATGTGTGCAGTGTCATTGTCGCCATTGTTCATTTTCAGCGTTTCCCAGTGTTTATCGTAATATTGAAAGCTTTCTGGATGGTCTGTTGAGGTTGCAATCGGGTGAAGTCCCGCAAGAACGCAGTATTTGAAGCACTGATCCGGCCTCTCTGAATCGCCACTGTTTACATTCCGTATGCAGTCTTTTCCTGTCAGCTTCTCGGGCAACTCAAAGCTAGCGCACGCGCCCCTAAGTGGTTTGTATGCCATAAATATTCTGCTCCAGGTTTATCACAGTATCCAATATCCAGCCACTAGTGCATCAACCACGAACTTATGACATGTAAAAAGCATGTGGATGAGCAATGTAGTCTGCAGGCGAACACGTATCTTCGTCACAGTCATTGTTGGACAGCATTTGCAATCTAACTGTAATGGTAAAAAATGTGGACGCACATAAAACGTCATTTTTGACCAAACTGAGCAGCATCGACACTCAAATTCGTGACAACACAAACTGTATCATGAATATAAACGACGATCTACTGTTTCTGGTAACATTAAGGTTAAAACACAAATTAAGGATGTACGCTAAAAATTGACAGATGTTGAAACAACGGTCTCGAGTGGTAAATCCGTGTCTGATGCAAACGACATAACTATAACAGAGTTGAAAAGCAATGTTAAATCAGTGGCCATAACAGCACTAAAGCAGAATCATTGGCGTGTGTAAATGAGAAGCAGATGAAAGGTTACCAACAGTGTCGGTTCAAGAAAATATAAATGTCAATGACCAGATTAACATTGAAATGTGCTTCATATCATTCACACGAAACTTGACAAGGTATGTGAAACTGTTTTTCAAGCAGCCAATTCACTGATTCTAGTACCGCGGTTACAAGTCACCTTACTCCAGAATCGCCAGTAATATCGCCACAGTTCATTGCCACTGATCTATTCCAGGACTCGCATACACATCGCTTTTACAGGCAGAACGATATGGCGCCCACTAGACATCAGATGAATGTGGATCAAACTTCTCTTCCACAAAGTGGTGTATCTTCAAACAGTTCCAAGACGACCGATATCAGTCGTGATGCGAACAACTATCAATTCCAGTTGTGCGCGCCGGTAACATTCCCGCTTCGGTGAATCCGCCTTTAGCTCACATTGACACGGTAAAGGATATATTACCTGCTGAAAATGAGATTACGCCACATACTTCCGGTGTCACAGGTGTTACTCGAAAAAAGTTAGCCAACTATTTTATCAGTGGAATAGAGCCGGACTGTACTGAATTCGAGATGAAAGAGCATCTAAAGCAAAACGATGTTAAATGCATACGTGCTACAGTGTTTAATAGCCGTTGGGATGATTCATTGTGCTATCAAATAGCAATTTGGGATGAACGCTCTGACATTGTATCTGATCCCGAGTTTTTGCCACCGGGCACGGCATGCAGAAAGTGGTTTGTTAGACCTGAAAGCGGGTATGGGCGGCGCTCCAACACGAAACAGAATGGGGAGCCATCATACAATTAATTGTATGACCTGGAACGCAACGGGAGTGATTACTGGACTACCTTACCTGGAAACCGAGCTTATAAATAAAACTATTGACATATATGGTCTTTCCGAGTTACTACCGGAAAATGTAAATGCTTTGAACCGACTACTGTAAATATGTTGTAACATCCAATGACATAAATTGCGTAAATAGACGCCGTATTGGTAAAGGAGGTGTCGCCTTTCTCTGGCACAAACACCATAATCGTAATATCGAAATACGCGAAATCAATAGAGGATATTCATATTTGTGCAACGAATATGACCCACGAGATGAACATATATGTCATATTCGTTGCAAAAATATGAATATTCTATTTATTATATATACCGCTCCATGGAAATTAGCATTTTTTCAGACTGTATACGGTAATGAATGTGTATTTGCAGCCTATTTGCGCTGTTTTCTTTCATGTACGCGTTATGAAGTAGTGGTATTTTCACCGGAAGTTGTTTTTTTCATCGATGAGAACTTATGACTTTTATTTACATCGTATAACTATGTATTTCATGGGTAGGTATATAATAAATTATCGTATTATCGTCCTGAAGTTGATACTAGCCACCAAAAATGTGTACGTGATTCAAGTCTACTTACCTACTACACGCTAGCCTATAAGCCAGTATAAGCAATATGTCGATAAAATACACGAATTATGTTCTAAATTCTCATCTGACGGTCAAGTAATTATAATGGGCGACCTCAACTGCTCAATGTCATAGTCCGAATTCACCGTAAATAATGTGAACAAACAGTGTGGCATGCGCCAACGGTACATGTCTAGTGCATTACGACAGCGATACATGTGTGCAGTGACTATGCTCGATATATGCAAGGCCCCAAGGTATTCATTTATACCATACACCGATGACAAACCTAGCTTCATTGACCATATATGTGTTAATGAATCCCTTATAGCTGATGTGGTGCAGTGTAGCATTGGCGATGATGCACCTCTCAATATTATTATGGTAGTAATATGCATATTTCACATCGTTATTTGTCAACCATTTCAGCTGTATATTATACAGTGATATGCATTATGAAAACTGCCTGATTGTATCAGATTGGTACTAAATATATGTCAGTTCTCTGCTTAAAGGCAACATTATATACTGATAAATGCATTTAGATGCCAAACACCATATACTTACGTAATCTTATGATCTAATAAGGGCAACCTGGTCATTGCCTGTCATTGCGCTTCATCCATATAATGTGTCTGTCAAAACAAACAATTGTTTATGGGTTACATTTCACCAGTTATGTGTTTATGCAGGACTTTATCTGATGGCCAAATTGTTTTATGTTTGACACATTCTGTTGATGCAAATTAATTACGTTTCCTCTGCCATAATATATATAGTGGTTACACGCTTTTATGAGAGAGAGGATATATGTGTACATCTCCGTGAAGGACTACGTTTTATGTAGAGTCGCTGGACCTTTCCATGCGTTTACTGAGTTACCGTCTCTAGTTCATTATTGAAATATTTGTATCGTTCGGATTTCCCGACCGTGTTGTAACTTTAAAATTTAGTTGGATAAATGCCGACCACTATGTGTATCTTGACTGTTATTTATCATTAAATCGTGGGTCATATTCGTTGCAAAAATATGAATATCCTCTATTGATTTCGCGTATTTCGATATTACGAGTATTACCATTATGCACATACATGTACAATAAAATTGTATTGCGGCACTTTCCTGTATTTATGCGACAACGAGTCGACGTCCAATCAGACAGTGTCGATGTACCGGAGATTTTTTCGAAAATTGCGTGTAGTTGGACATATGACTCTATCATTAAATGTATGTAGCAGTCAGCAGAATCGTGCATTGCTAAACGTGTATACAAGCCGTACCTTAAACCATATTGGAATAGTGAGCTCAAACAGTTGCATAAACTTAACAGACAAAGGCGCGCTGTGTGGATATCTGTTATGAACTGGAATTGGTCCGCCCCATACAGTAGCGAGCGGTGTAGGTCATGATGAGACTGCGCGGATGTGCAGGCTGATCTGGGTCTGCACAGGTCGCAAAACAGTTGTGTTATTTAAGAGACAATAAAGCTGTCAAATTTATAATTATTGGTATATTTCAGTCCATATTCATATCAGAATGTTTGTTATTTTACATGGATTCTAAATCTTGTATTTATTTCAAAGTCAGGAATAATATTGAACTTTTATTCAATTAATTGCGATTTTTGTTTTTACATATATTAAAGGAGATATAACAAGCTTCTGTTTTCGC
The DNA here is from genome assembly GCA_029237695.1 of Conchocele bisecta. Classification (NCBI taxonomy): domain Eukaryota; kingdom Metazoa; phylum Mollusca; class Bivalvia; order Lucinida; family Thyasiridae; genus Conchocele; species Conchocele bisecta. The sequence continues at coordinate 34,648,549 of CM055277.1, forward strand.
GATACGCTTATGTATTCATTATTTATATATCAAATAAAACAAATTTCGACCAGTATATGCCGTTCTTTTACGGATTTCATATTCCGGACAGCCAGTTTTTCCAGCCGTCACTGCACGACTAACTTCCCCTTATTTTGCTTACCACAGTTATTTCCCTTTGCAGTCACGTGGGCATATGACGTTTCAGTAGTACTCCCGAAATGTATGCATAATACGATTATTACACGTAATAGTTCAACAGACTACTTAGAACTCCAGCGTATTAGATCGCTGATATAAATATATGGGACTGTACTGTACTGTAAAACTATAAGAATGACCCAGCTACAAACAACATTTATACTGAAAGCGACAGTGGGTGACACAAATGGACATACTGTGCAATTGTCAACAGCTGTAGGATACCAGTCTGTATATGCATGTATTTATATTTACATCGTAAGGTTACAATCTATGTTTTCCCCGATAGTACTTATATATAATGCTAAATCAGACGCTTATCAGAGCTGTCAGGTGCATATATGGATCTGAAACTATGCTGGTCAAACTGTCATAACGTCATTCTTGTAGGCCATTGTCCACTTACACTGAAACAATGCTGTACATGGGGTCAATTAAGGAAAGCCCGGGGTGACAGCAGTGGGAGAATTAGTCGCTCTAATTGCCACGGGGGGTGGGGGGGGGGGGTGTTTGTTTGAAGATTGTGTCAACATCCGCTGTACACTGCGACTGAGAAGGTGCAATAAGCTAAACACAACACGGGGCTCATAGGGCGTTTGCGACCAGTGTAGATCCAGTTCAGCCTGTACATCCACACAGTCTGAACAGGATCTGCACTTTTCGGCATTCCTTCAATAAAACGCACTGACATGCAATCTAGATCGTATTTAGACAACAGGAGTGTTATATTTGATTAGGACCTACACTGGTCACAAATCACACAAACCCCATTTCTCCAGTCACAGCCACATATAGGACCAAGCTTCGACGTATCCACCATTTGACAAAACAACGATTTTCTTCTGGAAAACATCTTTAGCTTTTAACATCAAGTCCAAACAATTTCTATTTATTTGAAAGAAGTCAGTAGCAAAATAGATTAGAAATAGTAAAGAATTTACTGTACATGTTAAACATGAATATATACTTTTAGTTCTTTTTATCTGTCAACGAACAAAATATGTGATTTAGTTATATTTTAGCATTCGAAAACAGTATTTACGGGAAAATAAGCGAGTGGACATTCAAGTTACACAGTTTTAGTCATGCAATATAACATCCATGTGTAAAAACAAACACATCAAGATTGGATTTTAGGAACTGAAGAAAGCACCCTCATGTGCACAGTGTATCTATTCTACCATGTCTGTCAAATTGAACTCAACCAATCATCTTGGCATAGGTGTGGCCTCGCGGATTCAATATACACCTGCCGCATTATTGTTGACATCCGTTTTAACGTAGCTTCACACGTCTGTCACTGACTAGGACAGATAAACAAAATATATTCAACCTCCGGCGGCATCCGTTTGAACATAGCTACACACGCGTGTCACTGATTATTTCAACTCTAAATTGTCAAAGCACAAGTATGCTGAAGTAACATTCTGCAAAGCATTGCAGAATCAATTTACGAAATGTCGGAGATTATGTCAGCATTTTGTAAAAAAAATAATAGAAATATAACATTTAAATTCACATTGTTTTATTATTCTGGCTCTGCTTTCTGTTTGACCGTGAATTACAACCGACTTCCGCAAGGATAGTCGTCGCCGACGATTGCAACCAACGTATAAATAATCCAAGTATAACTAGGCGAAGGAAAAAATAACGATTAACGTATATATTAAACGATAAAAACGAAGAAATTATGCAACAAATACATGATGTCCGTAAATCAAACGATATTATATAAGAAACCTTCATCCACCAATCAGGTAAGCTGTACTACTGCTACGTAATAGCGGTTATTTTTACAGCGCCACCTCGCGCCAGTAGGTCGCAGTAACAGGAGAGATAAGCGATGACCAATTCATTGCATGGCTCTGCATAGGTGTCAGATAAGGTGCGATATGAGAAATCTCAATATCACGAAAAATACAAACGAACTGGAAATCGCCGTTGTTGTTTTTAGAGCATTTTGAAGAAAATAAGTGATAGTTTGTAATGTGACCTTTAAAGTCGAAAATGTGCATATCGCATGGCTATTAATTCGTCGGTATGTTATGCAACGCTGTCAAAATTGAGCCATAAATCGTCCAAGCTGAGAGCCGATAAGTACTCACACGTTTGATAAGTAATCTCATTCCAGAGATTGCAACAAAGAAAGTTTGACTCTTTGTCCACGGTGAGACCCGGGACCCTGAATAAACTTCATAGTGCCAATATGTAAATGAAGTAATACATTCTGATATCACGTGGTGCATACATAATACACACTTTGATTGGTTAATCTAGTGTATCCAGTATGTTTGGAAACATATTCCGGGAGATGCAAAATAGGGAAACATCATGTAAAAGTAATAAACGGACATACAGCGCTGGCAGTGGGTTTGGAGATACATGTTACATTTGTTTTGAGTAATATATTGACATGACAACAAACAAGAAACATACAAAATAAAACTGTTAAACTTGGTTATTTGTTAACTTCTTTATTTGGACATAATGAGCTAATTTCCCATATACAAAAAGAACGAAGAACACTTATGAAATCCAAATAAACAGTACGAAACTTCAACCTCGTAATAGTTGGTGGAACATAATCCGGGTATCCTTTACCTCTTACAGGCTAAAGCAAGTGAACTATTTAAAAGAAGTTAATTCCCTAGAAGAACAGATCAACAAGGAAATGGCGTATTGGAGACATTCAGGTGAACATATCTACTCAACCTGGAATATGCCATCAATGGCCAATACATGTGGACGGTTTGGTATCGTATAGATACCTTCACACACCACTGTAATGCGTTAGCTAGGAAATGTCTATCCTGGGAACAGTGTGGACACTATAAACAATTCTGCAAGAAACGACGATCAACGTTCTATAATCGAGCCGTCGGAACAGCCAGCGCGGCAGTGTGTAACAAGATCTCCCAGCATCATGGAAAGACACGGAAGTCGCCCAGTAAACATTGATAACGTGACAGTCGCCGCCGGTACATCGCCTTCCAGAACCAGAAATCCATCTGCATGGCCATCCCTTTTTACCAGGTTATATATAATGACTCGGAGCTACCGAAACTACTACCTAAATCGGCCTACATCGGTGCAACAAACTATGCAAAGTTAAATAAACAAATCTCAGTGGCACGGTGTGACTTTGCTAAACTCTAGAATGAAAGCGCCTATCTACAAACACAATTAGACTGCGAACACTGAACTCCCAAGCTTCATGACAGTATATTACATTTAACATCAACTTTGAAACAGCCCAAACTGAAATTTCCGATCTTCAAAATGAAAAGTTAAAGTTATTCTTCTCCGGACATGTGTCGCTGACGAACAGAGATCCCGCCGAAAGATCGAAAATGAAGCCATATCGACTGCGGAGAGTCTGGAGAAGCTGAAGTACATTACAACGTGTACCTGCTATTATGTTTAGTACTTCATTCGACGACAGCGTTCCCTAACATGAACGGTGCATGATATGCGGAAGCCGTCGCAGCCACTTCATGCAGGGAAGAAGACAATTTTCCCCGGGCATAGTATGTGTGATAATTATTTGACAATCCATGGGAGTATGGCATTGCTTGCATATTGCCTACTAGAATGACACTTGTTTATGCAACGTTCTATAACTATACCCAGTCACATACCAGTCATGCATATTAAAGGAGCTGACATACACTACACAACATACAATCATACACATAGTTAACATGGTCAAAATAATATAGTGTACACATGTATGCGTAAAGAATAAAACAGACCGTGATCTGACAAACAGAAAAACAAATACGTATTTGTCAGAGCATGATCACATTCCTTAATTGTGCAGATATGCATGTAACAATGAGTTTTAATTTCTTTAAAGGGTCTATATAGGCTATAGGATTATTGGATTGTGGTAGGTTTATTTATATCGGAAGGTGAGAAGGGTCGAAACTCTCTTATATGGTAACGTATAGTGGTTTGGGAATATTGATATGGTAAGATAAAGGCAGTGTTGTTAAAAGGTGTTTGCTTACTGAATAAAGTCATTCCATTTTAATTGAAATTTTTCGAGTTTATCTCTCATAGTGGCAATAGTTTCTTCAATTTTTATTGTTTGTTTAAGATATGCGTTAAAGTGTTCCAATGTTGGTTGCGATTCACTAAATTTGCATCTGAAACTAAAAGGATAATAAAACTAATAAGTATTGTTTTCTTTTTACAAGCAACTTTTGCATTACAAAATGATATATATTCATATGTTAAATTGAGATTATAATCTAGCCTACTCGTTTGTAATAACTGGTTTACGTCAGTCCAATATTGTTGTATGACAGTGCATTCCCAAAACATGTGCTTGTTAGAGTCTATAGTCATGTGGCAAAATTCACACAGGTTTGATGGTTTTAGTTTGCATTTAAACACTAGATGGGCCTGCATGTTGCGCCTTGGGGCGAGGCATGAACACTAAAACAAGAGGGCCATGATGGCCCTAATTCGCTCACCTGACTCCATGAACACCAGAGGAGAATGTGACATCGAGTTCATGTGCTTAAACAAAAATGTGCTATTTTTAGATGGCGGTCATCTTGGATCAAGTGACGACTCTCATTTTACCAAATCTGAAAATGCTTCACCCAAGGATCTTAACATACTATGAAGTTTGGCAAGCATCAGCCATGTGGTTCCTGAGAAAAAGACGTTCACAATCTCGAATAAATGGACCTTTTGGCGGCCATCATGGATGACATAATCATCCGATTCTGACAAATATTGCACCAGAGCAATCGCCTCATCGATACCTTCAATTTGATATATGACATGAGTATATTCAGTCGAAAATAAAATTTGACCCCACGGGCTACGCCCATTTTTGACCCCGGGGTAACCATTTTAACACCTTTGAAAGAGCATTCTACATCGATCATTCCTACCAAGTTTCGTCTAAATCCGGCTGGCGGTTCATGAGAAGATTTTTTAAGAATTTGTGCTATTTTTAGACGGCGGCCATCTTGGATTAGCGTCGACCTCCGTTTTAACAAATCTGAAAAGGCTTCACCCATGGACCATAACTGTGAAGTTTGGCCAACATGGGCCAAGTCTTGAAGTGGTTCGTGTGAAGAAGAATTTTGAAATCTCTAATAAAAGAATGACCTTTTGACCTTTCGGCGGCCATCTTGGATGACAAGACCATCCAATTTCGACAAAAGTGTACCAGAGCGATCGCCTCTTTGATACCTTCGATTTGATATAGACATGACCATATTCGGTCAAAAATAAAATTTGACCACATGGGCCACGCCCATTTTTGACCCCGGGGTCACCATTCTAACAACTTTGAAAGAGCATTGTACATCGATCATTCCTAACAAGTTTCGTCGAAATCCAGTTGGCGGTTCAGGAGAAGATTTTTTAAGAATTTGTGCTATTTTTAGATGGCGGCCATCTTGGATTAGCGACGACCTCCGTTTTAACAAATCTGAAAAGGCTTCACCCATGGACCATAACTGTGAAGTTTGGCCACCATGGGCCAAGTGGTTCGTGTGAAGAAGAATTTTGAAATCTCTAATAAAAGAACGACCTTTTGACATTTCGGTGGCCATCTTGGATGACATGACCATCCAATTTCGACAAAAAATGTACCAGAGCGATCGCCTCTTTGATACCTTTGATTTGATATAGACATGACCAAATTCGGTCAAAAATAAAATTTGACCCCAATGGCCACACCCATTTTTGACCCCGGGGTCACCATTTTAACAACTTTGAAAGAGCATTGTACATCGATCATTCCTACCAAGTTTCGTCGAAATCCGGCTAGTGGTTCATGAGAAGAAGATTTTTTAAGAATTTATGCTATTTTTAGACGGCGGCCATCTTGGATTAGCGATGACCTCCATTTTAACAATTCTGAAAATGCTTCACCCATGGACCATAACTTTTAAGTTTGGCTACCATGGGCCAAGTGGTTCATGTGAAGAAGAATTTTGAAATCTCTAATAAAAGAACGACCTTTTGACCTTTCGGCGGCCATCTTGGATGACATAACCATCCGATTTCGACAAAAAATGCTCCAGAGTAATCGCCTCGTTGATACCTTCGATTTGATATATGACATGACCATATTCGGTCAAAAATAAAATTTGACCCCAATTTGACCCCACGGGCCACGCCCATTTTTAACCCCGGGGTCACCATTTTAACAACTTTGAAAGAGCATTGTACATCGATCATTCCTACCAACTTTTGTTGAAATCCGGTCAGCGGTTCTTGAGAAGAAGATTTTTGAAGAATTTGCGCTATTTTTAGACGGCGGCCATCTTGGATTACGTAATGACGTCATTTTAACAATTTTGTAATCCCCCTACCTAAGGACCATGACCATGAAGTTTGGTGACTATAGGCCCAATGGTTACCGAGGAGAAGACATTTGAAAATGTTCACGGACGACGACGACGGACGACGGACACATTGCGGTAACAATAGCTCACATGAGCTTCGCTCAGGTGAACTAAAAAGAGATATAGTAGACGGAAAAACTTTAACCAAAAAACTTTAACCGGACACACGTACGGTACGTACAGACGGACGGACGTACGCCAAAGTGCCGACTATTTCGCGCTTTCCGCAAGCGGGCGCGACAAAAACTTCAACCAAAAATTTCAAAGTAATTAGACCTTGACATTGGTCACAGGGGCCGAACGGGAGGGAAGGGTAGAATGCAAATATAGATGATGATAAACACCCATGTGAAATTTCAAGGTAATGGGCTAAGCACGTGCAAAGATATAGTACATGAAAAAACTTTTAACCAAAAACTTTAACAAATTTTGTTATAGTAATTTAACCTTGACATTGGGCACAGGGGCCGCACGGGTGGGGTAGAATGAAAATATGGATAATGATAAACAGGCATGTGAAGGTTCAAGGTAATGGGCAAAGTAGGTGTATAGATAGATATAGTACATGAAAAAACTTTAACCAAAAACTTCAAAGTAATTTGACCTTGACATTGGGCACAGGGGCCGCACGTGTGTGTGTGTAGGAATGAATGAAAAGGATGATGATGATAAACACCCATGTGAAGTTTCAAGGTAATGGGCAAAGCAGTTGCAGAGATATAGTATAACGAAAAACTTTAACCAAAATACTTTAACCAAAAACTTTAACCAAAAACTTCAAAGTAATTTGACCTTGACATTGGGCACAGGGGCCGCACGGGATGGGGGTATAATGAAAATATAGATGATGATAAACACCCATGTGAAGTTTCTAGGTAATGGGCAAAGCAGTTGCAGAGATATAGTAAAACAAAAAACTTTAACCAACCAAAAACTTTAACTGGACACACGTACGCACATACGCCAAAGTGCCGACTATATCGCGCTTTCCGCAAGCGGGAGGCAACAAAAAACGAATTGTTTGGTTTTATTCTCATCAGATATTTATATTGAAATGCTCTAAGTTTTGTACTGATTGTACTCTTGTACGTTATTGAAAATAAATATTTCCTTTCAATTTCTTGAATGTCTAATTCGATCTCCCATTTTCGTACATGTTTTAGTTGTGGTAGTCTCATTGATTCAACTTGTTTGTTGTATAACATTTTATTTATACTTTTAGACGATAATGTTTTATTTATTAAGTATGTCGGCATCTCGTTGTTTAATGATTCTGTTCTCATCTTTACTTTCCATTCAGTTTTAATATTGCCTATCAATGCGTAATATTTTAAGAAGTCGCCAGCATTTATTTCATATGTATCCTTAAAATCACTGAAACTGTAGAAATCGTTTACTCTAAAATCATATATATGCTTCATGTACATAATATCTTTGTTATACCACTCTTTATAAAATATCGTACTGGTTCTTTCAAGTTTGCCATAAAATCTCATGTGCTACGTTGGTATTTGAATATTGGAAGTTAATTTTGCACCACGAGATCGAGATTTCATTTAAAAAGGTATACCTGTTTGCTAATTGCTTTGCGTCATTCTCATTAAGATTATTTTTATGCCACCGGGTTTCGAAGAAACGGATGGCATATAGTGTTTGGACCGTCCGTCCGTCACACTTTTCGGTTAACCACTTTGTCACAGTTTCTCAAACTGGCCATAACATCTACACAAGTTGCTTAATCGCTTCAATACTTCAACACTTCATTCATTGGTATGTGTGCCACACCTGCCTTTTCATAATTTATATGACCTTCGCCTTTTGACCTTCACCAGGTTACTTAAATGACTTAACCACTTTGTCACAGTTTCTCAAATATGCTGCAGGTGGCATCCGAGTTCGACAGACGCATTTCTTGTTAAATATAATATCACCGCCATATTTCTTAAGCTCATTATTGTATGCTATTTTTAACTGATTTTGTATACCTTTTAAACGTTTTATCCATGAACATTTCAGTGAGTTGATAAACGCATGAATATTTATCATTTTCAGTCCACAGTGTTCATAGTTTTGAATTATGGTTTTACGTGATATTTGATCTGGTTTACTGTCCCAAAGAAAATCATACATTATATCATTTATCCGTTTTATTGTTTCAGCTACTGGGTTTTCAAGCACAGTTAGTGGATATATTAGTTTTGGTAGCGCGAAAGTCTTTAGTACAGTAATTTTGCCAATTAATGATAGGTTCCATTTTATTTACGCAATGCTGGAATGACTTTATCTTGGGAAGTGTATTCAGTTCATGTAGGTTTGCTCTATTGTTTGTGAATATTATTCCTAGTGTTGATGCATGGTCGCTTGACCACGTATACATATTGTTATTGCACCATTGGCTTGGGTCATGCTTTAATCTGCCTATCTTTAAAATTGTACATTTTGATTTATTTAGTTTTAGTCCAGATATAAGGGCAAATTTATCTAACGTTTTTACAAGCTCTTGAAATGATCTTTGTGACCCGTCAAGTGTAAAACTGGCATCGTCGGCAAATAGTGTTTGTTTTATTTCCATACCACCCAAGAATAGACCGGTAATATTTTCATTATGATTGATTTCTCTCGATAATATTTCAATACATAAAATAAATATGTATGCAGATAAGGGACAACCTTGTCTTACTCCTTTTTCCACTTTAAACAAATCTGATAAATGACCGTTATTTGAAATGCAACTTTTTGCATCCTTATAGAACAGTGATATCCATTGTATTAGTGATTCACCAAAATTTAGATTGTGCATACTTTTAATTATAAATTTATGGTCTAGACTATCAAATGCCTTTTGAAAATCAGCAACAAATATTAGTCCAGGTGTGTCTGTTTCATTTGTTTTGTTTATTATTTCCATCAGTGTACGCACGTTTTCTCCAATATATCGACCTTTTATAAAGCCAGTTTAATTAATGTTAATTACTGAGTTTAGAATCTTCTTAATTCTATTACTTATAACTTTGGTTGAAATTTTGTAATCAACATTTAGGAGTGATATTGGTCTCCAATTGTCTATTGAAAGTGTGCTTTTACCTTTTTTTGGCAATAAAGTAATTATTCCTTGTTTTTGCAATTCAGTTAAAGATCCATTTGCATACGAATAGTTAATTGAATTTATGTAGTGTTCTTTTACGTCATTACAATATAGTTTGTAAAATTCAGCTGTTAGACCATCTGACCCAGGGCTTTTCATATTTTTCATTTCTTTTACTGCTGCTTCGCATTTAAATGTATTTATGAGACCTTCACATGACTTGTTTTTGATCTTCATTTAGTTTTGGTTCGACGTGATTAAAGATACTGCTATTACTATGTTCTATATTTTTATTTTCACTATATATATGCATATAGTATTGTTTTACATGATCAAGTATTATAGTTTGATCATTTTGTAATGTACCATTTATTGTTAATTGCTTTATAGTTTTTTCTTCATATCTCTTTTTTTCTAAGTTTGAAAAATACTTTGTGTTTAAATTCTGCTTGTAATAGTATACTATTATTTAGTTTAAAGTATCCCGGTCCTCTAGTATTAGATAAGTTTAGATTTAAAGTGATAGCGGAATGATCAGACATAAATCCAGGGATTATATCGCAGTGTGTTACAGCATTTAATATATTCGCTGTTAATAGAAAATAATCTAACCTGCAAAAAATAGGTGGTCTATGATTTGAATGCCAAGTAAACCATTTCGTAGTTGGATGTCTGAGTCTGTGTATGTCGTGAAATTCGTTTTCATTTATAATATCATTAATTTTTATCGAGCATTTTTTATTCGTATCTATTCTGCCATTTAATTTATCCATATTAAAATCAATAACATTATTGAAATCTCCTCCAATGATTACAGTTTCACTTCTAGGAGGTGAAACAATATGTATATATTATCTCCAAGTAAGACACAAACATTTCTATATACATGTATAATGGAATTCGTTTGCAATAGTGCATTAATTTGTTGTATTTTACAGTGGCTGGTCAACTACAAGTACAATACAATTATTTGTCGAATATAAAGAGCTATATGTACCTTCAAAATACTAATAGAGACAGCAAAACAAAAACACAAACAATGAGACACAGCCAACCATGATAATGGGTAAAGAGGTATACATACGTCTCCTCCCCCCCCCCACCCCCGCACAAAAAAACACACCACAATCTTATATAAAATTGACAAATAAAAGAATAACAACGTTTAGTAATGTTGATAATCCGATGCATTACAGTTGTCGCAGTGGTATTGTTATCTGCAGATGTCTGGAGAATCTGAAGCATTCTTATTGAAGATCAATTCTGCTTATTACTTAGTCCACACTAATATGTCGGAGACCGCATATGTTTCTTCATTGCTGATTTTGATACATAAATATTTCATACTTTGCGTTATTCTATTCTACGCTTTCAACATACATACATGTATTTGAAGAAAAAAAATTGTCAGAAATGTTGATGATTGTTCCTCTTGGAATACTATATATGTAGTCGCCTTCATCAATTTCATCATCCATATTATAGATCCAGATATATCTTAAGCATAGGCGTAGGAGCGTTTCAATTATTGGGCCAAGTTGGTAAAAGCGAATTTATTATTGACAAGTAAAAAAAAAATTATTGACAAAAAAAACACAAAAAAAACAACAAAAAAAACGTTCTTCATCTTAATATTGGGGGGGGGGGGCCAACAATATTGGGGGGGGAGGCCCCCCCCATGTCCAACAATATTGTTATATCATCAATATTCGGGGTGGTGGGGGGCAGGCCTCCCACTTATTATATCCGATTGGATCGGGGCCCCAACTTACTTGTGCGCAATGCACAACATTTCAGAGCCAAATCTCCAAAACCAGGTGTGCGAAGGTGGTCGTTCTTGTGCGTGACACACATTTGAGTTGATATGTATGCAAGGGTGAAGTTTTGTTAAAATATTCCATATGGTTGCAACAATTTATTGTGTGGATACATCAACGTTTACTGATGGATGAACAGGGCGGTTTTAGCCCCCACAGTTTCAACTGATTACTTACAACATGCGGCTGGCTATCTTCAGACTTGTTCTTGTAGAAACAAATCGCGGCCACCAAACTTATTGTTGTTGTTGTTGTTGTTGTTGTACCCCTTCAAGCCACAAGACAGGAAGGGTGACTTGACATTTTATAAGTTCTGTCTGTATTAACGAACATGATTGAAAGCGGTGAAGCTGGGATAAAACTGGTATAATTGATGAACAAAAAGAATAAGGTCTACACAGGAAATTTCATCCACCAATTATTGGGGGGGCCAAAGCATATTCTGGCCCCCCCCACTCCAAATATGGGGGGGGGGGGGGGGGGGCCCGGCCCCCCCTGGCTCCTACGCCACTGTTAAGGATCAGAGATACTGGTCCTCGAGTGTTCGTGATTGGTGCCAAGTCTGCACATGATTTGTGTTGTCATGTTACAATTCGTATAAACTGAACAGTATTGTCCTACAGTTTCTTCCATGACAAGAATGTTGAAATGAAAAAGTTCTTCAAATGGTCATATTGAGTGACTTGAGTATCAGCCTGTCCAATGCCTACATGCTTTCTTTCAATGGAATACTATTTCCTACAAATACATAAAGACACACAGAAACATGCACATACTGTCTCGTATCACAATGTTTGTAATCTAGTTTGTCAATACACACTATCTAATTATAGTGTATAACAGATACATTGCGGTGTGTGGTTGGTTGCGAGCACGTGGAGGGTAATATAACGATCAGCGTTCCTCTTCACCGGAATGTCGATATTGTTTAGACCTCATTTACATGTTCGGCCTTCTGGTACTTTAGGGGGAAATCCTGTCATGTCCCATTAAAAGGCAAATACGATTAGTGCTAATCTGATACCTTCTGAGATAGAACAAAGTGACTATGGTGTGGTATGTACCTGACATCAGGTCCTGTCATTTTAATTTTACGGTCGAGTATACATTTTCTTGATGAAAACAGTTAGTTCTGATTTTGGTACTGACCCCCAGTTCATATAGGTTAAATACGGGATGGACCATGTTGGTCCGCCCTTAAACGACCTTAGCTGTTGATAGACCGTTATATACAGCATTCAATCATTAAATACATGTCAAGATGTATCAAGGTTTATGATTCGGGAGGGTGGAGAAAGCATATATTCAAATATGGTTCTAAAAGTTAGAAAGTCACCATTTATAAGGATTGCCATGCTCAAATTAGTTGTAACACATGCTGTGTCAGCTATTTCCGTTAGTTTGTTTTTGTTTTTTGTTTGTCTGGTTACGGAGATATTTCATTGATTACTTTACAAAATTGCGTTGGCGACCATTTTGAATGTGGGGCTCCAGAAAATGTAGCTCCAATTGTCCCAATTTTAAATTATGTTCTGTTAGTTTAATCAATACAAAATGGAGGATAATATTGTCACAAATTCCATGAAAATGATATGCTAATGGGAAATCTCTTCATTGTCAGCAATAGGCTAAATCAGAACGAATTGAATACAAGATACTGTTGTTGTGGCCATTTTGGATTTACAAACAGTAACTTTAAGAAAACTGGTATCAATATGTTTGTAAATAATATCTCTATCGAAAAATATACTTATTATCAGTATCACTATTAAAATGGCTTAAATATCATCTAAGATACGACGTACAACATGATATTTTCTTGTTTCTTAGGAAAATTGGCGGCCATCTTGAATTTCAGACATGTTTTTTCTTTAAAAATCCGGCATGTTCAGAATTTCTACTTATATAGGTACCAAAATAGTTCATCAGCAGAAGGCTATCAATGCTGTTATAAATCATATACGTGCATGTATACACCCATGTCGATGAGAAATGTTGGGTCAATATGACCTCCAAATGACCTCCAAAATGACCCCTAAAGGTCAAATCTGCGGGGGTACCCACCCCTAGCCAACAGCTTATATATCATAGAAGTCGATCAGCATGGGTACCCGTTTGTAACAAAAAATATATCTGTATCAAGTGTCCAAATATTGAAGCAATCCGTCAAGTACATGTAATATTAAAGTTCTATCATGATGAAGAAAATGTACAAACTTTTTGACATTGTTGACACGGACGACGGCGCGGACGACTGTAAAGCGGTGACTATAGTCGTGCCTTCTGCTAAAGCAGGCATGACAAAAATGAACATTAGTCCACATTGACCTTGACATTGGGTGTTCAGACGTTGGGAGTATGGGAATCATCCCTAGATACACATTGTGGCCAAATATTATCACAAGAATTCCACCTCGGAAGCGGTGTCGCGCCTGCCGAGGCATTTCACCATAACATGTTCATGGGCACAAAAAAGGTTAAGGTCATGTTAATGGGGGCATAAGTGTGTTCCAAATGCTCACATGTAGCATGTAATATTAAAGGTATAAGATGATGAAGTAACTGGTACAAACTTTTTGACGTAAAATTGGCTAAGCGTTTCTGCAACACTGTGAAGGTCAAAAAGGTTACGTTAATGGCGGAATGAGTGTGTTCTAAATGCTTACATGTATCAAGTGTCCAAATATTGAAGCAATCTGTCAAGTAATATTAAAGTTATATGATGATGAAGAAACTTGTACAAACTTTTTTATGCAAAAAAATGGCCAAGTGTTTCTGCAAAAATGTGAAGGTAAAAAAGGTCAATGTCATGTTAATGGTGGTATGAGTGTGTTCCATATGCTTACATGTATCAAGTGTCCAAATATTGAAGCATCATGACAAAGAACTTGTACAAACTTTTTTACATTGTTGACGCGGACGACGACGGTAAAAACTGCGACTATAATCTTCTGCTCATAGTCCAATAATTATTTTTTTAAAAGTAAGGAAATTTTCGTTAACAAGCTAATTTTTTCGGAATAAATTCCAGAAAAATATACTGAACAACACAAAAAAAGTCCCCGGGTTTTCAGCCGGTGCTTCCAAAATGGCCGCCAAAATGGTCGCCAAATCATGCATTTTACTGTTATATATTGAAAAAAAATATAAAAAATATTTTCCATATATTTAAAAATATTTCACTGAGGAACTTATTAAATAAAGCTACTTTTTGAGTAACATGTTTTTAAGATGGATGGTAAAATGGCCGCCAATATGGCCGCCAAATCACACTTTTTACTGATTAATATGGAAAAAAATATGAAAAAGGCTATCCATATGCTGAAAAAATATATAATATAACGCGGAGGAACATATCAAATAATGCTATTTTCTGACTAACGTTTTCTTCAAGATAGATGGTAAATATGGCCCTCAAAATGGCCGCCAAATTATATGTATTAGATTTTATATGTATATATATTCTTTAACACAGTTAATAAAATATTCTGAAGATCGTACGACATATCCCCGTATTTCCCATCGGAATTTTCTAAAATATTCCTTCAAAATGGCCGCCAAGATGGCCAACAAATAGTGTTTTTATGACTATATAAATATATATATTTAAATAGCTTGTAAAAATATATTTCATGTAGTAGTATTCATATATGTGACACATGTGAACAAGCATACATATATATTCATTTACATAACAGATGTTATCTTAAGGCATACATGTATATGCTATGCTGTTCAGCACCCAGCCATATGTTGACTTACACAAGTCACTTCTTTGAATATAATATAGGAATGAATGGCCTTTTTGTGGAATTTATCGGGGTATAAACTTGGAAAAGTCGCGGGAATACTGGAGGAAGGCCGGAAGGCCTCGTCCAGTATTCCCGCGACTTTTCCAAGTTTATATCCCCGATAAATTCCACAAAAAGGCCATTCATTCCTTATAATTCCAGCATCTGAAATAAATTCAGCAAGAAAATGTGTTTATTTTCCGTTTTCTTAAGAATTATTATAACTGCGCCTCACGGTTACTGAAAGTAGTTCGGCGTGGGAGTTTACTGTGATAAAAATTTTGGACAGAGACTTGCTACGGGCCAATCACATGTTAGGGAATTGTGTAAATATGTTTGTGCTGGAATTATTAAATAATGACAACCGGTTGTATTAGGTTAATGAACCCATTTCATACCACATGCATGGTATAACCACCCTTTCCCATCTCAATATAAGTGCGCATGTCCTGCCCGCCCATGTGAACCATCCCAATTGGACGGTTCACTGAACGTTCACCACATGAACAAGAGATGGGGCAAGACAATAAGGTCTGCATGTGGTAAGGAGGTAATAAAATGAGTGTATACTGACTGATACATCGAACTTTGACTATTTTACCACAATGATGAGTAGTATGTTGTTGACGACAGACGGCTTCCCAGAAGATGTTGACAGCGAACGCATAAGGACTTTGTATGCATCATTGCTTCACAGTAACCATGATCACGATAAGGTTGTGGATGAAAAGTCTGTGCAACAAATTGCTGACAGGATTTCAGAACTGTGTGACACTGCATCTAGCAGTAATCGAACAGGCAAACTTTGGATTCAGTACCATCCAGGTATCGATCATTCGTATTTTCATACGGGCCGAGAGGACGGGTGACTAGCTACTCCATATATACTGTATTCGACGAAGCTCGATAACCTAATATCAGCGGATGAGTACAAGCAGATCAAATGATTGAGCAGTTCCTTATGCGACAACTCAAGACATCTGGTGGCATGACACGGGGTCGCGGAATGACTGATAGTACATTGACAAAATGGGTCCACGCACTCCCCCGATGTGTCCCAATTTGTGATGCACTGGAGAAGTTCACTGATGTGCAAACGGGAACGTCAGAACAGCACAAAGATCTACGACCATCCAACCAAATCAAGGACACCGCGGATCTCTGTCGCTTTACTGAATGGATGGAAACTCACCCACCCTTTGCTGATCAAGATTCAAACGTATTAATGAACGTTGCCACTGGGATTGTAGCCGACGCGACAGTTAACTGCGACTCCGCTGTCCAGATAGGGTCAGCAGGCGATGGCGAACATGACAGGAAAGACATTCGCCGACGTCACTTAACGTTGCAAAGATAAGGTGAAATCACTAGCTGCCATGAGAAATACCGTAAATGCGCGTGGTGACGATGTCGTAGTAAATCCGGATATGCTTTTCAATCGGATAACATGCATTCTCAACACAAGTTCGGAGCTTCATACGTTTCTACAGTATGAGTTGGCTCCACAACCCCCATCGCTCTTCTTAGATGGTCAGATGCGAAAATCAGCAAAAAGAATGCACTGGGAACAATGTTGAAGTCCTTGGTTGTCGGCCAAAAGACGATTCCTGAAGATGCCGTTTTCGTGCTAGATGGAGGTCATCTGCTACACTCAGTAGTTTGGCCACAGCCAACAACATATCTGGATGTGTGCGATTGTTACACAACATACGTTCTTCAGCACTACAAACAGGGAACAACGGTAGTATTCGACGGATATGACGGAGTTATGTCAACCAAGTTAGTAGAGCACAACCGCTGAGCGAAAATCTGCTCATCTGCAAACATCCTGGTGTCACCAAATTTGCCGACCACCACAACACAAAACGCATTCCTTGCAAACAGCATCAACAAAACACGTCTTATTCACACATTGACACCAATTCTGCAAAATGCAGGTGTGAATGTAAAACAAGCTGAGTCAGATTGTGCAAACAGCCATTGAAGAATCAACCATAAGCCATACCCCTGAGATAGTTGTTGGCACCGACACCGATCTATTAGTCATGCTTGTGGCTCGGTCAACTTCTTCACAGCAACTTTATATGCTATGCCAGGGTAAACAACCAACACTCTTCAGCATTGCAGAACTGCAGGATGCACGTGGGGCCACTAGCCAAAGCACTTGCTATTCATACATGCAGTCACAGGTTGTGACACAACGTCTGCGCTGTACAATCAGGGAAAGCGAAAAGCCTTGAAGATTTCACGTGCCACTAGTGAATTGCATATTCACATGGATGTGTTCAATCGGGTGTCCAGCACCCACGAGCAAGTTGCTATTGCAGGCGAACGATTTTTTCTTGCGTTGTACTGTGCTGAGAAGTTCACATCATTAAACAAGTATTGTTACGCGCCGGCTATGGGGCGTGTACCCTATACTGTTATGATCCTCTTTTGTTTGAGCAGAGCCGCTGTATGATTTTGTATCAGCTGTTAAAAGTGCCTCCTTGGCTCTTGGACTGTGGACTACTCAGTCACCAAGGCACGCGCTGAGGGCTGAGTTTGTCTGATTGCTTTACTTTGGTCTGACTGCCTGGTAGTATCATGTAGTGAGAAGTACAGCAATCAAACTACAAGCTGGCAGCCTGTGCGTTATGACTAGGACTGCTGTCCTTGTGGTTCTCTATGGACTGGATGTGGGATGAGACACCACTCAGTAAGGAACGTTGGGAATTCACAAGTAGCCGGTTGAATTATAACAATTTAATAAGCTGGTAACTGACGGTGAATGGCAGATACATGGACAACACAATTGTTTCACATACGTGTTCACTAAGAGTAACCAATACTATATTGTTTTAGTGAAACAGATGAAGATGGTTCAAATGCTTATTATATTTATAGTCATGTTTTAGTTACACAATAAAATGGCATGAAGTATGGAAACTGATTCTGCCAAACTTATCTCGAAATTGTCGGACGCTCGATCTTTAATGCTAATGTGTGGCGCTAACATAATATCACGGTCACACTTCAGTAGCATACGAACACATTATATTTGTTTGATTAGTACCGCGCGAAGTCACAAACCAGTAATTAATGTAAAGATAGTTCTGTGCCGGGCTGGTGGTTTAAACGAAATATTTACACTGAAATTTAGCCACCTAGCACTGCGGTGAATACACGTATCTATGTGTATTAATAATGCTATAAACAGGATAAGACGGTGTAATATATGTTGCCGTAAATAATGTCCAAAGTGATTCTGAAGACTTATTTATGCCTAAATGTAAATGTATTTGCTACGAGGATGATGTTATAATGATCTTACTGTGGAATTGATGTGATACATTTTTCATCACGAAATTTTCGTGGAGGTGTTCTTTGTGAAAAGCCAAAAGTCAGAATGAATCAACAGAAAAAATCGGGGTTCTTTTATACCATGGGTTGGCCGGCGGCCAACGGTCACTAATTTGTGGTCGCAGCGGCAACAACGGCCCAATTTTCGGTCACAAACGGCCAGCGGCCAGCGGCCAATAATTTGTTGGTCACAACGGCCACTTTTGTTTTTTTGGGTCGGAGCGGCCACTAAAAGTTGTTGGCCGCTCACGTGAAGATCTCGAAAACCGGCCAGAAAATACTGGCCTGGGCTCGTGAACGACCCAAAACAATTGGCCGCTGACATATAAGTAGCCAGGGCGATCTCGTGACAATGTTGGCCGCTCGCGTGCGGTCTACAATATTACAAACCGCCAAACTCGCCTGTTACGAAATGCACCAAGACGCATATTTCATCCATAAAGACAGATAATTAATAAGTGATACTTTTCTGAAAGTACAAATAAACCTATGGATATAAACCAGAAAGGCATGTTGAAAGAACGCTTCATTGTTGGTCTTTGAAAGTCACTCGGTTTCGTCAAATTAACAATCCAGAATGCAACGAACAAGATGGCTGACGAAATGTGGATTATTTCTATTGCTGAGAATGAAGGCACAATTAAAATTGCTCTCTGGGATGGTTAGGCGTGGGCCATTTGACGAAATGATGTGGTTGAAAGCAAATTATCTGACAGCAAGCGTGGTTTTGCATCTAATGCTAAAATGATAGACTTTGGAATGACTGAATGTTGAACACGGATACAACAGGTGCGCAAATTGGAAGCATGTGATAGTGACAATGAATTCAGACAAGACCGTGATGTTTTAAGGTGTGTGCTGGGTCTGAGTATGAATTCCAGATGCACACACATGCCTACACTTCACTGCTTGTCATATCGACATAACAAGAAATATAATTTACAATAGTGAAGAGTGTTAGTAGTTCCTGAGGTTCACATCAACACTGATGGACAACTTAATAATGGGAGGTAAGTCACATATGCCGGTGCATATCAGTATCGCCACGTAGCGTACAAACGAGGTGTAGCGAGGACATCACTCAGTGGTAGTTTCCGACTATCCAGCCTGCCACCAACAAGTGCTGCAGCTCATCAACATTCTTACCGCGTGTACCTGCAGGTCCAAGAATGGATGGGACGCAAAGTTGTCCCAATCGACTGGGGTTAGCAATCGAATGACCAAGGTCTTATTCCGATCCCAACAACACATTACCCATCATTGTGGTAAAATAGTCAAAGTTCGATGTATCAGTCGGTATACACTCATTGTATGACCTCATTTCATACCACATACAGACCTTAGTGTCTTGCCCCATCTCTTGTTCATGTGGTGAACGTTCAGTGAACCGTCCAATCGGGATGGTTCACATGGGCGGGCAGGATATGCTCACTTATATTGAGATGGGAAAGGGTCGTTATACAATGCATGTGGTATGAAATGGGTTCATTAACCTAATACAACCGGTTGTCATTATTTATTATATTCAAAGAAGTGACTCGTAAGTCAACATATGGCTGGGTGCTGAACAGCATATCATATACATGTATGCCTTAAGATAACATATGTTATGTAAATGAATATATATGTATGCTTGTTCAAATGTGTCACTATAATAAATGAACTACTACATGAAATATATTATTTTTTTTTACAAGCTATTTAAATATATATATATATGGGCCGCGCCATACGAAAACCGGGCTTAATGACAACGTCATGAAAAGCGGCAAACGACGTCAGAAAAACGACGTTTCAAATTGTCTAGCGTCGCCGTAAAAGTTCACAGTTTGCCCTCCCATTTACGTTTACTGGTGTCAGTTAACATTAAGTGTGAACAGAAAACGGAAAATGATAACTTACTGAAACTTTCACTAATATGAGACGCGATACCTTGTACCTCGGTACACATATAAATGACGTCATGACTTGGACGTCACTACTTGTGACGTCATTGAACATGAATACATGTTTGACGTTATGGCCATGGTGTCGTGACAAAATATTATAGCAATGATACTTGCACGAGTTCCTCGCAGCATCAATGACTTAGAAATGCTTCAGGCGCTGTACATTGTCGCCTAACTGTCGTTCTTTGACATTTTTACTATTTTTCGTCGGTTGTCCTTATGAATTCAAAATGGTGAACGCATAATTTAACTGGCTACATATCAGAGAAGTCTTCGTTTACAATGCACGTTGATTCCTAAATAATCTTAAATATGAACAACCTAGTGTATGCCAACGATATTACCATCTATTATCTTGGTAAATTGAGACTTTTGAACAATTCTATCCAGTACTTAGCGAATGATATGCCATTTAATGCCGCTCATTTTATCATAAATGGAGGTAGACAGGCATCTATATAATGACATAAATATCCGGGGTTTGTATTGAACTTGTAGTATAGTGCTTTTGTAGTATCAAATCATCAGTTTATCACTTGACTGCATAATAATGTATATCAGGCGATGGTAATGCGATCCTCAAGAAAGACACACGGTGACAATTATAAGGTATCTGCCCGGTATCGTGTTTTGTCACAAAGTTAATGTTATAAGCGGCCTACTGCCTACTTTAAAATATGTCGTCGTATACGAAATGTTAAATGATGTCGCTATTATTCCCCAAAATTATTTCAGACAGCAGCAAACAACAGGGAAACGCCTCACTCTGCCTTATTTGAAAATTATTCATACGAAATTACGTTACTTGAGCCGCAATCCAAAACATGACGTTACATTAGCAACTGCAACACGAGCCATAAACATTATTTTCATACTTTGTCTTGGCCTAATGGGAGAAACTTGGCCAGGCTACGAGATATCCAAATTTGGTTGACATGCGATAAAAGATGACAAATATATAGGACTTGTTCGGATCAACACCCCTTGTATACGCCGTTGATAAAAACGTAGTAATTTCGACGTCATTGATCTAAAACGTCATATAAGTTTTTACCACGCGTCATAAAACTACTTCTAAAATGAACCATAATTGGGATACATTGATAATTTTGGCGGCATATGGCTTTTAAAAGATGTACAATTCAGAATACGCGAAAAAGTAAAAACTGAAAATGTTGTCATTAAGCCCGGTTTTCGCACGGCGCGACTCATATATAGTCATAAAAACACTATTTGGTGGCCATCATGGCGGCCATTATGAAGGAATATTTTAGAAAGTTCCGATGGGAAATACGGGGATATGTCGTACGATCTTCAGAATATTTTATTAACGGTGTTAAAGAAATAGATATACATATACAATGTAATACATATAATTTGGCGGCCATTTTGAGGGCCATATTTACCATCCATCTTGAAGAAAACGTTAGTCAGAAAATAGCATTATTTGATAAGTTCCTCCGCGTTATATTATATATTTTTTCAGCATATGGATAACCTTTTTCATATTTTATTCCATATTAATCAGTAAAATGTGTGATTTGGCGGCCATATTGGCGGCCATTTTATTCCTCCATACCATCCATTCAAAAGAAAAAATGTTACTCAAAAAGTAGCTTTATTTAATAAGTTCCTCAGTGAAATATTTTATATTTTTCAATATATGGAAAATATTTTTTATATTTTTTTTCAATATATAACAGTAAAATGCATGATTTGGCGACCATTTTGGCGGCCATTTTGGAAGCACCGGCTGAAAACCCGGGGACTTTTTTTGTGTTGTTCAGTATATTTTTCTGGAATTTATTCGGAAAAAATTAGCTTGTTAACGAAAATTTCCTTGCCAAATTCTAAAATGCCTGGACTATCATATGTTAGCAAGGTGAGAGTAATTGTCGTTACTATTGCACCAGACACAGTGTTGGGCTGTGGTCTATGCATGTGTGAAGTTTCATGAAAATAGTGTTATAGTTTCAGATCGATTGACTGCATGGTTTTAGAGGAGTAGTGTACACAGACTCTGCAGTTTGTTCTGTCCGCCACCCGCCGTGCAGTAAAACATAATACGTACCGGTCGTATAAAAACCCATACCTATGCAGCATGATGAACAATAATGGTGGCCATTTTGAATTCAAGATGGCGGCCAAGGTAGTATTGGAAAAAAATGGTACAAATTTGTTTTTTGTTTTACTGCGTCTCAGAATGAAAATATACAACAAAATTCAAGACTATAGCAAAAATATCAGCAAAAGCATATTTTTTCTCACTTTCTGCAACCGACTACGGTATACGGTCATTTAGGGATGGGACCTAGGTTTCAAGTCTCATCCGAAAGACCAGTGGGATGAAAATACTATGAAAGTATTTTTTGATACCTAAGGAGAGGTTTGAAACCACAACCTCCGGATTAGCCACAACCTATCCCTATGCTCGTGTCAAATCCATAGTATCCCCCCCCCCCACCCGACTTTCATCCGCGGATACAATAATAGCTCCATATAACAGCAAGCATACACATTTTAAATGAATGTCTGTCTATGTGTCAGCTGTTATTGAGCCGTCAAAGTCAACTGCCTGCTGGACCTTTCATTTGCAGAACTATTTTGGGCCCTTCTATTGTCATTCAGGGTGTATAGATCCAATAGATACAGGTACAACTGTATTAAGTAGTATTGTTTTATTTATTTAACCAGCACAGTTATGTACATCTGTGAACAATAATAGTTGTATGAATGCAGTACTTAACTAAATCTGACGTGTGCTGTGCATGTAATCATTTATTTTTCCAATATTTTTGTATAAACATGGAAGTTATTTTAGAATTGTCTGTCAGACTGTGGCTAGATAAATGGGGCTTCTGGTAGTTGTGGCATGCCAGCACCTAGGGGGATTCTCAGGATCTATATTGCTTGTTCGAAGCAAGTCGCATGCTTCATTATTTGAATGGTGAGCAGAGCAGAACCTGATCAGATGGTGCGGGTAAATGCAGTAGGCCCCATTCCACCAGTCAGCCACAAATATTGTCTGGCCGCTGATTGAACACCAGCTGTACTGCCACAAAGATAGGGGTTTGACAATATTCAGTGTCGTCGTCAGGTTCATCAACTCTGTGACTTCTGTTGCCTCCTTTCTTGCTTCTTCGCCTTGCTTATCGTCTCCCTTTTCTCTTGGAGTTGTCTTGCCTGAAACACGACCAGGTACAGCATTTAAGCAAGAATATCCGGTGATGACAAAAACTGTGGACGTTATTCACATTAGTATGAAACACATGGTATTACAGAGGACCTTCAATAAACATGTCAGCCCGGGAGATCCGGTTTGGGAGTTTCTACTGTAATTCCAGTGTATGAGCACCCCAAGACAATGTATGTGTGCCTTGCGATCACGAACATAGATTGATTATCATGAGATACATGAGAAGGAAGCCCATCAATATTAACCCTTTCAACCGGACCGATCATAAAGACAACATGTGCAGACACTGTAGAGCCAGTTGAGCCGGTCCTAAAGAGCCGCCTCATCAGGATCCTCAGCATTTGTCAGTATTGTTGCATTCTAAAACAAAACCTGCATTTTCTCATTTAATAACCCATTTCATGCTGAAAATATGATATTTTGCTTGTGGAAAATCATACATATTTTCTTAACATTAAAATTGCTCAAAAGTATATGTCGCGACCAGCACTTGAGCCATCTCAATGAGTGGTCACAACATATACTGACTGAGAAACAAACAAAAATATATAATTTAAGTAGTACACGTATACATTTCTACGAAGCTACTTCCATATTACATTATGCAACGCCCCTGCTTGCTTAAACCCATTCGCAATAAACTGAAAAAGTGCCCCTATCCGGACCCTCTAGATCGCCCCTGCTATGCGCTATGCGGCAAACCACGTCACTGCGTAGTAATACACCCCGCATAGCACGGGCCCATTTTCCGCCAAAAGCCACATGGTTTTATATTTTGACGCAGCTAACAAGCGGGGTGGGAGGAGGGACTCCCTAATGTAATATGGAAGTAGCTTCGTAGAAATGTATACTACTTAAATTTTCTTTCTACATCGCTGACTTCCGTATAACATTATGCAACAGATTGTCAGATTGGTGGGAAGTAGACAAACTAGTAAAAATAACTAAAGCGCTACTCACCAGTGACAAGTTTATTGAGACCTCAATTTCCACTATTGACTTCTCAAGGAATTCCGAAGCTATGGTCCGGATAATGTTAAGTAAAAAACGTATAGTAAAAATTTGTTAGGTCAATTTAGTGCCTTGTGCCAATATAACGCAACAAGAGATTGTATGTCGGTATAAATTATCAATAATATCTAGTTATATGAGGTACTAGATGTTACAGTCACAATAATAACCGTTGTGAATGTCCTCATCACGCAGGTAGACAGAGGTACTGCTTGTACCTAAAGGTGGTAACTGTACAACATACAATTCAAGGATGTAGATATCTGTCATATTTACTGTACGGTTGACTTGGCCACCATGAGAGGACCCAGTTGTGATATGTCCTTAGACTGTGCAGTCATGGAACGTAAGAAAAACTGAGACATCCAACTGAGGAACCGAACGAGCGAACGCCAGAGAAGATGCGATTGCTCTCGCCGTTTTGATCCATCTGGACACCTAGTCCTTTGAAACGTCTACCGTGCCTTTGACAGGTATGAATAGTCGTTTCTTGCGCCCCCTCCTGTTTTTTTGTAGCATCCAGATAGTAGCGTAATGTTCTAACTGGACACAACAATCTATCACTATCTTGTCTGCTCGTAATGGAAGACAGACTAGGAATGTGAATGACAGAAGGAGCGATAGATGGAACCTGGTTCTTGGCGAGAAATCCCGGTTACGGTAACAAAGAGACAGAGCCGTCATTTCTCAAATAGAAATGTTACAAACTCAGCTATTTGGGGAATGCAGGGATTGATCGGATCACAGAGTTGTGAACCACACAAATCTCTGAATATTCGCCATCTAGCCTAGTACACCTTGTTGGTGGACATTCGTCTGGCTGTAGCGATATAGCTTGCAACCTTTCCTTTTCTAACTGATTGTTTGACAACATCCAACCGTGAATATGGAATATGTTGGGGTTGTTGTGCGACACGTTGCTCTGAGTCAACAGTCTCGGTATCGATGGAGTTGATCTCGGATAGTCTATCACGAGGTCCAGAAGGTCGTTGAACCAGGCCATGGTCGGCCATAGTGGGCTATTAGGATGAGTCTGACATTTGATGCCCTGGCCTGTCTCAGGACCTGTTGCATTAGCCTTGGTTGTGGAAAGGCATAGGCGAACATGTTGTCCCAGTCAATTGAGAGTGCGTCCACTGCATGTGCCGTATGATCCGGTACTGGAGACACAAACAGTGGAAGATGGTTGTTGCATTCTGTGGCGATCGGCTCGGGACAGACTGTCTGCTATCACATTGAGCCGACCCGGAATGTGGCGTACTCTCAGCGAGATGTTGTTCCTGTGGCACAATGTGAACAGATCCCACACTGCTGTGAACACGGACAGAGAGTGTGTTCCCCCCCCTGCTTGCGTATGTAGGAGACTACTGTAGTGTTGTCTGTCGCTATCATAACGCAATTTCCTTTGAGATAAGGAAACAGGTGACTGACCGCCAAAGACACTGCTATGAGTTCCAACATGTTGATATGGAACTGTGATTAGTCTTGAGACCATGTCCCTTGGCAAGTGACGCCCTGCAGATCCAAATGAGCCCCCCTCCCCACCCCCCCATCCATACATACTTGAATCTGTGTACAGGTGGCAAACAGGGATGGCGGCGTGTATGGGCACGCTTCTCGACAGACGACCTGGAGTCAACCGCCATTTGAGATGGTGTTGGAAATTGTGGTCGAGAACGATCTAATAACGCATAAGATGAATGTGTGGTCTCCATTGCGAGAGCAGAACAAACTGCAATGGGCGAAGATGTAATCTGCCCAGTTCCACAAAATCCACCGTTGCGTTGAGGGACCCCAGTATAGACAGATATTCCTTGGCGGTGACGCAAGTTTTCTGTGTACATTGGACCAGGAGATGAACAATCCTGTCCACCCTGCACAAGGTCCGATTTCTACAGATTGCGTAGTAAACCCAGCCAGGTTACTATACCCCATACCTGAGAGAGATGATGACACAACACTTCCCATGAAGTGTGATAGATCAGCAAGTCATCCAGGTACTGTAATAGAATGGGACCCTGTCTTCTGATGAAAACTGCCACTGTTTTCATTAGACGTGTGAACACCATTGGGGCCGTGCAAAGGCCGAATGGGAGAGTGCAGAAATGGAACACTTTGCCCCATAGAGCGAACCTGAGGAATTTCCGACATAATTGCCTGATCGGCACATGTAGGTATGCGTCCTGCAGGTCGATGGAAACTAACCATGAATCGTTTTGTATATGCTGACGAACCGACTCTTGTGTTTCCATCTTGAATTGTTCTAATTGAATGCATTGGTTCAGCGTAGACAGGTCTATTACAGGTCTATTACAGGTCTGAATTTGCCGTTTTTCTACGAGAAAAAGTCGGCTGTACAAACCTGGTGATGACTGATCTATCACGACTTCCACTGCCTTCTTTGCCAGTAATTCTTCTACTATCGAGAGTAGAATTACCGAGTGATCGGAATTTCTTACTGGAAAGATGATTGGCTTGGTTGACAAGGTGGGAGGAGTGTGGAAGGGTATCCCAGGAGCCTGGGCAATAAAACCCCCTTGGTCCTTCGTAGCAGAAGACATCTTTTTCTTCTTCAATGTCTTGTTCAACCTTTTGGTAGAAGACTGTGCTACCTGCCTAGTTTGTTGAGTAGGATGCATAGCTCCTATCCTCTGGTTCAGTGCCTGATTCTCACGTTCCCTTCTGTCACTAAGTAGTACAGATGGAATGAGGCCGTCAAAGAGAACCGGGCTATCCAGGGGTGCAGACCGGAGGATCTGCCTACTGGAGGGTAGCAGATCTTTTGATGTAGCTAGAGCCACAACTCGGCGTACCTGTAGCAGGTCCACCACCAGGGCCACAGCCATGGCGATGGAATGACGGGCTGTCCTCGCCATGGAGTCCAGTAGGAAGGACCCAGGAAGGTCCGCTGTGGATCCCAGCATCCTGATGGATCAGCTGTTTGTGGAGGTCCATGTGGGGTACCATATCCACCAGACTCCTAGCCTTCACCTCCATCCTCTTGATCGTCTCAATACAGAGCTGAACATGGGTTCCCTCAGCAAAGTCGGACCGATTTGCATCGGGGTCTAGCTGAGGAGGGACGGAGGGAAAGGCAGGAGTGTGCACCCCTATAGGAAGAGCCAGAAGTCATGTGCCGTAAGTCGGTGAGTGACGTCTGGTAGTCCGGCTTGGCGCGTGTCAATTCGGTCCCTTCCGGTAGGAGGCGAACGACCAAACCTACCAGGATAGAGTGAGGTAGGACCCTAAAGTCTTCCTCTTCCTCCTGTTCGTGCAGTGCCTCCAGGGTACTCATCAACTTCGTCACTCTGCCTGAAGTCAAAGAGCCTTCCGGACAATGTGACGACGGCAATAAACGGTACACTTTGTTTATTGCCTTCCTGAAGTTGGGAAAGGGATCATCCTGAGATGGTTGGGATGGTTCGCCCACCATTGACGGAGAACCCTCTACTACCCCTGGTGGGAGGGGTAATTCCTCTAAAGCTACAGGAGGAGTCCTAGGACAAATCCCCTGACAACACATGCTCCTCATCAGCCATGCACGCCAGCACACCAGGGAGGGTGAAGCCTACAGATAGTTCTCCTTTTCTTAAGCGGTGGCTGATAACTTTCAGCACTGCCAGTAACTTCCACTGCAGCAGTAACAGTATTTGTATACTGTGCGTTGTGCTGTTGATTGCTGTACCTAGTCGGACCGGTCACTAGGGGGTAACCGTCCATCGTTCTAGATACCGGAAGGACGTGGTACACCGGATCGGACCGGAAACTGGATGGGACCGTGTACCGGACTGAGTTCCGGACTTTGCACCGGTCCAAGCATCTCACCGGGTACCGGAAGGTCACGGTATACCGGAACCGACACACGACGGTCACGGTACACCAGACTGAGTGTTGGTGATTGCCCATACACCGGACCGGACACCTGATGGTGACCATGTACCGGACCTGGAGCCGGGCCTTGCACCGGACCAAGCAGTGTCTGGTCACTGTATACCGGAGCCGTCACCGGACGGTTACTGTACACTTGACCGGACGTGGGTGGGTACTCACAAACCGGACTGAACACCGGATGCTGACCGTGAACGAGAGCTAGCACCGAACCCTGTACCTGACCGGGCGCTGGACGTTACGTGTAAAGACCTACATATTCACCGGATCGGATTTACAGAATCTGCTTGTTTAGGTGGTCCGGTTAAATCGGACGATAAAACTGCTTTAACCTCACCGGACGATCCAGCTGTTTTGTGTCCGGTCCGTCGAGACGCGGCGAGGGATCGAGTAGACTCAATCGCTGTCCGGTCGGCAGCCAAAGGCCGATGTCTGGGCGCCTGGCCCATATGGAGAAGAATCCTGCTGGAGGAGAACCCTCGTCCATTTCTCCATGGGGAATGGCAAAATTAGACGGGGTTCCCATCCAGCGGGGGGATATCGTGTCTGTGTAGGAATTATTTTCCCGGTGGGGAATGCTACCAACTGGTCAAAAAGAATGCTTGGACATTCGTCGCCAATATCGGGCGCAGGGCCCGAATTCACAGACACTACGGTCGGATTTGGTCTTGCAGTACCTTGAACAGAAGGGGATATAGTAATGTCCCCTGCCCCCTTGTGGAGGTGTTGAACGCACTGAAAGACAGGTGTGACCGAACGTCTCGACTCCCCCAAGCCAATTTCATGCGTCCCATATCCCATCTAGAGAGACAAACCGTGAATCTGTATAACCAATCGATCATGGTACTACTTGTATAAATAATCAATCATGTTACTACATGTATAACCAATCAATTATGTCACTACATGTACAACCAATCAATCATCCCACTACATGTATAACCAATCGATCATGGTACTATTTGTATAAATAATCAATCATGTTACTACATGTATAACCAATCAATAATGTTACTACATGTATAAATAATCAATCATGTTACTACATGTATAACCAATCAATCATGTTACAACATGTATGACCAATCAATCATGTTACTACATGTATAACCAATCAATCATGCCACTACATATATAACCAATCAATCAATAAATCATGCAACTACATGTATAACCAAGCAATCAATCAGGCCACTATATATAACCAATCAATCATGCCACTACATGTATAACCAATCAATCAATAAATCATGCCACTACATGTATAACCAATCAATCAATCATGCCACTACATGTATAACCAATCAATCATGTTACTACATGTACAACCAATCAATCATCCCACTACATGTATAACCAATCAATCATGTTACTACATGTATAACCAATCAATCATGTTACTACATGTATAACCAATCAATCATCCCACTATATGTATAACCAATCAATCATGTTACTACATGTATAACCAATCAATCATGTTACTACATGTATAAATAATCAATCAAGTTACTACATGTATAACCAATCAATCATGTTACTACATGTATAACCAATCAATCATGTTAGTACATGTATAACCAATCAATCATCCCACTATATGTATAACCAATCAATCATGTTACTACATGTATAACCAATCAATCATGTTACTACATGTATAACCAATCAATCATCCCACTATATGTATAACCAATGAATCATGCCACTACATGTATAACCATTCAATCATGCCACTACGTGTATAACCAATAAATCATGCCACTACATGTATAACTAATCAATCATGTTAATACATGTATAACCAACCAATCATGTAAATACATGCATAACCAATCAATCATGCCACTACATGTATAACCAATCAAATATGTTACTACATGTATAACCAATCAAACATGTTACATGTATAACCAATCAATCATGTTACTACATGTATAACCAATCAAGCATGTTACTACATGAATAACCTAATAAATCATGCCACTACATGTATAACCAATCAATCATGTTACTACATGTACAACCAATCAATCATCCCACTACATGTATAACCAATCAATCATGTTACTACATGTATAACCAATCAAGCATGTTACTACATGAATAACCAATCAATCATGTTACTACATGTATAAATAATCAATCATGTTACTACATGTATAACCAATCAATCATGTTACTACATGTATAACCAATCAATCATGTTACTACATGTATAACCAATCAATCATCCCACTATATGTATAACCAATCAATCATGTTATTACATGTATAACCAATCAATCATGTTACTACATGTATAACCAATCAATCATGTTACTACATGTATAACCAATCAATCATGTTACTACATGTATAACCAATCAATCATCCCACTATATGTATAACCAATCAATCATGTTACTACATGTATAACCAATCAATCATCCCACTATATGTATAACCAATCAATCATGTATTAACGATATAAACCAATCAATCATGTTACTACATGTAATAACCAATCAATCATGTTACTACATGTATAACCAATCAATCATGTTACTACATGTATAACCAATCAATCATCCCACTAATGTATAACCAATCAATCATGTTACTACATGTATAACCAATCAATCATGTTACTACATGTATAACCAATCAATCAATGTACAACAGTAAACCAATCAAATCATCCCACTATATGTATAACCAATGAATCATGCCACTACATGTATAACCATTCAATCATGCCACTACATGTATAACCAATCAATCATGCCACTACATGTATAACTAATCAATCATGTTACTACATGTATAACCAACCAATCATGTAAATACATGTATAACCAATCAATCATGCCACTACATGTATAACCAATCAATCATGTTACTACATGTATAACCAATCAATCATATTACTACATGAATAAACAATAAATCATGCCACTACATGTATAACCAATCAATCATGTTACTACATGTATAACCAATCAATCGTGTTACTACATGTATAACCAATCAATCATGCTACTACATGAATAACCAATAAATCATGCCACTACATGTATAACCAATCAATCATGCCACTACATGTATAACTAATCAATCATGTTACTACATGTATAACCAACACATCATGTAAATACATGTATAACCAATCAATCATGCCACTACATGTATAACCAATCAATCATGTTATTACATGTACAACCAATCAATCATGTTACTACATGTCTAACCAATCAATCATGTTACTACATGTATAACCAATCAATCATGCCACTACATGTATAAGCAATCAATCATGTTACTACAGATATAATCAATCAATCATGTTACTACAGGTATAACCAATCAATCATGACAATATATGTATAACCAATCAATCATGTTACTACATGTATACCTAATCAATCATGTTACTACATGTATAACCAATCATGTTACTACATGTATAACCAATCAATCAAGCCAGTATATGTATAACCATAACCAATCAATCATGTTACTACATGTATAATCAATCAATAATCCCACTATTTGTATAACCAATCAATCATCCCACTACATGTATAACCAATCAATCATGTTACTACATATATAAACAATCAATCATCCCACTACATGTATGATCAATCAATCAATCATGCCAGTATATGTATAACCAATCAATCATGTTACTACATGTATAACCAATCAATCCTGCCACTACATGTATAACCAATCAATCATGCCACTACATGTATAACCAATCAATAATGCCAGTATATGTATAACCAATCAATCATGTTACTACATGTAATAACCAATCAATCATGTTACTACATGTATAACCAATCAATCATGTTACTACATGTATAACCAATCAATCCTGCCACTACATGTATAACCAATCAATCATGTTACTACATGTATAACCAATCAATCCTGCCACTACATGTATAACCAATCTATCCTGCCACTACATGTATAACCAATCAATCATGTTACTACATGTATAACCAATCAATCATGCTACATGCATAAAAATAATGTTCAGTAATCTTGGGGCCATGTGTTTATTCCAATCATCTAGTGAAGACAATTCACTGTTAGTTATCTCATTTAAATTTGTTACCTATGAAGTGTGTATCTTTTGAATTTTGTACAGTCGAGCACCAGTATCTCGAAGTCGGAGGGAGATCGTATTTTAGTCAAGATAGGACTAGGTTCGAGATACCGATGTGACATGGTCGAATATTTTCGCAAAATAATATCAAATGTTACCCATCACATCACAAGTAGACAATAAAGGAATAACTAGAAATGGACGCTTGTCGACAAGCGCATGTGTATCCCCCTCCCCAGATACACAAGTAGTTTGAAAAAAGGGTGTTCGAGTTATGCTCCGGAGACAAAATCAGTGACGGAAAAAACAAAGGGAGATAACTAAAAAATTAGTGATGCAAGAGTTGTCATTTCTTGCGTGACACACCTTTTAGGGTTGTGGTCTATGCATGTGTAAAGTTTCATGAAAATATTCCAAAGGGTGTTCGAGTTATGCTCCAGACACGAAATCAGTGCACGAAACAACAAAGGGAGATAACTAAGAAATTAACGACGCAAGAGTTGTCATTCTTACGTTGCGACACACCTTTGGGTCGTCTTCTATGCATGTGTGAAGTTTAATAAACTAGAAAATGTGTTCATAGAACACGGATGTCCCACATATCGCTTTGATAATAAATGAGGCCAAATTCCAAGTCAAAATTTTCTTTTACCTGAGCGCTAAAGTTTTTGAAGCACCAAGTATGTGATCTTGACCCTGGGCTTGGCGGGGGCAGGACAAACGTGGATTTGGCACAGGGTGGTAGAGGACCATTAGAGCAATGCATATATGAAATATGAAGCTGATCCGTGAAAGAAAACAGAAATTATAAGATATTTACCTGAGAATTAAAGTTTTTGAAGCACTAAGTATGTGATGTTAACCCTGGGCTTGGCGGGCGGGGGCGGGACGAACGTGGATTTGGCACAGGGCGGTAGAGGACCATTAGAGCAACGCATATATGAAATTGATCCGTGAATGGAAAGAAAAATTATAAGATATTTACCTGAGCATTAAAGTTTTTGAAGCACCAAGTATGTGACCTTGACCCTGGGATTGGCGGGGGCAGGACGAACGTGGATTTGGCACAGGGCGGTAGAGGACCATTAGAGCAATGCGTATATGAAATATGAAGCTGATCCGTGAAAGAAAACAGAAATTATAAGATATTTACCAGAGCGTTAAAGTTTTTGAAGCACCAAGTATGTAACCTTGACCCTGGGCTTGGCGAGGGGGCAGGACGAACGTGGATATTTGGCACACCGGCGGTAGAGGACCATTAGAGCAATGTGTATATGAAATATGAAGCTGATCCGTGAAAGAAAACAGAAATATAAGATATTAACCCGAGCGTTAAAGTTTTTGAAGCACCAAGTATGTGACCTTGACCCTGGGCTTGGCGGGGGCAGGACGAACGTGGATTTGGCACAGGGCGGTAGTGAACCATCAGAGCAATGTGTATATGAAATATGAAGCAGATCCGTCGAAGGATGAAGAAATTATGAGACATTTACCCGTGTTAAAGTTTTGTGACGGACGGACGGACGGACGGGAGGACGGGACGCACGTTCCTACGAATGAATACTTGTTGGGTTTTTACTGTATAAAAATACCCAACAAGAGTACCCAACACTATCCTAACCTACCAAATAAGATCCCCGTACGCTTACAACAAGTACCCATTCGTGTGTGCGGACGGACGGACGGACGGACAGACAGACAAGGGTAACACTAAATGCCCCCTCCACTATCGTGGTGGGGCATAAAAATATTCCAAAGGGTGTTCGAGTTATGCTCTGGATACAAAATCAGAGCACGAAACAACAAAGGGAGATAAGTAAACAAGAATTCCGCGGAATCAGATGCCTCGCCTTGTCCCGCCTTTTCGAGCCTGGGCCCGAAAGCAATTTTCACTGGCCCGAACATATTATACAATTATTGACTAGTGAGCCATAGAATATCAGATTATATTCTATGGCTCACTAGTCAATAATTGTTTTATTATATGATAATAGTCTGTATATAGCACTTACGACCTTATGCTACTAGACAAAATTGAAAAATAATTTGAAGAAAAAAAAATGAAAAAAATAAATGGAAAAAAAAAAGTTTAAAAATAATAATGCTTGCTACTGAAGCCCAGAATTTTTTTTTAATAGTCCTATATTTATCTACATATATCTGCACAGGTCCACATAATGCCACAATATTTTCAATGTAATATCCAATGTAGTAATTTACCTGTATAAACTAGAAATGGACGCTTGTCGACAAGCGCATGTGTATCCCCCTCCCCAGATACACAAGTAGTTTGAAAAAAGGGTGTTCGAGTTATGCTCCGGAGACAAAATCAGTGACGGAAAAACAAAGGGAGATAACTAGAGAATTAGTGATGCAAGAGTTGTCATTCTTGCGGGACACACCTTTAGGGTCGTGGTCTATGCATGTGTGAAGTTTCATGAAAATATTCCAAAGGGTGTTCGAGTTATGCTCCAGACACGAAATCAGTGCACGAAACAACAAAGGGAGATAACTAAGAAATTAACGACGCAAGAGTTGTCATTCTTACGTGCGACACACCTTTGGGTCGTCTTCTATGCATGTGTGAAGTTTAATAAACTAGAAAATGTGTTCATAGAACACGGATGTCCCACATATCGCTTTGATAATAAATGAGGCCAAATTGCAAGTCAAAATTTTCTTTTACCTGAGCGTTAAAGTTTTTGAAGCACCAAGTATGTGACCTTGACCCTGGGATTGGCGGGGGCAGGACGAACATGGATTTGGCACAGGGCGGTAGAGGACCATTAGAGCAATGCGTATATGAAATATGAAGATGATCCATGAAAGAAAACAGACATTATAAGATATTTACCCGAGCGTTAAAGTTTTTGAAGCACTAAGTATGTGACCTTGACCCTGGGCTTGGCGGGGGCAGGACGAACGTGGATTTGGCACAGGGCGGTAGACGACCATTAGAGCAACGCGTATATGAAATATGAAGTTGATCCGTGAATGGAAATAAAAATTATAAGATATTTACCTGAG
This sequence comes from Conchocele bisecta, assembly GCA_029237695.1. Classification (NCBI taxonomy): domain Eukaryota; kingdom Metazoa; phylum Mollusca; class Bivalvia; order Lucinida; family Thyasiridae; genus Conchocele; species Conchocele bisecta. Next base: position 34,684,308 of record CM055277.1, read on the forward strand.
CGTTAAAGTTTTTGAAGCACCAAGTATGTGACCTTGACCCTGGGATTGGTGGGGCAGGACGAACGTGGATTTGGCACAGGGCGGTAGAGGACCATTAGAGCAATGCGTATATGAAATATGAAGATGATCCATGATCCATGACAGAAAGTATAAGATATTTACCCAAGCGTTAATGTTTTTGAAGCACTAAGTATGTGACCTTGACCCTGGGCTTGACGGGGGCAGAACGAACGTGGATTTGGCACAGGGCGGTAGAGGACCATTAGAGCAATGCGTATATGCGTGTTCGAGTTATGCTCTGGATACAAAATCAGAGCACGAAACAACAAAGGGAGATAAGTAAACAAGAATTCCGCGCAATCAGATGCCTCGCCTTGTCCAGCCTTTTCGAGCCTGGGCCCGAAAGCAATTTTCACTGGCCCGAACATATTATACAATTATTGACTAGTGAACCATAGAATATCAGATTATATTCTATGGCTCACTAGTCAATAATTGTTTTATTATATGATAATAGTCTGTATATAGCACTTACGACCTTATGCTACTAGACAAAAATTGAAAAAGAATTTGAAAAAAAAAATGAAAAAAAAAAATGGAAAAAAAGTTTAACAATTAAAAATAATAATGCTTGCTATTGGAGCCCAGAATTTTTTTTAATAGTCCTATATTTATCTACATATATCTGCACAGGTCCACACAATGCCACAATATTTTCAACACAGTTTACGGAAATGTAATATAATCATTTACCTGTATAAATTACCTGTAAGTGGTCAGTGGTCAGTTGCACATGCTAGCACATGCACAGGTGAATAGTCTGTATATAGCACTTACGACCTTATGCTACTGGAAAAAAATTGAAAAATAATTTGAAAAAAAAAATTAAAAAAAAAAAGTGAAAAAAAAAAAAAATGGAAAAAAAAAGTTTAAAAATAATAATGCTTGCTACTGGAGCCCAGATTTTTTTTCCAGTCAAATTGAAAAATAATTTGAAAAAAAAAATAAAAAAAAAAATGAAAAAAAATAATGAAAAAAAAAGTAAAAAAAAATGAAAAAAAAAGAGTTGAAAAATAATAATGCTTGCTATTGGAGACCAGATTTTTAAAAAAAATAATTTTTAATAGTCCTATATTTATCTACATATATCTGCAGAGGTCCACATAATGCCACAATATTTTCAACACAGTACCCAATGTAGTGATTTACCTGTATAAATTACCTGGTCAACAGTGGTCAAGCACTGGACATCTGCACATGCTAGCCCATACTAGCACATGGTTCTCCCAGTTTCTATTGTTCTCTCTACAGGTAAGGTGTACAGAGCACACGAGAAAAGGTGTACAGAGCAGACGAGAAAACAGGTCTTCATGCATTATTGTCCAGTTTGTAGAGTGCGCAAAACAAAAAGGGAGATAACTGAAAAATTAGCTACGCAAGAGTTGTCATTCTTGTGCGCGACACACCTCCGGGTCGTGGTCTATGCATATGTGAAGTTTCATGAAAATATTCCAAAGGGTGGTCGAGTTATGCTCCGGACAGGAAATCAGTGAGCGAAAACAAAAAAGGGAGATAACTAAAAAATTAGCTATGCAAGAGTTGTCATTCTTGTGCACGACACACCTTCGGTTCGTGGTCTAATTGAATGTGTTAAGTTTCATAAAAATATTCCAAAGGGTGGTCGAGTTATGGTCAATCAGTGCTCGAAACAAAAAATGGAGATAACTCAAAAATTAGCTATGCAAGAGTTGTCATTCTTGTGCGCGACACACCTTCGGGTCGTGGTCTATGCATGTGTGAAGTTTCATGAAAATATTCGAAAGGGTGGTGGAGTTATGCTCCGGACACGAAATCAGTGCGAGAAACAAAAAAGGGAGATAACTAAAAAATTAGCTATGCAAGAGTTGTATTCTTGTGCGCGACACACCTTCGGTCGTGGTCTATGCATGTGTGAAGTTTTCATGAAAATATTCCAAAGGGTGTTCGAGTTATGCTCCGGACAAGAAGTGTCTGCGGCGGACGCGTACGCGGACGCGGCGCGCTGTCAAATCCATAGTATCCCCCGACGGAGTCCGGGGGATACAATTACCTGTGGTAAACAGTGGTCAAGCATTGGACATTTGCACATGCTAGCCCATGCTAGCACATGGTTCTCCCAGTCTCTATTGTTCTCTCTACAGGTAAGGTGTACAGAGCACACGAGAAAAGGTGTACAGAGCAGACGAGAAAACAGGTCTTCATGCATTATTGTCCAGTTTGTAGAGTGCGCAAAACAAAAAAGGGAGATAACTCAAAAATTAGCTACGCAAGAGTTGTCATTCTTGTGCGCGACACACCTCCGGGTCGTGGTCTATGCATGTGTGAAGTTTCATGAAAGTATTCCAAAGGGTGGTCGAGTTATGCTCCGGACAGGAAATCAGTGAGCGAAAACAAAAAAGGGAGATAACTAAAAAATTAGCTATGCAAGAGTTGTCATTCTTGTGCACGACACACCTTCGGTTCGTGGTCTAATTGAATGTGTTAAGTTTCATAAAAATATTCCAAAGGGTGGTCGAGTTATGGTCAATCAGTGCGCGAAACAAAAAAGGGAGATAACTCAAAAATTAGCTATGCAAGTGTTGTCATTCTTGTGCGCGACATACCTTCGGGTCGTGGTCTATGCATGTGTGAAGTTTCATGAAAATATTCCAAAGGGTGTTCGAGTTATGCTCCGGACAAGTGTCTGCGGCGTTTATGTGATCCAGATAGCGAAGTGATTTTTAACATATTTTTATACGAAGGGGACAGAATGAACAGTCGAGATAGAGAACATGTTCGAGATAGTGCATGTTCGAGATAACCGAGGAAATTTATATTAAACAAATAAGGATATAATTTGTGACTTTAGCGAATCATTGAGATAGGGGATATCATCGAGATACTGATGTTCGAGGTACTGGTGCTCGACTGTATGTTCATCTTAAATTACTGACAGACATGCAAAACTTCTGAGATTGTTTTTTGGCTACTCATGGCTGCCGGTCGAGGTAAAAAGGTCTGTATACAGGGGGAAACAAAAGCTCATGAGCATTTTTGACCTTGAGCTCTGAGGGTGACCTTGACTTGACGTAGGCAAGTGGGTACTGAAAGCGACATATCATCTCATCTTGGTAAACACTGGCAAATCATTTGAAAATCCACTCATCGATTCAAATATATACAGGAACAAAAGGTCATGAGCATTTTTGACCTTTGACCTCTAAGTGTGACATTGACCTTGGATTATAGGCATGTGGGTATTGAACGGAACACAACATCTCATCATGGCAACATTTGTGGCAAATAATACACAGCAGAAATAACATTTCCAACAGACCGACCGACATAGCGGACTCCCCGACTCCTATATACCCCTAAACTTTGTAGGGGTATACATATTTAAAAGGTTCATACCCATAAAGGTGTATTTCGAATGCAATGGGCTAATGAAAAAGTTAAGAAATTGGAATGGAAAGGCCAATGTTAGATATTTAGGGGAGAAAGGGTTATGGTTTTATGGGGAGTCTCTACTGTACCTCTTGAGCCTTCTTTTTCTTTGAGAACATGATTTTCTGGTACAATCGCTTCTTCTTCTTTGGAATCATCATCTCGGCAAGTTTCCTCTCCTCTGCCTGTTGTCGCTGCAGTCGTCGCTCGACGTTGTCCACCTCCATGGATCCCGCCTCGACCGACATGTTCAGGTCCTACAACACAAGGTCGGTGTGTCAGACTGACATGTTCAGGTCCTACAACACATGTCGGTATGTCAAACTGACATGTTTAGATCAGATAACACAGGTCGGTGTGTCAGACTGACATGTTCATGTTCTACAACACAGGTCGGTGTGTCATGCTGACATGTTCAGGTCCTACATCACAGGTCAGTGTGTCATACTGACATGTTCAGGACCTACAACACAGGTAGGTGTGCAGACTGACATGTTCAGGTCCTACAACACAGGTCAGTGTGTCAGACTGACATGTTCAGGTCCTACAGCACAGGTCAGCATGTCAGACTGACATGTTCAGGTCCTACAACACAGGTTGGATTGTCAAACTGACATGTTCAGGACCTACAATGTAGGTCGGAGTGTCAAACTGACATGTTCAGGTCCTACAACATAGGTCGGTATGTCAAGACTGACATGTTCAGGTCCTACAACACAGGTCAGTGTGTCAGACTGACATGTTCAGGTCCTACAGCACAGGTCGGCATGTCAGACTGACATGTTCAGGTCCTACAACACAGGTTGGATTGTCAAACTGACATGTTCAGGACCTACAATGTAGGTCGGAGTGTCAAACTGACATGTTCAGGTCCTACAACACAGGTCAGTGTGTCAAACTGACATGTTCAGGACCTACAACACAGGTCGTTGTGTCAGACTGACATGTTCAGGTCCTACAACACAGGTTGGAGTGTCAAACCGACATGTTCAGGCCCTACAACACAGGTCGGTGTGTCAGACCGACATGTTCAGGTCCTACAACACAGGTTGGTATGTCAAACCGACATGTTCAGGTCCTACAACACAGGTCAGTGTGTCTAACTGACATGTTCAGGTCCTACAACACAGGTGTGTCAAACTGACATGTTCAGGACCTACAACACAGGTCGGTGTGTCAGACTGACATGTTCAGGTCCTACAACACAGGTCGGAGTGTCAAACCGACATGTTCAGGCCCTACAACACAGGTCGGTGTGTCAGACCGACATGTTCAGGTCCTACAACACAGGTTGGTATGTCAAACCGACATGTTCAGGTCCTACAACACAGATACACAGGTCGGTGTGTCAGACTGACGAGTTCTACAACACAGGGTCGGTGTGTCAAACTGACGTGTTCAGGTCCTACAACACAGGTCGGTGTGTCAAACTGACGTGTTCAGATCAGACAACACAGATCGGTGTGTCAAACTTACATGTTCAGGTCCTACAACACAGATCGGTATGTCAGACTGACATGTTCAGGTCCTACAACACAGGTTGGTGTGTCAGAATGACATGTTCTACAACACAGGTCAGTGTGTCAAACTGACATGTTCAGGACCTACAACACAGGTCGGTGTGTCAAACTGACATGTTCAGATCAGACAACACAGGTCGGTGTGTCAAACTGACGTGTTCAGGTCCTACAACACAGGTCGGTATGTCAGACTGACATATTCCGGACCTACAACACAGGTCGGTGTGTCAAACTGAAATGTTCAGGTCCTACAACACAGGTCGGAGTGTCAAACTGACATTTTCAGGTCCTACAACACAGGTCGGTATGTCAGACTGACATGTTCAGGACCTACAACACAGGTCGGTGTGTCAGACTGACATGTTCAGGTCCTACAACACAGGTCGATGTGTCAAACTGACATGTTCAGGTCCTACAACACAGGTAGGTGTGCAGACTGACATGTTCAGGTCCTACAACACAGGTCGGAGTGTCAAACTGACATGTTCAGGACCTATAATATAGGTCGGAGTGTCAAACTGACATGTTCAGGTCCTACATCACAGGGCAGTGTGTCAAACTGACATGTTCAGGTCCTACAATACAGGTCGTGTCTCAAACCGACATGTTCTGGTCCTACAACATAGGTCAGTGTGTCTAACTGACATGTTCAGGTCCTACAACACAGGTCAGTGTGTCAGACTGACATGTTCAGGACCTACAACACAGGTCGGTGTGTCAGACTGACATGTTCAGGTCCTACAACACAGGTCGGAGTGTCAAACTGACATGTTCAGGTCCTACAACACAGGTCAGTGTGTCAGACTGACATGTTCAGGTCCTACAACACAGGTCAGTGTGTCAGACTGACATGTTCAGGTCCTACAACACAGGTCAGTGTGTCAGACTGACATGTTCAGGACATACAACACAGGTCGGTGTGTCAGACTGACAGGTTCAGGTCCTACAACACAGGTCGGTGTGTCAGACTGACATGTTCTACAACACAGGTCGGTGTGTCAAACTTACATGTTCAGGTCAGACACAGGTCAATGTGTCAAACTGACATGTTCAGGTCCTACAACACAGGTCGGTGTGTCAAACTGAATTGTTCAGGTCCTACAACACAGGTGTCCTACAACACAGGTCAGTGTGTCCGACTGACATGTTCAGGTCCTACAGCACAGGTCGGTGTGCCGGACTGACATGTTCAGGTCCTACAACACAGGTCGTTGTGTCAAACTGACATGTTCAGATCAGACAACACAGGTCAGTGTGTCAAACTGACATGGTGAAGGTACAGTAGCTCTCTAAAATGCACACCCTGGAAGGTCCGCTTTAAAGAGGTTGCACTAATAATTTGACTTTGAAATTAACTTCTCAGTAATTATCTTGGTTCTGAACACATTCAACACTGCAGACAATAAAGCAAACATTATAGATACAGAATCTGCACAGCTGGCAAAACTTTTCTGAGTTTCTGAATCCATTTTCTCACTAATGAAAATCTGAAAATGCACCTGGAAGAATCCATGAACGGGTTAAGCCAAAAAATTATAGCCCGGGAATGTATAACCTCTGCAGAGCATTATCACTGAACACAGAGATACAAATAGCAAGAACCCACTTACTGTAGATTTCCGTTTCTTTGTGGAAGTTGTGTCAATTTCTGTGTGTTTTCTCTTCTTCTGTTGGCCTTCCTCTTCTGTAATATAGTAATCACACAATGTCTATGGTTATAATTTCATTTCAATATTGATTTAGAAAATATCATTTTTTTCTGTCAAGAGAACAATCAGATGGCCATGGTCCGCATGTTCAGCCAGTCAAGGTATTAGTTAATCATTAACACAACTTTAACACAACTGTATTAGTCATCGGACCTTGGGCTCGCGGGCTTCATGGGTAGAGCTTATAATGCAAATATGGATGATGATAAACAAGTACATGAAGTTTCAAATCATTTTGATTTATGGTTGCAAATATTTAAGAAGTTATTTAAGAAGTTATTTAAGAAGTTATTTAAGAACTTAAATGCATATTTTGAACTGATAGGTTAAGACATTTTTTTCTGTTCTGACAATATTTTGCAATGTTACTTGGAATAGTCAACCATCTTCATTAATATATTACTGACATATGTTGTTGGCAATGACGATCTGTGTTGATTGACTAATTTACAAACCAGATGGCCGCTGCCCGCATGTCGAGCCCGCCGAGGCATTTTTAAAAACTTTAACGCAGATTTCGGACGGACGGACACCCGGACGTCATTGTGATCACTATGTCTTGCTTTCCGCAAGCGGGCTCGACAACAATAAAATCAGGAAATCAAAATAGTTAAGGAGGAAAGATTAAGTTGCTATCATACCAGAGTCTTCATCATCCGAACCACTGTCTGCTTCATCCAGATCCGACCCAGTTTCTGCCTCACCATCTGAGTTTTCGTCTTCCTCGTCTTCACTGTCCGACTCCTCACCCATGCCTGGCAATGACAGTAAACCAATGACAGAGGGTCAGTCAAACTAAAAAATCAAAATAAACTTTGCGCATTCACTCATCATCAGGAAGCTACATACCCAGTTTCAGGTCTGTAAGCTAGTACTGATTAAAAGTTTTACAAGTCACATGGCAAAATTGGGAAATTCTAAGTCGAAAAGGGGCAGATAATCCATGACCTGGGGGGTTAAATCAAAATAAACATCGCTCATCTACTCATCATCAGGAAGCTACGTACCCAGATTCAGGTCTGTAGCTAGTAAGGTTTAAAAGTTGTACGAGTTACAAGGCAAAATTGATCGAATCGAATAAATATTCGGTAAAAAATGAAATTTGACCCCCATTTGACACCACGGGATATGTCCATTTTTGACCCTGGGGTCACCATTTTAACAACTTTGAAAGAGAATTGTACATCGATCATTTCTGCCAAGTTTCGTCGAAATCATGTCTGGCGGTTCGCGAGAAGAGTTTTTAAGACTGTTACTTTTAGACAGTGGCCATCTTGGATTAGCTACGACCTCCATTTTGACAAATCTGACATGGCTTCACCCAAGGACCATAACTGTAAAATTTGGTTACCATTGGCCAACTGGTTCTGGAACCACTTTAAATCTCAAATAAAAGGATGATGTTTTGACATTTCGGCGGCCATCTTGGATGACGTAACGCAACCGTATTTGGTCAAAAATCAAATTTGAGCCAAATTCGACCCCCCAGGCCACACCCATTTATGAACCCGAGGTCACCATTTTAACAACTTTGAAAGAGCATTGTATATCGGTCATTTCTGCCAAGTTTGGTAGAAATCCATCCGGCGGTGGCCATCTTGGATTAGCGACGACCTCCATTTTAACAAATCTGAAAAGGCTTTACACAATGGCCATAATTGTGAAGTTTGGCTCACACTGGCCAACCGTTTCTTGTAAAGAAGACGTTTGAAATTTCAATAAAAAGATGACCTTTTTACCTTTCGGTGGCCATCTTGGATGACGTTATCCGATTTCGCTGAAAACTGTGTTTAGTCGATATCTTTGATTTGATATACGAGACAATATTCGTTGAAAAATCAAATTTGAAGCCCGGGCCACGCCCATTTTTGTTTGTTTATTAGTGTTTAATGGCATATCAATAGCTAAGGTCATGTAAGGCCAGGCAAACGGGTTCGATCCCATTTTAACTTGCTGCATTGGAGATAAAATCCCAAAATCGGAACAGAAAATTTACATCGAGAAAAAATATATTAAGCCCTGAAATTAGAATAACCTGACCTGGTGCCAGGTCCATACCACACCAAAGTCACTTCCCCTAAAATAGGATTACAAATACTCATATAAAGGGTATAACCAGATTCAACTGTCACATACAAAATGCCAAAGACGTATGTGAGGGCCAAACCAGGTCTCCAGTAGGAATTCCGGTAAGGATAAACACCGATCGTTGAATTACCCATTTTAACAATTTTGAAAGAACATTGTACATCGGTCATTTCTGCCAAGTTTGGTCGAAATCCGTCCGGCGGTTCGTGAAAAGAAGATTTTTTTTAAGAATTTGTGCTATTTTTAGACTGCGGCCATCTTTGATTAGCAACGACCTCCATTTTAACAAATCTGAAAAGGCTTCATCCAAGGACCATAATTGTGAAGTTTGGTTAGCATTGGCCAACCAGTTCTTGTGTAGAATACTCTAACAAGAGGGCCATAATTCGCTCACCTGACTCCATGAACAACAGAAGAGAATGTGACATTGAGTTCATGTGTTCATTGCGCTATTTTTAGATGGCGGTCATCTTGGATTAAGCGATGACTCTCATTTTACCAAATCTGAAAATGTTGAAATCCGGTTGGCGGTTCTTGAGAAGAAGATTTTTGAAGAATTTGTGCTATTTTTAGATGGCGGCCATCTTGGATTATGTAATGACATCATTTTAACAATTTTGTAATCCCCCTACCTAAGGACCATGACCATGAAGTTTGGTGACTATAGGCCCAATGGTTACCGAGGAGAAGACGACGACGACGACGACGACGGACGACGACGGTCAAATATTTAATGGAAGAGCGGAGACAATAGCTCACTTCAGCCTTTATCTCAGGTGAGCTAAAAATCTTCTTACGAACTGCCTGATTGATTTTGATGAAACTTGGCAGTAATGAACGATAGTCAATGCTCTTTCAGGTTTGTTAAAATGATGACCTTGGGTCAAAAATGGGTGAGGCCCGGGGTGTCAAGTAGGTGTTGAAAGATTGTTTTAAAGCATTTGCCCCACTTTTCTATGGCAGCCATCTTGGATATGTGACCACTTCCATTTTAACATATCTGAAAATGAGTAATGCACAGAACATCCCCGTTAAGTTTCATCAACATCGGACTAGCTGTTTAGAAGATGTCGGAAAAGTGTTGATGGACGGACGAAAAGAGGTAACAATGGGTCTCTTCAGTCTTCGGCTCAGGTGAGCTACAAAGTCCATCTGACCTTCAGTGAGTATAGTTGGACTTTTAAAAATTTATAGTCGCCAAGAATGTTGTTTCTTCCGATAGTATACATGCCTGTCCGTGACCTACCGGAGTCTACGCCCAGCTGGCGGTTCAGCAGCGCCTGTTGTTCCCGCGGCACATACTCCCCATCTTGTTGCTCGACGAACGGAGACAGGTGTGGCGGCAAGACAGCGCCGGCAAAGTAGTCTTCGGGTGGCAACAACATCCGCGCGTTTATGCTGTCAAACACCCACTGGGGCTGCACGTAGTACCTGTAGGGTGGGAGACAAAATTGGTAAGGAATTCACCAATAACAAGTGTCATGGTTCGGTTTCGTGGCATCCGTTGGTATCTATTGCCACCAGATATTATGAAAAGGCCTACTATGCCTTCTAATTTTGTTCAAAACAAGACGAAAATAAGGGGAAAACAAGAGTGCCGTCAATCACAACATACGCCAGTCGAATATGGGTCAGACAGTGAAGATGCAGAAATGTGAAGCTGTCGCCACAAGCAAGAAACCTTAATGTGAATTTGAAAATCTATATCATTAATTCTTCCTCTTGTTGTGATAAACAGGTAGACTAATTTAGGTAGAATTGTGTAAAGTAGAAATTATATAGACTTGCATACAAAAATGTAGAAAAGATGGCCAAGATAAAAAGTTTATATTTTAGTTAAAAAGACTATGTTTTTCGCCATAAACACACCAAGGTGCACATCTTCAATATGTGTAGAAGACGTGCATATAGTTTCAGATCGATTGGCTGGAAGGTTTTAGAGGAGTAGTGTACACAAACTCTGTACCCTACATAGAATTGCATGCATACATGTATAAAAAATGGCTAAGTACGGTATTTTTGTTAAGAAATATGTTTTTGGCATAAAAACACCAAGGTGCACATCTTCAATATGTGTAGAAGACGTGCGTATTCATTGTGACAAGCAATTTACAACCAAAGGCAAAGGTTTTAGAAGAAAAAGCTTGAATTCAAAATTAAGTGTGATTGACAAAACAATAAAGGAAGTTATTGAAGCCGAATTTGACGTATTACTGACACCCGAACAGAAGCAAACGCGCTTACTATTTACTATTTCCGGTGGGTTCGTAGTAAAAGTTGTAGGATGACGTCATGTGTATGTCGCTATAGCCCCGCCCACTAAACACGTGATTAGGTCCAGATTTGAATGTTTCACATGCGGGGATATCCGAATGAATCGGGAAATGGAAACAATATGGAGAACACACAGAAAATATGATGGTCGTTTTTAAAACCCGCGTTTAAAAGCACAACATGTAGACTGTGTATTGGGGTAGGATAGCGTGTACACCTACTGATTGTTTGGTTCCCAGCTGTGACGACATTTCAACTCTTGTCACGTGCCCTGACTGTACACACGGAGGATCAGCTGTTGACATGTGAATTCACGGGGTACGCAACTACTCGGGGCTTCTAGTTGAATCTAATAGGATCTCACGTTTTCGCTTCCCGATTTCGCTGTCTTGCAAATTGGCCTCGCTATTTCGCGATCTCGTGTATACAGTACAGCCACCGCGAAACCCGCACATTGTTTGCTTTGCGGAGTTTTTCGCCAGCGCGGAATTTCCTACCTATTGCGGCAAATCGCTGGTTTGCCGCAAAATGCCGCAAAGTGTCGCAAAGTTCTCGCGGTTTTGCCGCAATTGTTAAAATAAATTGCCGCAATCGTGACCCAAGTCAATTGCGGCAAAACGCGGCGAAAATCATACAAAACGGATCAACCGGCACATTTGCCACAATTTGCGGCGTTTTGATGGACAGAAAATGCGGCGTTTTGCGATGTTTTGCTTTATTATTTTATGCTTTATCAATTGCAAATCTAGGTTCTGATGATGTTTGTTAAATGCCCTAACAGGACACTGTAGTATCATAATCGCCTTAGGAAACGATAATCATGTGCTGTAAAACATTATTTTAATTAAGAAATAGAAGAAATGTGGATATTGGGGAATATGTCAGATACATATGAAAGGGTTTTCGCGATCTCGTGTAGAGGTCGAAATCGAGTAAATGCGAGTTACACGACACTAACAGAACACCATTATAATTCTCGTGTTTTAGGAGGCAATTCTCATGTTTTGTCAAAACAATAATATTATTTTTTCTAATAAACATATTTTGGCAGCATATGAGAATCGTCTCCTAAAACGATTTACGTGTCCTGTTACAATCTACTGATGGTGAACACGTGTTGGTCTTCGCTAGTCACATATGCAATAAGCCCGGTTTTGTCCGATCACGTCATACATCATCGTATGCACGTGCGGTGACCTACTGGGACGTGTGTCGGCATTGGAAAGTGGGACATGAAAGGTTACAAAATGACATCTAAAGGTTAAGTTGTGTCGATCGGATCTTTGAAACACGCACAAGAGCACAGGTTGAAGTAACGGACCGAGGTCTATAAATACATTAAATATGCCTAAAAGCATCAATAAATGAAGAAACAAATATTTGTTTTACCCCCTCCATCTAATCATTATAATGACTAGATGGAGGGGTTAAAAAAAATTCTTCATTTATTGATGCTTTTAGGCATATTTAATGTATTTATAGACCTCGGTCCGTTACTTCAACCTGTGCACAAGAGCAGCACATTTACGATCAATTACATATTTATTAATGGAATGGAACTTATCTCTCTTATAGCATAGCGGTTTTTACCGCGTTTGATAAAAATATTTCTTCCATTTTATTGGTCGGAGAGGTGTGGAATCTCAAAAAAAAGGTAACGGAATCCTTATTTACTCAATAAATATGTACTGGCAGCACATCAGAATCGTCTCATGTTTTGTCAAACCATGTTTTTATTGTCAGAAATATTGATGTTTGTCCACATTTGTTCCATTTCTTAATAAAAACATGTTTTGGCAGCACATGAGAATCGTCTCCTAAGACGATTTGTACATATGTTACAATTTTGCGAAACGAAAATGAAACATATTCTCAACAAAACATGTTTCGCGTTTTCGCGATCTTGAATAGTCGATCTTGAATAGATCTCGAATAGTCGAGCTAAAAGCTAAAAATGTGTGGGTTTCGCGGTGGCTGTACTGTAGTTCGAGAACGCATAACGCGAGATTGTAACAGAACACCGTGTAATTCATACGTTTTAGGAGGCAATTCTCATGTTTTGTCAAAAGATTTTTTTCTAATAAACATGTTTTGGCAGAATATGAAAATCACCAAGACGATTTTTATGTGTCCTGTTAAATCATATTCTGCATTTCCTCTGAAACGTGCGTGACAAATTTTATAACGCGGCATTCGTACTTTGATGTCTGTCACAAACATGACGTGATAATTATAGCTCCCGACACGTGGCGGCATAACCTTTGATAGACATGCACATGCGGTAATAAGGTTGCGAAAACATATCGATTAGCAGAGCTGCCAACCCCATGTCGGTCACAGGAGGAACATGGAGAGAAAAGGGGGCTATTTTCCGGAACACCACATATGTTTTCCGGAACACAAATCAGTACTCACTTATATGCATAAATTAACTTTTTTAGAGCCTTGGCCCTCGTTTCGGCCTCCAGGACCAACCGAAAAATCACAATTACACTGCTTGCAAGACGCAAATTCATCACCGCGCTTTGACAGGACCAAATTGGGCCATCGTCTCGCTGTAATCATTGATGAACAGATGTGTTCTCCTAACTTCTTTCGATAAAAAATACCCAAATTCGTTGGCTGCACGCTTTGGAGCAGACATTTTATGAATTTACGTGATGAATAAATCAATATCGCTGAGCGCTTGAAACTACTATTACTACACAACAAGAATCGAAATGGTAAGCGCCTCGGCAAGTATGATTACGGGTAAACAAAACAAGAGGGCCATGATGGCCCTAATTCGCTCACCTGACTCCATGAACACCAGAGGAGAATGTGACATTGAGTTCATGTGTTTTAAAAAAATTGTGCTATTTTTAGATGGCGGTCATCTTGGATTAAGCGATGACTCTCATTTTACAAAATCTGAAAATGCTTCACCCAGCATCGGCCATGTAGTTCCTGAGAAAAAGTTGTTAAAAATCTTGAATAAATGGACCTTTTGGTGGCCATCATGGATGACATAATCATCTGATTCCGACAAATATTGCACCAGAGTGATCGCCTCATTGATACCTTCAATTTGATATATGACATGACCATATTCGGTCAAAAATAAAATTTGACCACCCCAATTTGACCCCACGGGCCACGCCCATTTTTGACCCCGGGGTCACCATTTTAACAATTTTGAAAGAGCATTCTACATCGATCATTCCTACCAAGTTTCGTCGAAATCCGGCTAGCGGTTCATGAGAAGAAGATTTTTGTAAGAATTTATGCTATTTTTAGATGGCGGCCATCTTGGATTAGCGATGACCTCCATTTTACAAATCTGAAAAGGCTTCACACATGGACCATAACATTTTAAGTTTAGGCTTATACCATGGGCTAAAGCGGGTTCATGTGAAGAAGAAGTTTTGAAATCTTAATAAAAGAACGACCGTTTGACCTTTCGGCGGCCATCTTGGATGACATAACAATCCGATTTCGACAGAAAATGCACCAGAGTGATCGCCTCATTGATACGTTCAATTTGATATATGACATGACCATATTCGGTCAAAAATAAAATTTGACCTCAATTTGACCCCACGGGCCACGCCCATTTTTGACCCCGGGGTCACCATTTTAACAACTTTGAAAGAGCAATGTACATCGATCATTCCTACCAAGTTTCGTCGAAATCCGGCAAGCGGTTCATGAGAAGAAGATTTTTTAAGAATTTGCTATTTTTAGAAGGCGGCCATCTTGGATTAGCGATGACCTCCATTTTAACAAATCTGAAAAGGCTTCACCCATGGACCATAACTTTTAAGTTTGGCTACCATGGGCCAAGCGGTTCATGTGAAGAAGAATTTTGAAATCTCTAATAAAAGAACGGCCTTTTGACCTTTCGGCGGCCATTAGCAACGGACCCATATAAAATCATGTCATTATTAATAATGACTATGACATACAAACTTGTATTAATGTATTAAACATATGAGTTATTTATAAAATCATGCTTATTACGTTGTATAGTGCTCGCGATAGATAGACGCTTATTACAATGTATACTGCTCGCGATCAACAGGCGCTTAAAAGGATTAATTGATAATAAATAATGGTCACGTGTCCTGCCTATTCATGCGGACGATTAGCTGTTGATACGTGCATAATCTCAGGATGTGGGGTCTATTGTTTACACTGCAACAGTCATATTGATGAATGAAATTTACGATTTACGCGAGACATCATGATTGCCGTGTGCTGCAGTGTAAACAATAGACCACGTGATCCCATACCCAGATAATGCTGAATGTATTGTTTCAGATTGCACACAAACATGGTCAGTCTATTTATAGAACGCTAAATATTACACCTGTCGAGTAAAATAGAGAAAGGCGACCGACCACGCAACCATTTATTAGCGACAATTGTGTGTTAACACGGATATATGTCTCATAACATTGACATTACTTGGTGACAAAAAGCGGTACCTACTTATCTTATATTTAAATGAGGGAACTGATTCAAGAACCTTCTAAACCCGGTATGACATGCGCGGTAGTTGTACTTTGATGACTGTCACAAACATCGCGTTTCTTCTTTTTTCTCTATTTTTTTTATATTTTGTTTGGATCCACGAGAGACCCGCGTTATAATGGAGATCGCGCTATACGCGATCGCGTTATAATGGAGCTGCAGTGTATTATATTGTTAATTATTGAATGCGGCATGTATTATCTCTTTTCAACATCATTTACGGAAAATATTTTTGAAATCAACATCGGCGAAATATGGCGACAGATCTGCGTATAATCCAGAGTGTTTTTTTAACCCAACATTCAAGGATATGAAATTTATTAAATATTTTATTTTTATTTTTGTTATTTCTCAATAAAAGTATATGTTGTAACCACTCATTTGAATCGTCTTGGTTTAAATGGTGGTTGCGGTCCGCAAACATAAGCGTATCCTCAGCATGAAATGGGTTACTGTGATGCGAGGATGAAAGTCGCACGTTCCGCGGTTTAAATGGTGGTCGCGGCATATACTTCCGAGTGCATAGAAGGAAAATATTTAGGATTTCCGCAAACATAAGGTATCCTCAGCATGAAATGGGTTACTGATTGCCCCAGGACGCGACGTCTGCGGCACATCAAAAGGCGTGTTGACCAATCAGAGCAATTTCAAAACATAGCCTAAAGATCACACAGTTTACAGCCTCGTGCTGAAGGATAAATACTAATGTTAGTTGACCTGTTAGTTGACACGGCTGGGTGTTATCGATTTTTTGCACAAAGCAACACACAAATCTCGCCTGTGTAATATTTCAAAATCAATTGTATCTTCCGTAAATGACGCAGCATGTTGACAGAAATTTCAAAGCAGTGCAGCCAAAATGACGCTGAAAGCAGCCTATAGCTATGACGAATTTGCATTGTTCGCTGACGTAATTATGATGTTTTTAATTAGAGATTGGCGAACATTATAAACCATGTGCAGACTACGCGAATCCACCGCCTGGCCTGGCCGCTAATGCAATAAGCCGGGATTTGTCAGAGATAGAGACCCAATTCAACCCAATACATGCTTGCCGTGTCATAAATAGACTGGTTCCCGGTAGAATTGTTTCACTAAGCACGCATCAGACAGTCTAGTACCAGTCTAGTGACGAATACAAAACTGACGTCAGCAACCGAGTGTATTGATATTTGATATTGCTTCGTGTTGTAAATCTTGACACGCGGTGTGTTTGATATCGGCCAGCTGACTTAGACTTGCCACTTTGGACGAATCAGCATCGTGTAAACACACAGTTTCGAAACTAATAATGGAGTTTTATAATTTGTGTGGAATTGCATTATGCATATTGGGATTTACCGTTAATGGCGTAATGCAATATTTTTCATGGCAAAATGACACCGACCGATATGGGCCAGGTAAATGTTTTCAAAAGATAATTAAAATGATAGAGGCCATATTGTGATTCGGCAGAGAAAATGTCGACCGAATGTGACACAGCGTCAAAACCACAGGCATTCGGTGTGTTTCGGCTTTCGTCGGTACAGTGCGACCCCGTTAGTACACGCTTCACTATAACACGATTTCGGTTACAGTGCAGTCTGCGTTTTTGTTCCACCGTAGACAACACTTGCAAACTCAACGCGAACGCAACGGTTTGCTGTAGCGTTGTATACGTTGTTTAAACGTATAATACGGTTCGTACACGTGTAATACACATTGTCAAACCGTTTAGTTTAAAAGCGTTGTATACGTTGTTTAAACGCATAATACGGTTCGTACACGTATAATACACATTGTCAAACCGTTTAGTTTAAAAGCGTGTAATACGTTTAGCTTCAAGGCGTGTAACACGCTTTGGCGTATACATATGTAGCGAGGTAAAAGCGTTGAAACGTGTACAACGCTTTACCTGGAAGCGTGTAGCTATATGAAAGCGTTGAAACGTGTACAACGGTTACACGTTTTAACGCGAATACCTGTTCGGCCCCGATCGCTTCGAGGCGGCCTTGTTTCGTCCCATTCTACGCGATACACGGTTGGCATACCAAAACGTGTAATGCGTTCAAACCCGTGGAAAAGTGTTATACGTATAACACGGTTTCATCTGTACGGTGCTGTGTACATGTAGAAGCGTGTAACCGTTCGTCAAAGAACGTAAAAAAACCGTTCAACGGTTACCTAGCGTTGTTATACTTTTACCAACCGTGTATACGTTTACAAACGTTTTACACGGATTACACGCTTTGCAACTCAATGCGTTGTTTACAACCGTTGGTGTACGTTACAACGTTGTACACGGATTACACGCTTTTGAAACTCAATGCGTTGTTTACAACCGTTGTGTACGTTTACAACCGTTGTACACGGATTACACGCTTTTGAAACTCAATGCATTGTTTACAACCGTTGTATACGGATTACACGCTTTAGAAACTCAATGCGTTGAACACGGTTTGTTTGACTTTCGCGCATGCTCAAGAGTGGGGAAACGCAACGCATGGCCGAAAACGTATTACACGTAGACGACACACGGTTTGAAACGCAACTAACGGAAACTCCATGGATACACAACGCACAACACTTTGTACACGTATAAACCCGGAACATTTTGACAGAAACGACTGTAGTACACGGTTGTGCCTTGGCTCCCAAATTTTTTGCCTATTTGTATATCAAAATCGTGTTAAATTTGTAACACGACTATTGTCAGAAATCGTGTTAAATTTGCGATTATATTGCTGCCGAAAGTGGTATTGTATTGTTAATTACTGATGTGCGGTATGTATTATCTGTGTGTGTTTGAAGTTGAAATAAAGGTAGTACATGTATTGACCTAATTTAGAGACGTTTGTTCTTTCCCAAATTAGACCCAAAATGGACAAATGAATAGCCTCCTTTTATCTCACGGATGTGAATGTGCAGCTGATCACGTTTGCACATTTCATAAATTAATCCGAGCAAACTGGGAATAAGATCAATTATTGATCCCAGTAACAAAGCAGTGCTAATTGTTATGTAAACAATTCCATGCTCTATTTCATTTTTCCCGGCATGCGTTCGCGCTCACCATTGGTGGAATATTAATTAGGTGTAAAGGCTGACCAATCGGAGATCGCGTATCAGTCGCGCAGATTAACTCAACCCAGATTAAACTAGAAATGTGGCCTGTCGGCACACGAATAACCCCACTGGCAGCCAAAGAAAACGAGGCATTTTTTATTATAAGCCATATAGCCATCAAGTCTGTGACCTTGACCCTGGGCATAGTGTGATAATCCATGCATCGGTGTAGAAGATATAGAGCGGAAGGGAATTTCAATAGGTTTGACCTTTGACCTTCAACTGTGACCTTGACCTTGGACGTAGGTGCGTGGTTATTGATCGCGACACACCTTCTCATCATGAGAAACATTTGTGCCAAGCCATTTGATAATCCATGCATCAGTGTAGAAGATATAGAGCGGAAGGGAATTTCAATAGGTTTGCCCTGACCCTTTTGACCTTCAACTGTGACCTTGACCTTGGACGTAGGTGTGTGGTTATGATCGCGACACACCTTCTCATCATGAGAAACATTTGTGCCAAGCCATTTGATAATCCATGCATCGGTGTAGAAGATATAGAGCAGAAGGGAATTTAAATAGGTTTGACCTTTGACATTCAACTGTGACCTTGACCTTGGACGTAGGTGCGTGGTTATTGATCGCGACACACCTTCTCATCATGAGAAACATTTGTGCCAAGCCATTTGATAATCCATGCATCGGTGTAGAAGATATAGAGCGGAAGGGAATTTCCAACAGACCGACCGACAGACCGGCAGACCGACCGACAAACCGACCGACAAGCTGACTCCTATATACCCCCAACAAACTTTGTTTGTGGGGGTATAATAAATTGTTACAGCACTGCTGAAATTTGTTTTCAATTTAGCCCACGCCCCCGGTGCATGTACACAAATGTGTACGTGACAACTTGTCTGGCAAACAACAGGTTTATGGTACAGGTCTGTGGTGTTGAACGGGTTAACTCTGTGTGTACTCAAACCCACAGGTGGAATAGTCGGACGTGTGACACAAAGAAAATGACCATTACAAAAATATCCATTATCCCACCCACTTGATCTCGTACTATCTTCTATTATTAACGTCATGTACAGTACGATACCAGGTGGGTGGGATAATGGGATTTTTTGTAATAGGCATTTATTTTGGTGTCATAGGTCCGAGTCTTCCACATGTGCTCACCATAAGGAGTAAACACAGATTGCAACGCACGAGCTTGTCACGTGACGTTGCAGCTGATGGAACAGGATATCAGTCATTGGGTCATTGCGTCATCGAATGATGATGGCTACACACGTTTACTACACTTTTTTTCTACACGCGTTTACAATAATGGATTGCACGGACCTGCGTAGATCTACATCTCTACATGAATAAATAAAACATGACGTTAACAATTCTTGGATTCAATATATTTATTACATGCGAAGATAACAGTGAAAATTTATGGCATATTATAGGCATTGGCGACGTCGTTCATTCGCAGTCACGGTGTACATGTATTTTTTGTTAACATTATGATGCCTCTTGGGCGAGAACGGATATAGCACGGTTCGGATAAGCAACACGAAAGGTTGTATGTCGCCGGACTTCAGTGTACTAACGGGGTCGCACTGTATAACTCTATATATATATCAAAGGACTGAAAGTCCTGAAATCCTTTGCAGTTGCGACAAAAAGTATTCTCTCAAAGAGTCGTTACAGACTGGAATGCACTCCCTAGTGATTGTGTAAATTCGAACACACTAAATAGTTTCAAAAGTTCACTCAACTCCGCCTGGAAGAAGAGACCCAGCAAATTCAACACGTGAAAATATTGTACAGACATTTTAACCATGATTTAGTTGCGCTCTCCCCCCAGTTTCAAAGACAATTATCCAATTTGACGTCGCTAAAATAGGCCAGTACAAGCCTAGCTTACAAGAAACGGCCTTCAACCATGGTTGAACCAAGGTAGGTAGAAAAT
The DNA here is from genome assembly GCA_029237695.1 of Conchocele bisecta. NCBI lineage: Eukaryota > Metazoa > Mollusca > Bivalvia > Lucinida > Thyasiridae > Conchocele > Conchocele bisecta. The sequence goes on from CM055277.1 coordinate 34,704,892, forward strand.
AAAAAAAAAGTACTTGCCCAGTCAAAAAGTTACTCGCCCAGTTTTTAAAAAAAATAAATTGCTATTTCCAGTTTTTGTAATGTTGCCATTCGTATTTATAAAAACATCACTTTACATTTGATCAATACCAAAACGTATGAGACATATTCACTATTATTGTTATTTATATTTTAAGTATTAAATGAACATGAACAAACAAATAGCAGCGAATTTGCTCAGAGGCTTGCACACTTCTTATTTTCTATAAGCGTTGAGTGACATAGATTTAGTTTAATTTATAGTGGCTATGTTTGCATGTGCTGCGTGCTGCCTTAATTACTAAATTCAATGGTTTCAGACCCGGCGCCGACCGTTTCGTCCCAAGCCGTTATGTTCGGCGTCTGAAATACGCGTTAACCCAACTGTATACGAGACGATATATGTGGCCGCGTATACACTAGTCTACAGTGCAGTCTCCGTTTTTGTTCCACCGTAGACAACACTTGCAAACTCAACGCGAACGCAACGCGAACGCAACGGTTTGCTGTAGCGTTGTATACGTTGTTTAAACGTAATATACGGTTCGTACACGTGTAATACACATTGTCAAACCGTTTGGTTTAAAAGCGTTGTATACGTTGTTTAAACGTATAATACGGTTCGTACACGTGTAATACACATTGTCAAACCGTTTAGTTTTAAAGCGTGTAATACGTTTAGCTTCAAGGCGTATAACACGCTTTGGCGTATACATATGTAGCGAGGTGAAAGAGTTGAAACGTATACAACGCTTTACCTGGAAGCGTGTAGCTATATGAAAGCGTGAAACGTGTACAACGGTTACATCGTTTTAACACAAAAAATACCTGTTCGGCCCCGATCTCTTCGAGGCGTCCTTGTTTCGTCCCTTTTAAAATATCGCAAATACATACCCTCAGATCGAGTACATCGGCGGTGTGATTTAGCACTTCAATTGATCCCAAATCCCTGATGACTAATAATGAGTCAACGCCTTTTTTAAACACGACAGATGTACCTTGTAGTTTATCAAAATGTTTGAGGAATTGTAGATCACGTGAGCCGGCTCATCAGGATCTGCGGCATTCCTATGTACATTTTATATACACAAAAATGACGCCTAATACAGCGTAATGTAACAGTTCCTAACTTAATATGGAATAGCCCGGGCCGATAGTCCGTGTCAGTTAATTGGGGTTAAATATTACGAACACAGATAAACACAGTGCATGGTTTCTTTATTTTATTTTAACATCATCAGAAATGGCGAGTCTAGGATCTCTCGTTTTATCTTTACGCTGAAGCCAGTCTATTTCAGTCACTAATCCCCTATACACCTGTCCCACGCGTGTGTTAAGATTAATCGATATTTGGAGAAACTGAATACACAGCGAGCTGCACACTGGTTTAACACGGATATGGCCCGCGGATATGTGTCATAAATTACTTGGTGGTCAAAACCGGTAAATTTACAAGGTTTATAGCGAAATAGCAGCCGACTGGCAATTTTTCTCGGACCGATTTTTAAGACTAGTTTTAAAATCTCAATCGGTCTGAGAGTTCAAAAATCGGTCCAGAACCGGAAAACTGAAAATGTTAGAAGCCCTGCAGTAAGTCTAGAAGTATATATACACACACAAAGAACGATCAGAGCATGCGCATTCTACGCGATACAAGGTTGGCATACCAAAACGTGTAATGCGTTAAAACCCGTGGAAACGTGTTATACGTATAACACGGTTTCATCTGTACGGTGCTGTGTACATGTAGATGCGTGTAACCGTTCGTCAAAGAAAGCGTTCAACTCGTTTTTAAACGGTTTACCTTAGCGTTGTATACGCTTACAACCGTTGTATACGTTTACAACCGTTGTACACGGATTACACGCTTTTGAAACTCAATACGTTGTTTACAACCGTTGTATACGTTTACAACCGTTGTACACGGATTACACGCTTTTGAAACTCAATGCGTTGAACACGGTTTGTTCGACTTTCGCGCATGCGCAAGAGTGGGGAAACGCAACGCATGGCCGAAAACGTATTACACGTAGACGACACACGGTTTGAAACGCAACTAACGGAAACTCCACGGATACGCAACGCACAACACTTTGTACACGTATAAACCCGGAACATTTTGACAGAAACAACTGTATACTCGCAGTCCTATTATTTGTTAGCCCGGCCGCGTAAAGCCGACAAATAATCCGTGAATTAAACTTGCCCGATATGGACCGTGTTCAAAATCGCTAGAGATTCTACCAGTAACCGTGTACATAGACACTGCTTGAATCTTACTTCCCGCAAATTGACGTAAACTGTAAACAACAAATGGTCGCTGAATTAATACCATTTGTTGGCCGTTATCGATGGAATTAATTGGCAATTTCTTCAAAAAAAAATAATCCTGACCTAATCTTTCACTCGCTAAACTGGGCGAGTGCCTGTAGAAAGTACTCGACCGCCACAAAAAGCACTCGCCATGGCGAGCTGTGAGTGAATTTTCATTTCAACCCCTGATTATTGTATCATTAGGTGCGCGAATGACCTTGTCAATTTGCATAAAACTGAAGCCATCACAGGCGCTCGGATTGTTCAACAAAAATAATAGAGAGTCGCATTTCATCACACTATCGGATTATTTAATGATTAGGATGCATGTTTTGTTGAACGGGTATATAATAAATAGGTTTTTGGATTTGTACGGAAATATATTTCGGTGTACTCGTTCGTTCGGCGGAACCTAAAATTATTCAAACTCTAAGACAATGTTTCCTTTGTGAAGTGTATCGTACTGCATTTTCTGTGTAACGTCATTATAGATTAGTTGATGTTTTAAGTAAAATGGACACTGACTAATAATATCGATGGCTCAAGATGATTATTTAAAGCATGCGGTATGTAACTGTCAAAAAACAATGTTTCTGTTTTAAATCATCATCATTTCGCTATCCAATGTTGGATTTTATCGAGCCATTGACCTATGACTATGTAAACGATTCTGTAATTTGTCGGCATAAAATGGCGGAAACTACTTTTCATGAGACACGAGGTTAATTGTATCAGTGCGCGTGAAAAATAATATACTCAAATTAATACATGTCAGTTTATATTATATTAAATCAGATAAACATTTTGTAATATAAATGTCGTACAGAAAAAATAACAACACATGTATTACACTACACAATATAATGTTAGTTCACTATCAGAACTATTTTTCATGTTGTATAACTACGTATAAATTACATGTGGAGCGGTCGATCATTGCGCTAAAAATATAACCTTCCTAACAAAATATTTATTATGAAACACGACAGTTAATATTTTATAAAATCACAAACTGTTTTTAAAAATATAACTGTAGCTGAAAAAAAATGTAGCTGGCCAAAAATGTGAGTGACACGTTCATAATGCACCGCTCGCTTTGGAACTCTCTCACGTGGCGTAGCTAGAATCATGAAGCATGAAGTACGTTCGTTGGTCGACGATTACTCATTTGCATAAATCATGTGAGGTCTCAAAAACCGTATAAGGACTATATCCAAGCAAATATGCTTGGATAATAAATGCAGTTATACCGATGAAAGCCGAAACACGCCGAATGCCTGTGGTCGAAACGAGTCAGGCGCAAACTATTTAGAATACGAATCTGAAGCTACTTTTCGAATTTCAAGCGGATGTTACCGCAAAGACTAACAACAACAAATATCGAAACAAATCTTTATTTTTGGTCATTTTTGTCGATATTTTGGGGTGGAAAAAAAATGCTCTTGTATCCAAACGTGTGTATACGACGCAGGCGAGTTGTGGGATGAAAATTTGGGTAAAAAAAGTGCGTCTAATAAACGGCAAAATACAGTAAGTAGCTTTTTTTTTTTTAAATTTGGGTAAAAAAAGTGCGTCTAATACACGGCAAAATACGGTACGTAGCTTTTTTTTTTTAATAACAAATGCCCCCAGAGGGCGGATGGGAGAAACTCAAGACAAATTTCTTAACCGGACATACACAGACACACAGCCCAAATACTACCGAGACCATAATAACAACAAGAGTGCCAAGGTCACAATATACACCCGTCAAGGCAAGGCCAGTTAAGAAGGGGCGATAACTCACTGAAAACCAATAGGGTTCTTCATCTTGAAGTGATAAACATGTATACCGATTTTGGTCACACTCCGTCAAGTAGAACTTGAGTTCTTGTGTGGACAAGTTTGAAAATTGCTGCGATAAACATGTATACGAAATTTGGTTACGATCGGTCAAGTAGAACTTGACTTATTGCGTGGACAAGGATACAAGAGTGTGAAAATTAACAAGAGTGCCGTAAGTCACAAAATACGCCCGTCGAAGATGGGCCAGTCAGCGAAGATGCAGAAATGTGAAGCTGTCACCAAGGCAAGAAACATTAATGAGAGTGTACACAAACTCTGTACCCTATATAGAATTGAATACAAAAATGTAGAAAAAAATGGCTAAGTTAAAAAGGTGATATTTTTGTTAAAAAATATTTTTTCGACATAAAACCACCAAGGTGCACATCTTCAATATTTGTAGAAGACGTGGTGTGTATAGTTTCAGATCGATCGACTGAACGGTTTCAGAGGAGTTGTGTACACAACACTCTGTACCCTATATAGAATTGAATACAAAAATGTAGAAAAAATGGCTAAGTTAAAAAGGTGATATTTTTGTTAAAAAATATGTTTTCGCCATAAAAACACCAAGGTGTACATCTTCAATATGTGTAGAAGACGTGTGTATAGTTTCAGATTGATTGACTGAACGGTTTCAGAGGAGTTGTGTACACAAACTCTGTACCCTATATAGAATTGTATACAAAAATGTAGAAAAAATGGCTAAGTTAAAAAGGTGATATTTTTGTTAAAAAATATGTTTTCGCCATAAAAACACCAAGGTGCACATCTTCAATATGTGTAGAAAACATGTGTATAGTTTCAGATCGATCGACTGAACGGTTTCGGAGGAGTTGTTTTCTGTGCAAACTATGCAGTTTTTCTGTCCGCCGCCTGTCCGCCCGCCCGCGGTAAAACATAATACATACCGTCTTTTTTAAAACGGTCGTATAAAAATGGCCGCCAAGAGGAGATAAGTCATCGGAAAATTTTAAAAATCAATAGGCTTCTTCGTCTTGACTGTGATATACATATTTTCCGAATGTGGTTTACGATCGGTCCCCAAGGATACAGAGTGCGAAAATTAAAAATGTGTTCCAAATGCTCACATGTATCAAGTGTCCAAATACTGAAGCAATCTGTCAAGTAATATTAAATGTTATATCATGATGAAGAAGCTTGTATACAAACTTTTTGACACAAAAATATTAAGGTAAAATAGGTCAAGATCATGTTAATGGCAGCATGAGTGTGTTCCCAATACTCATATATGTATCAAGTGTCAAAATATTGAAGCTATATTAAAGTTATACCACCACGACGAAGCTTGTACAAACTTTTTTGATGAAGACGCGGACGACGATGCCGATGACGGCAACTTCTGCTAAAGCAGGCGCGACAAAAATGGCCGCCAAGGGGTGATAAGTCATCGGAAAATTTGGAAATTAATAAGCTTCGTCTTGCCGGGAAAAGTTGATTCACTTTTGGCACAAGGCTGTGCGTGCATGTAGCCGGGTCTAACAGAAAGCAACTGAGCATACCGTGACAAATACTGTTTCTCCATTTGTGGTCTGTCCACAATTTGGTGTGTAATCTTCTCATCTGTTTCTTTGTACGTTGACCCCACCGCCATCGTTTCATGCCACGACACCTCGCCGCCAAACGATCTGTTATAAATAGGTTATCATGTGATGTTGAATGTTATGTATAAAACATTACCCGACACCTAGAATACCATGCCAATGTCTTTTGATATTAAGATTATCAGGCTAAACTCTGAAACAGTAGGAATTCCTCGGCAAGCCTACGAATTCCTACATGTTTCCTAGCATTGCTTCATCACACAGCACTAACCTGGTAATCTATGTATTATGTAATGTTTTATGCTAGAGAATGGTCAAATATAATATTTTCATGTACATGTACTAAGTATAGTTCAGCAACATTGGTCACAGTCTGCTGCTGCATGCAATGTTTATAAACGACAATATCGTGTTCTGGTGTCAGACACTCTTACGACACCAGGTCAGTTGGCCCCCAGCTGTCAATCCCAGTACAATTTACACGATGAGGAACTATACTGTTTGTTAAAAGCAGGACGGATGTTTCAATGAATGAATAACGAACAGTGCAGACCCACAGGTGGAAGACTCGGACCTGTGACACAAAAATATCATTACCCCCACCGACTTGGTACTACATTATAAAGAAAGGTCGGCAACAGTATGGTTAATATGGGAAATGACTTGTGTCTCTGGCAATCAAAAATTTTTATACCCCATCAAAAGCGAAATTTGCGTGTACGAAAGAATCCCAAACAGAATCAGGTTGTCCGACGTGGATTATTGGTCATATTTGGCCGCTAGCCGATCGCTAGCCGATGTTGTGCACCATGACACATTTTTTTCTAATTTCATTGCCTTTCATTCATGATTTGCCCACTATCACGATTGATTCTTCCGGAATCCCGAGACTGGTCCGGCAGCCAAAAGCCGATTTTTGGTTTTACCTTGTTTTGAATAACATAGTTTTTTTTATTACTGATTCTGCATGTCTATACCTTCTAGTTTTGGAATATGACTGATGTCAAGCTGTCATCCTTGACAGTTTTGAGACATCTGCATAAATTCAAGATGGCTGCCAAATACTGTCTGTTCCACGATTTGCTGCCAACAAACTTTTGGCTATTAAACATTAAATCTAAAATACATTTAAACGCAAGTACTTTTTCATCAATGGCAAAAAAGTCACCATATCCCAAAAAAATTGATGAAATTCCATCAACTATCAATTTTATTGCAAAAACTAGAAAATGTGTTCATTGAACATGGATGCGCCACATGTCGCTTTGAGGTAAATGAGTCTAAAAGGGGGTGATAATCCATGGCTCAGTGTCAAAGCAAAAATAGAAAGTCACTTTGTGCATCTACACACCATAAAGAAGCTACATACCAAGCATCAAGCCTCCAGCTATTATGGTTTAGAAGTTTTACAAGGCAAAATAGTGAAATTCTAAGTCCAAAAGGGAGAGATAATCCATTACCTGGGGATCGAATAAATCAAAATAAACTTTGCGCATCTACTTATCATAAGGAAGCTGCATACCAAGTTTCAGGACTGTAGCTATTATGGTTTAAAGTTTTACGAGCTACAAGTCAAAATTGCTTTGTGTTTCGATTTGGAGCGGTATGTGTGAGGTTTTATGGTCTTAGAATCAGTTTTACAGCTAAAACCTCACACATACCGCTCCAAATCGAAAAACAAAGCATGGTTATCCCCATTCTCATGCACCTAGTGTGCTACCCGCTTTCTGCAACGTCGTAGCATATCACAAACAGTGATATTTTTCAATACGTCAGCAGCTTGTTGTCGTCATCGATAACCGCCTCACACCAAATGAATTTGAAGAAATGTAACTCCGCCGAAAAATAGTCCCATTTCAAATTGATATTAACGGGACTTTGTCTAAGACATCTATACATTTATTCAACTGTAATGTTTATTTTAAAAAATTTATTGCTTTTATATATGTTGTTGCAACAGTTATTTGCTTTTATTCATTTAAAGAAATGCCAACATTTCTGCATTGGGTTCTGCATTGATTTTTACACCTAATTCATGTGTAATACACTGTATCTGCAATACAGTTTATTATGTATAGTCATGTATATGCACATTGGAATTCGTAATGGTATAGGCTGGTACTGGCATATTGAGTTTGCATTTGAGCAGTTTAGTAAATTCTTCTGTATGTTGGGCGGGTGTGGTAATATTTTTGGGAATTTGTTGAAGGGTCACTACCCTGAAGTCACGTTTGTCAGTCGTTGGTCGATTCTCTTTTCTGCTTTGGGTTGTACAGGTTAATATGGCAGAATGGATAACCGAAAATATACCGAAATTAATTTGGAAATATTTGCATTACCCGCCGCTGGCCATCTGCTGGCCATTGTTAGGGATGTCGGAGTTTTTTCAAAAATTGAGATTTTTATGGATTGTTTGGTATCAAATTAAAGCTGAGGAATGTAGTTGTGCAATGCAAGTTATTTCATCAAGATATCTTGATTAGTTAAGAAGTTATTCAATTGAAATTGGAGAACTTCAGAAATTTTCTGACCATTTTCTGCCAACTTTGTATTTAAATATTTTTTTATTTTTTTAAATGTGTAGAATGGAGTGTTTGATATCCATTTAAAGGTATTGAAAAATGCAAAACAATGGAAGTTGTTTCATCAAGATATCTTGATTGGCTAAGAAGTTATTCAATTTTTAATTTCGAGAAATAAAAAAAAATTGTAAAAAAAAATAATTTGTTTTTTAATTTAGCGGATATTTTTTCCGAAAAAGTATGCAGTATGGAGTGTTTGGTATCAAATTAAAGGTATTAACGAATTCAAAACAATGAAAGTTGTTTCATTAAGATATCTTGATTGGTTAAGAAGTTATTCAATTTTTTATTTCGAGAAATAACAAATTTTCTAAAAAAAATATTGCCAATTTTGAATGTAGTGGATATTTTTTCCAAAACAAAAGTGTGCATTATGGAGTGTTTGGTATCAAATTAAAAGTATTGGAAATATGCAAAACAATGGAAGTTGTTTCATCAAGATATCTTGATTGGTTTAGGAGTTATTCAAATTTTCAAATTTGGGGGAAAAAAAGCAACGTTTTTTGTGCAGAGATCTTAAACCAGATAATATACATGCACCACTTGATAGTAAGTAGCTCAATTATTTTTTGCACAAAGATGTTCATGTCAAGATTATAATGTGTTAATGAATAGAGCTGTTTGGTGTGTTTATAACATTTTTTTATTTAAATATTACTAGTTATTCACAAACTGAATATTAATGGCCGAACTAATGAATGGACCGAATTACAAAAACTTTTGATCTATCCAAAATACAAGGTCGGCGGTGAGATTAACTAAGATAGTGCGCTCTCATTTAATTAACCAACAGTTAGTCAACAGTGGCTCTCATACACGGATTGATTGATAATTTGTGTTTAACGGCATATCAACAGCTAACTACGGGTCTATCCCGTATTTAATGTGTCCATAATGAGAGAAATTCCCAAAACCAGAACTGAATATATACAGAAAAATCAATATTCAGCCATGAAATTAGAATATCCTATCCTGGTGCTAGGTCCATTCCACACCAGCCACTTAGCCCAACCACAAAAGTAGTATGATCAACACTAAAATAATTTGATCTGACATGTGGCTGCAGAGGCAGCAAGAAAATGTGGCTTGTCGGCACATTGGAGAAACTGTGTCACAAGTTTAATTAACCAAGTTATACGTATTCACAAGCATATTTGTGAAGCTCAAAAGGTCAGTCATATTAAGGCCAGCATGGATGTATGGCATTTGTCCACATGTACGATGTATTAAAATATTAAAGTAATCCATCAAGGGAAGTAGAAGTCATGACAGAAATGAGAAACTCGGGCAAATTTCTTAATGTGTCAACAAGTTGTGACGGTCAAGGTCATAAAAATGGCAGCATGGATGTGTGGCATTTATCCACAGGTATGCTGTGTTGAACTGTTTATGTTCAAATGATATAGAAGTTACGACAGTTTGTTGGTGTTTAACGGCCTATCAAGCAGCTATATATGGTCATATAAGGTCGGGCCAACGGGTTCGATTACGATTAATCGTACTCAGATAAGGGGTACAACTCTCACATACAAGAAAACCAAAGACGTACACGAGGGCCAAACTAGGTCTCCGGTCGGGATTCCGGTAAGGAAGGATCCCGATCGTTAAATACCCCACCGGGTTACCCACGAAGAAATGAACAACTCTGCTGAACTTCTTAACATGCGAAAAAATTCAAAGTTGTGAACGCCAAAAAGTGAAGGTCATATTAAGGGCAGCATGGATGTGTGGTAGTTGTTCAGAAGTATGCTGTGTTTAAATATTTAACTAATCTAATCCTATCTAACCAATCCTTAAAGTGATATAAAAGTTATGACAGAATTGACCGGCGGACCTCTTAATGCAAACTGGGGGGGAGGGGGTCAATATTTTATATTTTAGCTGTAATAAACTTCTACCTACATCTAGTTGTGCCTGTTGCGCTGTACAAATATATAATAGAACCCACTCCCCCCCCCCCCCCCCCCCACTGCTGTAGAAAAAGCAGACATTTTTCTTGAATACAAAATAGATCAATTAGTTATATTGCACAATTAATTGGCCTCCAGACGCTTTTCAAATAATAAAAAAATGCCGACAGAAAGAGAAAGAGGTGGGCCTGTGTGGGGGGGGGGGGGGGGGGGGGGGGGGGGCTAAATACACAATACTCAATAATAATGATTCTGCTCAATTTGATTGATAATAACATTGTGATTTGGAGTTGAATTTTTTTTTTTATTGAATTATTGAACATATATTCAAAGTGAATCTACAAGGACCCACAAACACACAGAGGCATCATTAAACAACAATTTTGCACTTTAATATTACACCAAAAAAGGCGAGCTCAACTGTAACGCTGGCTTTTTCGATGTGGAAGTGAAAATAAAATGGTCGCGAAAACCCATGACACGGCTCGTGTTCCGAACTTCCGATTTGATATGAGGTTACTAAAAAAGTTTGCCACCGAGTGCGCACAAGCCACACGGTTCAGTAAAGTGTTTTTTGGGCACATTAATGATTGTTAAAGAAACTGTCGATGTCCTAGGATGTCGAATCCAGAGGTTCCTATAAAAATCACTGTTCAAATATTTACACCTTTCTAGCACCAACAACACGATTTTCCTCTCAGAAATGTAAACAGCAGACAATATAATCGTGTAGAGGGTGCGTTTTTCTTTCCGTTGACATTCCCAAATTTAATATCCATCAAGAAATTATCGCGTTATCGAAATTAAGCCACACCACCTATTACGTGATTTTTCAAAATGGCAGCGTCCACAAAAAAAAAGTGAACGCGCAAGTGATTAGAATTTATCGATTAAAAGTCACCCACATGTTACATATTTAAAAAAAACACATCGTAAATCATAAAATATACATTACACAATGTGCGTGTATGTTTTTTATTAACTAAATCGTCCAATATTGATAACAAAATCGACTTTGAAAACGGCCAAATTTAACATTGGGTCAGAAGGCAAACCGTAAATCGGGGAAAACTCCGACATCCCTACCATTGTTTACAAAAGCGCTTAGGGTTACATAAATCTGTCAAACACAGACTGGTAAAACAGAGATTTTATGCTGTGATTTTTCATATTTTATAGGCCGTGATTTCAATTGACCAATCAGATGCGTGCTTTCTATTTTCGGTGCATTAGAATGCGAAATTCTAAGTTGAAAAGGGGAAGATAATCCATGACCCGGGGTTGAATCAAAACTCAAAATAAATTTTGAGCATTTACTCATCATAAGGAAGCTACATACCTAGTTTTAGGTCTGTAGCTAGTACAGTTTAAAAGTTTTACGAGTTACAAGGCAAAATTGGGAAATTCTATGTCAAAAAGAGGGAGATAATCCATGACCCAGGGGTCGAGTCAAAAATCAAAATAAACTATGCGCATCTACTCATCATAAGGAAGCTACATACTAAATTTCATGTTTGTAGCTAGTACGATTTACAAGGTTGGTGATGGACGGATGGAAGGACGGACGGAAAGGATGGACAAGGGTAACTAAATGCCCCTCCACTATCGTGTTGACAGGTGGTCGTTGTTCCAAGGGTCGAACATTTTCCCGGTTTCACAACAAAGTCGGCCATGTATTTAACATTCTATTGTAATCTATATGCATGCATAGAAAACGTCTTGGCTGTATACACTTCCACCTGACGATTCTATCGCACGATCGTGGAGTGTATCTGCTTTTCATCAATTAAAAATTGCATGAAAATGGCTAAAACAGTCAATTTATTTTGTTTTGTCATCTTGTTGTTAGTGTTCTGAACCCAGCCTCGCTTTGGAAATTATATACAAAGGGGAGTAATTATCTTCACGATAAGTATATCCCGCGGCTTGCTTTGGTGCACCATTTAATAGCTTGTCGTAATTACATGTAAGTGGTTTAATTTAGCATGACCATTAATATTTTGTTTTCTTATTCTCAATTTCACACCATCAGTTGAAATTAATAACAGTCATATAGTCTTTATTAAAACGATAGCCTATGTGGCGCGGCCTGTCAAAACCGCGAGTTATTTTGTAACAAAAATATTTCATTGAATGTGTCAAGTCGAGTAACCCACACGAGATAGGTGTCCAAATCAGGAGAACACCAGGCTTATTTGCTTACAAAAGAATATCATCATAGCGGTACAAAATATAACAGTTTATTACCAGCTCGAGTCGGATTTTAAATCCCATAAAACCCAGGAAAATGCATTTCAGGACATCTATATTTCAATTTTTTTCCGGGGCGGCATGCCCCCCGCAACCCCCTAGCAAACTCGGTCCACTGCGTCCACATCGACAACCCCCCCGTTCTCAGAAACCTAGATCCGCGCCTGGTGTGTGTTTAATTAGTTTATCGCCCAAATCATGACCCTGGTCACGCTTATAACTTGCTACTCATACCACGCGGTTGTCGCGAAAAAAAAATTGTTTTATCATACTGAGTGAAAATGGTGAAGATGCCGACACGGTTAGCGAATTGGCTGTGTGTCAGTCATGATGTGACGAAGCTACTCAGGCAGTTCCAGTGACGGCTTAGTGGTGAGCCGAAAAGCTAACGGCTGACTTTCACAATATACAGGACAACACAACAACAACAACTAGAAAGTTCCTTTGGCACAACAATTTGAAAGTTTCTGTGAAAAAAAAAAATCAAACTGCATGTATCAGAGCAGTTATCTTGTAAGAAGGTATGTATAACACCAGTCACATTGCATACATACCGTCAATTACCACATGTATATCACAGGCATAATATAGTGCCGCTCCACACCCCACCCAATCTTTCAAAGTAGTGTTGATATGTTCAGTAAAGCTGTAAAAGACTGATTCTGTCGCATTCTAATATAATATTATAAGAATGCACATATAAATATGGTGTCCATGATTAATGTACTGGAGTATAATGGCAATTCCATCAAATGATCCAAGCATATTTGAATTCATTGTGCAACACTTTTCTTAGAATATGCTGATTCACTTGTTTTCTAGGGGCACGAATCAATGAGAAGGCATGAATCCATGAGAATTGGGGCTATATTCAGTATTTTCAGCACTTTTATAAATCGTCCCATTCACGTAGATAATTTTTGAACGTCACGAAGTAGTGACGTCATGAAGGCACTTCCGCGTAGTGACGTCATGAAGGCACTTGGTCTACGCACGGCCCCGGAATGAGCATTGCCTAAATCCATATGTAAACAGCACGCGCTATATGTTTGCACATATGTGCAAACAACGGAAACCATGTAACAATTCTTAATAAAAGCATGTTTCAGCAGCACATGAGAATCGTCTCCTAAGACTATTTTTACGTCTCCTGTTGGGGACATTTTACCATCTCGCGTTCTAGCGATATCGAGCATAGGTCGATCGCGCAAATGCGAAGTATGATCGCGAGTTTGCGAGACGAAAATACGTGGTTCTATCGTATTCAATCTTGCTTTTTCGCAACTTCGCCCACAGATGGAAGATCGCGCATTTTTGCTTCGCGATCTGCATCAACGCGCATTAGCAAAACTTACCCGAATGTTCTGTCTATAACACAGGGTATGTCGCCCTGCGTTACCTGCGTTTTATAATTCGGGCTACAGCAAAATATATTTCTAAAAGCGGAAGGCAAGATGGCAAAAACGCGAGACGATTCTCATATCTTTTGGAGACGATTCGCATGTTTTCGCAAGACGGAAAAATTGCAAAACGACAGGTCTAGACGAATCATAATACTTTTAAAATGACAGACGTACCTTTGTCCTTTATCAAACTGTTTGCAAACTGTAGATCCCGATGAGCATGCTATTCACGAGCCGTCTCATCAGGATCTACGCCATTCGTACGTACTTTATTTATACCAACAAGAGCTCCGCGGAGCAAAATGTCCCGCCTGGCGCAGTTTGATAGTATATATTGAGCTTGTAATAACCTTGGGGTTAGTGAGCACCATAGGCTTTCTGTAGAATGATGCGGGATGTTGTTACAAATGCATGTATGGAATATTAAAGCATAAACTGAGCGTTAACTTTTCCAAACACGTAAATTTCTAAGTCAGTGACCTTGACCTTTGGGGTTAGCGGGCACCATGGGCTTTCTGTAGAATGATGCGGGATGTCGCTACAAATGCATGTATGGAATATTAAAGCATAAACTGAGCGTTAATTTTTCCAAACACGTAAATTTCTAAGTCAGTGACCTTGACCTTTGGGGTTAGCGGGCACCATGGGCTTTCTGTAGAATGATGGGCTTTCTGTAGAATGATGCGGGATGTTGTTACAAATGCATGTATGAAATATTAAAGCATAAACTGAGCGTTAATTTGTAAGTCAGTGACCTTGACCTTTGGGGTTAGCGGGCAACATGGGCTTTCTGTAGAATGATGCGGGATGTTGTTACAAATGTATGTATGGAATATTAAAGCATAAACTGAGCATTAACTTTTCCAAACACGGAAATTTCTAAGTCAGCGACCTTGACCTTTGGGGTTAGCAGGCATCATGGGCTTTCTGGAGAATGATGCGGGATGTTGTTACAAATGCATGTATGTAATATTAAAGCATTCCATTGAGGGAAACAGAAGTTACAATGAATTAACCTGAGCGTTAACTTTTAGAAACACAGCTAAACGCAAAAACGTAAGTTGAATGCATGTGAAAAGTAGGTCAATCAACCATGAAAACTAGGTCAAGGTAACATGGGCTCCCTCTGTGTGAGATGGTTACACCACAGTGTTGATGTATACCGAAGCATTCCATCAAGGGAAACAGAAGTTGTAATACCTTAAACCGAGCTTTAACTTTTCCAAACACGGAAATTTCTAAGTCAGTGACCTTGACCTTTGGGGTTAGCGGGCACAATGGGATTTCTGTAGAATGATGCGAGATGTTGTTACAAATGCATGTATGGAATATTAAAGCATTCCATTGAGGGAAACAGAAGTTACAATGAATTAACCTGAGCGCTAAGTTTTAGAAACAGAGCTAAACGCAAAAACTTAACGTTGAATGAATGCATGTGAAAAGTATGTCAATGAACTATGAAAAGTAGGTGAAGGTCACATGGGTTCCCTCTGTGTGAGATGGTTACACCACAGTGTTGATGTATACCAAGTATGGAGGTCGTAGGAGTTATAGTTTTCTGGGAACTGACCTAAACGCAAAAACTTAACGTGAAATGTTGACGCCGCCGCCACCCCCGCCGCCGCCGCCGACGGAAAAGCTATGCCTATGTCCCGCTTCTGCTAAAGCAGGCGGGACAAAAATTACCCCTAATACAGTGTAATGTAACAGTTCCACACTTAATATGGAATAGTCCGTGTCGGTTACTTGTAATTTGGGGATGAAATGTGTAATATTAAATATTACAAACACGGATATTGACCACAGTGAATAGGTTCTTTATTTTATTTTAAATACGCTAAAGCCAGTCTATTTATAAACCGCTCTACAGCTATCGAGACCTTCACCTGTAACAATTACCACGCGCGTGTTATGAAAAATCGATACGTGGAGAAATGTTTTGAAAGGCGACACAGGCATTCGGTGTGTTTCGGCTTTCATCGGTATAACCATATTGATGAAAGCCGAAACACGCCGAATGCCTGTGACCAAACACACAACGATGTTTGTTAACACGGATATTCCCCGGATATGTGTCATAAAATTGACATTACTTGGTGTCAACATCGTTACATTTACACGGTTGATAGGAAATAGCAGCAAATAGGTAATTTTTCTCGGACCGATTTTTAAGACTAGTTTTCAAATCTCAATCGGTCCGAGATATCAAAAATCGGTCCAGAACCGATAAACTGAACATTTTAGATGCCCCGATACATATTTATTTTGAAAACATGCGGTTTCGCTCGTAGTACTGTCAATATGAATCCGTCTGCTGCCACCAATGACAAACATGTAACTGAGTGGACACTCTGCTGTCTGTGTCATAAAAAAACATCCGAGCCATTACAAAGTCCGACAGAACAGGGATATAAAACACTTGAACAGGATCTTAATGATTTTGTACAACTCAATGCTCTCCCACCCAATATAACTATAAGTCATTTGTATGAAGGCAGCTCAGGGATTTCAAGTCTTGTAGGAGTGCATGCAATAGCTATAGCGTCAAACGGATGCGTGGCAGTTTGGAGAACCAAAGTGCAGATGATGCTACTATAAGTCCTAAGAAACTCAGATCTAGTTTAGGCCCTCCAACTTTGTTTGTGGGGGTATAACAAGGCATATTTGAATGTGGATTTGTCACAGGGAGGCATTTACCAGAGCGTTAAGGTTTCGAACGCACCAAGTCTGTGACCTTGACCCTGGGCTTAGCGGGGGTGGGACGAATGTGGATTTGTCACAGGGTGGCTGAGGACCATTGGAGCAATGTGTGTGAGAATTGTGAAGCAGATCCGAGCAAGCAAACAGAAACTAGAAATGGACGCTTGTCGACAAGCGCATGTGTATCCCCCTCCCTAGATACACAAGCAGCCAAAGAAAACAAGGCATATTTGAATGTGGATTTGTCACCGGGTGGCAGAGGACCATTGGAGCAATGCATGTGTGAAATGAGAAGCAGATCCGAGCAAGGAAACAGAAATTATAAGCCATTTACCCGAGCGTTAAAGTTTCAAACGCACCAAGTGTGTAACCTTGACCCTGGGCTTGGCGGGGGCGGGACGAATGTGAATTTGTCACAGGGTGGCAGAGGACCATTGGAGTAATGCGTGTGTGAAATGAGAAGCAGATCCGAAGTACGGAAGTACGTTACGTATGTTACGTGACGTACGTACGGACGGCGGTAACACTATATGCCCCCCTCACCATTCGGTGGCGGGGGCATAATAAGCCATTTACCCAGCGTTAAGGTTTCGAAAGCGGCACCAAGTCTGTGACCTTGACCCTGGGCTTAGCGGGGGCGGGACGAATGTGGATTTGTCACAGGGCGGTAGAGGACCATTGGAGCAATGCATGTGTGTAATGTGAAGCAGATCCGAGCAAGGAAACAGAAATTATAAGCCATTTACCCAGCGTTAAGGTTTCGAAAGCACCAAGTCTGTGACCTTGACCTTGGGCTTAGCGGGGGCGGGACGAATGTGGATTTGTCACAGGGCGGTAGAGGACCATTGGAGCAATGCGTGTGTGAAATATGAAGCAGATCCGAGCAAGGAAACAGAAATTATAAGCCATTTACCCAGGGTTAAGGTTTCGAACGCACCAAGTCTGTGACCTTGATCCTGGGCTTAGCGGGGGCGGGACGAATGTGGATTTGTCACAGGGCGGTAGAGGACCATTGGAGCAATGCGTGTGTGAAATGTGAAGCAGATCCAAGCAAGGAAACAGAAATTATAAGCCATTTACCCAGCGTTAAGGTTTGGAAAGCACCTTGACCCTGGGCTTAGCGGGGGCGGGACGAATGTGGATTTGTCACAGGGCGGTAGAGGAGCATTGGAGCAATGCGTGTGTGAAATGTGAAGCAGATCCGAGCAAGGAAACAGAAATTATAAGCCATTTACCCAGCGTTAAGGTTTCGTACGGAACGTACGTACGTACGGACGCCGGTAACACTATATGCCCCCCTCACCATTCGGTGGCGGGGGCATAAAAAGGGTGTTCGAGTTATGCTCCGGAGACAAAATCAGTGACGGAAAAACAAAGGGAGATAACTAAAAAATTAGTAATGCAAGAGTTGTCATTCTTGTGTGACACACCTTTAGGGTCGTGGTCTATGCATGTGTGAAGTTTCATGAAAATATTCCAAAGGGTGTTCGAGTTATGCACCGGACACGAAATCAGTGCACGAAACAACAAGGGGAGATAACTAAGAAATTAACGACGCAAGAGTTGTCATTCTTACGTGCGACACACCTTTGGGTCATCTTCTATGCATGTGTGAAGTTTAATAAACTAGAAAATGTGTTCATGGAACACGGATGTCCCACATATCACTTTGATAATAAATGAGGCCAAATTCCAAGTCAAAATTTTCTTTTACCTGAGCGTTAAAGTTTTTGAAGCACCAAGGATGTGACCTTGACCCTGGGCTTGGCGGGGGCAGGACAAACGTGGATTTGGCACAGGGCGGTAGAGGACCATTAGAGCAATGCATATATGAACTAGAAATGTGGCCTGTCGGCACACGAATGCCCCCGCTGGCAGCCAAAGAAAACGAGGCATATTTGAGTATAAGCCATTTACCCCGAGTGTTAAGGTTTTGAACGCACCAAGTCTGTGACCTTGACCCTGGACTTAGCAGGGGCGGGATGAATGTGGATTTGTCACAGGGCGGTAGAGGACCATTGGAGCAATGCGTGTGTGAAATGTGAAGTAGATCTGAACCAGGAAACAGAAATTACTAGAAATGTGGCCTGTCGGCACACGAATGCCCCCGCTGGCAGCCAAAGAAAAACGAGGCATATTTGATTATAAGCCATTTACCCAGCGTTAAGGTTTCGAACGCACCAAGTCTGTGACCTTGACCCTGGGCTTAACGGGGGCGGGACGAATGTGTATTTGTCACAGGGCGGTAGAGGACCATTGGAGCAATGCGTGTGTGAAATGTGAAGCAGATCCGAGCAAGGAAACAGAAATTATAAGCCATTTACCCAGCGTTAAGGTTTCGAACTCACCAAGTCTGTGACCTTGACCCTGGGCTTAGCGCGGGCGGGACGAATGTGGATTTGTCACAGGGCGGTAGAGGACCATTGGAGCAATGCGTGTGTGAAATGTGAAGCAGATCCGAGCAAGGAAACAGAAATTATAAGCCATTTACCCAGCGTTAAGGTTTCATACGTACGTACGTACGTACGTACGTACGTACGGACGTACATACGTTACGTACGTTACGTACGTTACGTACGTACGGACGTCGGTAACACTATATGCCCCCCTCACCATTCGGTGGCGGGGGCATAATAAGCCATTTACCCGAGCGTTAAGGTTTCGAACGCACCAAGTCTGTGACCTTGATCCTGGGCTTAGTGCGGGCGGGACAAATGTGGATTTGTCACAAGGTGACAGAGGACCATTGGAGCAATGCGTGTGTGAAATGTGAAGCAGATCCAAGCAAGGAAACACAAATTACAAGACATTTACCAGAGCGTTAAGGTTTCAAACGCACCAAGTCTGTGACCTTGATCCTGGGCTTAGTGCGGGCGGGACAAATGTGGATTTGTCACAAGGTGACAGAGGACCATTGGAGCAATGCGTGTGTGAAATGTGAAGCAGATCCAAGCAAGGAAACACAAATTACAAGACATTTACCAGAGCGTTAAGGTTTCAAACGCACCAAGTCTGTGACCTTGACCCGAGGCTTAGTGGGGGGCGGGACGAATGTGGATTTGTCACAGGGCGGTAGAGGACCATTGAAGCAATGCGTGTGTGAAATATGAAGCAGATCCGAGCAAGGAAACAGAAATTATAAGCCATTTACCTGAGCGTTAAGGTTTCGAAAGCACCAAGTCTGTGACCTTGACCCTGGGCTTAGCGGGGGCGGGATGAATGTGGATTTGTCACAGGGCGGGAGAGGACCATTGGAGCAATGCGTGTGTGAAATGTGAAGCAGATCCAAGCAAGGAAACAGAAATTATAAGCCATTTACCCAGCGTTAAGGTTTCGAACGCACCAAGTCTGTGACCTTGACCCTGGGTTTAGCGGGGGTGGGACGAATGTGGATTTGTCACAGGGCGGTAGAGGACCATTGGAGCAATGCGTGTGTGCAATGTGAAGCAGATCCGAGGAAGGAAACAGAAATGATAAGCCATTTACCGAGCGTTAAGGTTTCGAACGCACCAAGTCTGTGACCTTGACTCTGGGCTTAGCGGGGGCGGGACGAATGTGGATTTGTCATAGGGTGGTAGAGGACCATTGCAGCAATGCGTGTTTGCAATGTGAAGCAGATCCGAGCAAGGAAACAGAAATTATAAGCCATTTACCCAGTGTTAAGGTTTCGAACGCACCAAGTCTGTGACCTTGACCCTGGGCTTAGCGGGGGCGGGACGAATGTGGATTTGTCACAGGATGGTAGAGGACCATTGGAGCAATGCGTGTGTGAAATGTTAAGCAGATCCGAGCAAGGAAACAGAAATTGTAAGCCATTTACCCGAGCGTTAAGGTTTCGAACGCACCAAGTCTGTGACCTTCTCCCATGGCTTAGCGGGGGCGGGACGAATGTGGATTTGTCACAGGGTGGCAGAGGACCATTGGAGCAATGCGTGTTGAAATGTGAAGCAGATCCGAGGATTTGCCACAGCGCAATAGAGGACCCTTGGAGCAATGCGTGTGTGAAATATGAAGCAAATCCAAGCAAGGAAACAGAAAATATAGGCCATTATAATTTTTGAAGACGGACGGACAGAAGGACAGACGGATAGACAAACGGACGCCTACGACGCCGAGGGTATGCCATAAGCACGGCTTCCTTTGGAAGGCGCGCTAAAAATGGGTTGAAGTATTTTATCATAACATATCTAGTTGTGTAAAGGGTAACAAATAACGGCTATCTGACAGATTTTATTCGGTTTAGGTAGGGGCGTAAGACAAGGCTGTCCTTTGTCACCATATTTGTTTATTATTGCAATAGAAATACTATCACATAGTGTCCGAAATAATAACATGATAAAAGGAATAATAATAAATCAAGAAGAAATCAAAAACACAATATTCGCAGACGATGCTACTTTTTGCTTAGATCGGTCAAAAGAATCGTTAGAAACCCTAATTTCTACCATTGATAATTTTGGATATATTTCAGGCTTACAATTAAACTATTCAAAATCGATACTTTTTAAGACAGGTTCTTTAAAAACCACTACACTCGCTTTCTGTGAAGATAAACATTTTTCATGGACTGCTGACGTAGCAAAAACACTAGGTATAAACTTTTGCAATGACAAAAATAGAATACATAGTATAAACTTATTACCAAAAGTAAATGAATTTAAACAATGTTTAGACAGATGGAAACGTAGAAAATCGACAACTATAGGTAAAAATAACTGTTCTCAAAAGCTTTGCATTTCCAATATTACAATTGACGGTGTTAGATACTGCTGGAGATGATGTCATAAAACAAATTACACACATGATGTTTGACTTTCTATGGGATTCCAAACCAGATAAAATCAGCAGAAAAGTAATTGTGCAAAATTATGAAAATGACGGGCTGAAAATGATCGATCTAGTAGGTTTCATAAATTCTTTAAAAGCAAGTTGGGTTAAACGTCTTACAAATGATATAAACAATGGGCAATGGAAAATAGTGTATACTAATTATTTACAAAAAATTGGTGGTACGAATATATTTGAAGAAAACGAATTTGATGCAAAAATATTAATAAAAAATGCTTTTTTTTATCAAATAACCTTGAAGCATGGGCCAAACTTAATTATTCTGAAAATCCAGAGAACAATTCGAGCAAATAACGTGGAACAATTCTAAATTAAAAGGTACTGGCAATACATTGTATTACAAAGATTGGAATGAACGGGGAACAAAATACATAGAACATATTTACGATTATAGAACCAAAACCTTTTATGACTTTACAAATATAAAACAATTATATAATGTTAGTAATAATGATTACCTAAAATATTTTAAACTTATATCCAGTATACCACAAGCTTGGCGTGCACGACTAAAGAATGAGACAATAAACATCCAAAATATTACTTCACCCCTTTTAAGAAAAGTTCAATCTCCCAAACAATATAATAAAATGTTATATACAATTTTCCTTAGTAAAATTAGTAATGTTGTTTTCAAAGCTTGGAATGGAATGGAATGGAGAGTTTTCAGCAACAACTATTGATTGGAAAATTGTAAATACACAGTATTTTAGAAGCACTATATGTTCAAAAATTAGGAATTTCCAGTACAAATGCTTGAAGGAAAGTATTGCCACAAACGATTATTTATATAAATGCGGAATAGTAAATTCTAATTTATGCGATTTATGCAGTATGGCACCAGAAACAAAAAGCACTTATTCTGGGAATGCCAAACAAGAGGGCCATGATGGCCCTAATTTGCTCACCTGACTCCATGAACACCAGAGGAGAATGTGACATTGAGTTCATATGTGTTTTAAAAAAATTGTGCTATTTTTAGATGGCGGTCATCTTGGATTAAGCGATGACTCATTTTACCAAATCTGAAAATGCTTCACCCAAGGATCTTAACTTACTATGCAGTTTGGCCAGCATCAGCCACTTGGTTCCTGAGAAAAAGACGTTCAAAATCTCGAATAAATGGACCTTCTGGCGGCCATCATGGATGACATAATCATCCGATTCCGACAAACATTGCACCAGAGCAATCGCCTCATCGATACCTTCAATTTGATATATGACATGAGCCCATTTTTGACACCGGGGTCACCATTTTAACACCTTTGAAAGAACATTCTACATCGATCATTCCTACAAGTTTCGTCGAAATCCGGCTGGCGGTTCGAGTGAAGAAGAATTTTGAAATCTCTAATAAAAGAACAACCATTTGACCTTTCGGTGGCCATCTTGGATGACATGACCATCCAATTTAGACAACAAATGTACCAGAGCGATCGCCTCTTCGATACCTTCGATGTGATATAGACATGACCATATTTGGTCAACAATAAAATTTGACCCATCTTGGATTAGCGATGACCTCCAATTTAACAAATCTGAAAAGGCTTCACCCATGGACCATAGCTTTTAAGTTTGGCTACCATGGGCCAAGCGGTTCATGTGAAGAAGAATTTTGAAATCTCTAATAAAAGAACGACCTTTTGACCTTTCGGCGGCCATCTTGGATGACATAACCATCTGATTTTGACAAATAATGCACCAGAGTGATCGCCTCGTTGATACAAACGATTTGGTATATAACATGACCATAATTCGGTGAAAAATAAAATTTGACCACACGGGCCACACCCATTTTTGACCCTGGGGTCACCATTTTAACAACTTTGAAAGAGCATTGTACATCGATCATTCCTACCAAGTTTTGTCGAAATCCGGTTGGCTGTTCTTGAAAAGAAGATTTTTGAAGAATTTGTGCTATTTTTAGACTGCGGCCATCTTGGATTACGTAATGACGTCATTTTAACAATTTTGTAATCCCCCTACCTAAGGACCATGACCATAAAGTTTGGTGACTATAGGCCCAATGGTTAACGACGAGAAGACGTTTGAAAATGTTCACGGATGACGACGGACGACGACGGACGACGACGGACACATTGCGGTAACAATAGCTCACATGAGCTTCGCTCAGGTGAGCTAAAAAGTCAAGCAATTTTGGTCTCTGCTAAGCACGTTTTTACATGATAACTGTAGACATTTTACATTGGATTGGCAATCAATAAGTTTAGGGCAGTATGAAACAGAAAATAAATTCTTGAACTTTTGTATTATACTAGGAAAGTACTTTATTTATGGATGTAAATTAAGAAATACTGAACAGACTTTCTCAGCTTTTAAGAACTATTTAAATACCAGATGGCCGCGGCCCGCATGTCGAGCCCGCCGAGCCATTTGATGGTCTCGGAGTGTATTTATTTGAAGTTTGAATTAAGGGTTGTAGAGATATAAGGTATGTAAAAGCTTTAACGCAAATTTTAAATTAATTTGACCTTAATCTTGGGCATGTGGGCTGCATGGATGGGCTATAGAATGAAAATATGGATGATAATAAAGAATTAGTTGAAGTTTGAAGTAAATCGGAGTAAGTGTTGTGGAGATATAAGGTATGGAAAAACTTTAACACAAATGTCAGTCATTTGACCTTGACCTTGGGCATGTGGACCTCATGGGCAGTCAATAGAATGAAAATATGGATGATGAATAAGAAGTCTTGGATGTTGGAAGTAAATCGGAGTAAGTGTTGTGGAGATATAAGGTATGTAAAAACTTTAACGCAAATTTCAAAGTCATTTGACCTTGACCTTGGGCATATGGACCACATGAACAGGCTATGGAAGTTGGAAATAAATTAGAGTAACAATTGTGGAGATATAAGGTATGTAAAAACTTTAACGCAGTCATTTGACCTTGACCTTGGGGCATAGGGGCCGCATGAGTGGGACACATAATGAATATATGGATGATGACCAATAAATATACAAAGTTTCAAGCAAATCCGACTTACGGTTACAGAGATAGTAGGTATCTGAAAACTAACGCAAATTTTGACGAAAATTTAAAGCAAACTTCTAAGTCATTTGACCTTGACTTAGGGAACAGGGGCCACATGAGTTGGACACAGCATGAATATATGGATGATGACTAATAAGCATATAAAGTTTCAAGGCAATGTGACTGCAGAGATATAAGGTATTTAAAAACTTTAACGCAAATTTCGGACGGACGGACGGACGGACGGACGGAGCATTGTGATCAGTATGTCTCGCTTTCCGCATGCGACACAAACTAAAGAGCTTGAACATCAAATAGCAGTAAATAGAAACAAAGCTGAAATACACAATAGAAAATGGAATGGTTTACCGCTAGACTAACTTATTTCTAACTTATTTTCTTCTAGCATTCTTTCCCTTAAAATATTTAATGCAACAAAAAATAATGCAAACATATGATCATGCTGCTCATACTTATCTAATTAAACTTGTTTTGTTTTCTTTTCTTTATAAATTTGTTCAACATACACATATAAAAACAGGTAATTACATGTGTAATATATATTTACTCAGTAATTTAGAAATATGGAATGGAATGCAATTATGCACATGCATGTTACTAGTAATATGTCTTGTTTGTACATGTTTTTGTGTGAAAATAAAACAAGAGGGCCATGATGGCCCTAATTCGCTCACCTGACTCCATCAACACCAAAGGAGAATGTGACATTGAGCTCAAGTGTTTTAAAAAAATTGTGCTATTTTTAGATGGCGATCATCTTGGATTAAGCGATGACTCTCATTTTACCAAATCTGAAAATGCTTCACCCAAGGATCTTAACTTCCTATGAAGTTTGGCCAGCATCGGCCATGTGGTTCCTAAGAAAAAGACGTTCAAAATCTTGAATAAATGGACCTTTTGGTGGCCATCATGGATGACATAATCATCCGATTCCGACAAATATTGCACCAGAGCAATCGCCTCATCGATACCTTCAATTTGATATATGACATGACCCTATTCGGTCAAAAATAAAATTTCACCCCAATTTGATCCCACGGGCCATGCCCATTTTTGACCCCGGGGTCACCATTTTCACAACTTTGAAAGAGCATTGTAAATCGATCATTCCTACCAAGTTTAGTCAAAATCCGGCTGGCGGTTCATGAGAAGATTTTTTAAGAATTTATGCTATTTTTAGACGGCGGCCATCTTGGATTAGCGATGACCTCCATTTTAACAAATCTGAAAAGGCTTCACCCATGGACCATAACTTTTAAGTTTGGCTACAATGGGCCAAATGGTTCATGTGAAGAAGAATTTTGAAATCTCTAATAAAAGAACCTTTTGACATTTCGGCGGCCATCTTGGATGACATAACAATCCGATTTGGACAAAAAATATACCAGAGTGATCGCCTCATTGATACCTTCGATTTGATATACATGTATGACATGACCATATTCGGTCAAAAATAAAATTTGACCCCACGGGCCACGCCCATTTTTGACCCCGGGGTCACCATTTTAACAACTATGAAAGAGCATTGTACATTGATCATTCCTACCAAGTTTCGTCGAAATCAGGCTAACGGTTCATGAGAAGATTTTTTAAGAATTTATGCTATTTTTAGAAGGCGGCCATCTTCGATTAGCGATGACCTCCATTTTAACAAATCTGAAAAGGCTCCACCCATGGACCATAAATTTTAATTTTGGCTACCATGGGCCAAGCGGTTCATGTGAAGAAGAATTTTGAAATCTCTAATAAAAGAACGACCTTTTCACCTTTCGGCGGCCATCTTGGATGACATAACCATCCGATTTCGACAAAAAAATGCACCAGGGTGATCGCCTCATTGATACCTTCAATTAGATATATGACATGACCATATTCGGTCCAAAATAAAATTTGACCCTAATTTGACCCCACGGGCCACACCCATTTTTGACCCCGGGGTCACCATTTTAACAACGTTTAAAGAGCATTGTACATTGATCATTCCTACCAAGTTTTGTCGAAATCAGGTTGGCGGTTTTTGAGAAGATTTTTGAAGAATTTGTGCTATTTTTAGACGGCGGCCATCTTGGATTACGTAATGACGTCATTTTAACAATTTTGTAATCCCCCTACCAAGGACCATGACCATGAAGTTTGGTGACTATAGGCCCAACTGTTACCGAGGAGAAGACGTTTGAAAATGTTCACGGACGGACGGACGACGACGGACGACGACGACGGACACATTGCAGTAACAATAGCTCACATGAGCTTCGCTCAGGTGAGCTAAAAACTATAAAAATAATATATATATTTTATTTAAAGCAAGGTTAAGCTCCTGACTGCCGGACTAACTGGTTGAATGGCGTCATCACAGTAGTAATTCTGCAATTTTTTTTTTTGCTTATATTTAACGGCGGCACTGGCTCTAGGACCTTGCATGCCGTCTCCCAAGAATGGGAGAAAGAACGGAGGTAGAGATTTTTGAGAGAAGCCGGTAATTCGTATTTACAGAGCAACTACGAATTATCGGTACCCATTTACAGCTGGGTGAACTGGAGCAGTGTGGATAAAGTGTCTTGCTCAAGGACACAACGTAAGCCGCTAGTCAGGCTCGAACCCACGACCCTTGGATCAGTAGTCCGACACACTAACCATTACGCCACGGCGCTCCACTATATTCACACATCTAAGACCCTTTTCAATTGCCCGAGACACAAGACATGTAGTTAATCGATGTTTATTGTGTTTGTGCGAGTCAGAAACGAGGCAGCTTTTTTTCCATATTAAACATACCTTTCTTTATAATGTAGTACCAAGTGGGTGGGGTAATGGAATTTATTTTTAATGGACATGTTTTTTTGGTGTCACAGGTCCGAGTCTGTGTCCAAACCCTGATCAGGTTGCACGGAGGTGGAGGCTGATCTGGGTTTACACTTGTCGCAAATGCCATAAGCTGCAGGGGGCTGTTACACTAAAATGTTCATAAGTGCAAATTTAGAATCGTCTGTAAATTTCAAAATGCCAAAATGCCGACCATATCGCGCTTTCCGCAAGCGGGCGCGACAATGATGATATAAACACCCATGTGAAATATCAAGGTAATGGATGAAGCAGTTGCAGAGACATAGTACACGAAAAAACTTTAACAAAAAAAATCAAAGTAATTTGACCTTGACATTGGGCACAGGGGCTGAAGGTTGGGGGTTAGAATGAAAATATGGATAATGATAAACACCCATGTGAAGTTTAAAGGTAATGGGCGAAGCAGTTGCAGAGATTATACTATAGTATAACGAAAAAGTTTTAACCAAAAAACTTTAACCAGACGTACGTTAAAAAGTTAACATTGAAAATGGCTAAGTCAATTACGTAGAAATAATAGGTGAAGGTAAAAAAAAATCACATGTTGGATAGTTGTATGTGGTAGGCACCCCTTGGTTATGAAGCTGTGAAAGTTTGGTGGTCCTAGGTGGTACAGTGCCAAAGAAATGGACTTAAACACGAAAACTTAACATTGTAAACGCGAAAACTTAACATTGTAAACGCGAAAACTTAACATTTGAAAATGGCTTAGTCGACTGCGCGGAAAAAATGGGTGAAGTTAAAAAAAAAGTAACATGTTGGATAGTGATATGTGGTGGGCACCCCTTGATTATGAAGCTGTGAAAGTTTGGTGGTCCTAGGTGGTACAGTAACAAAGAAATGGACTGAAACACGAAAACTTAACATTGATTGTGGACGCCGCACGCACGCCCGCCGCCCGCCCGCCCGCCCGCCCCCCGCCCGCCGGCTTTCGCAAATCCAATAGCCTGGATTCTTTTTCAAAAAACCTGGCTAATAAATCCAATAATTGTTTTCAAGAAAACATTGTTAATGTGAAATTTACAGACTATCATAATTTTACACTTACAAACATCTTAGTCGTACGAAGTTTAGTGAAACGGCCCCCAGTTGTCCAGTAAAGGTCACATATACAGACAGGTGATCGGGTTTTATGTCTGTTCAACAACACGGTCATACAACACGGTCATATACTGATGGCATCTCACCTGATCATGAAAACTAATGTTTCCCTGGGCACCTCTCGGTTTAAGAAGAACTTTAGGCCTGTAAACATGTTCTGGAATTTGCGGAGTTTTTCTGCTTCCACCTTCGCTTGCTCCAGCCTATCGGGGTCATCGGACTACAACACAGTGATTCAGTTAGGTTAGGCTTCTCAGACACAGAATTTGTGGAAAGTAATGTGGGAGAGCAGATTTTTTACATATACTTTTTTGCATGAGATCCAGTCACCAGATGCATTGTGCATGTCAATTTAACATGTGGTTCACATATATGTTTGTTACAGTTACTACAACCTCTATAAAATAACCTGTGATTGTGACTACTTAAGACATGAAGGGACAAGAGATCAATCCTGCAGTCTGATGATGATACATAATGCCATATACAGAATATGTATAGTTTGCAATGAATATGACATACATGCATGTGTTCATGGTGTAGCGCGAAATAAGGTCACTTCACACGACGAGATGAACATATGTAAAATATTTGTTGCAAAAATATCAATACAGTCAAACCTGTGCTAACGACCACCTGGGAATAGCGACCACCTGTCCACAACGGCCGGTTAAAAATCCCCCCGTCCAATTTTGTTCTTTATAAGACTTGGAATAAAGACCACCCCCGAACTGTGACCAGCAGCCAGCTATTTTCATTCCCACACGGCACTTTTGCATGTGAACAGCGGCTATGTCATGTTTTTGTCGGCAAAAAAAAATAGCACCACAATCGCTATTTTCCTTTCATCACAATCTGGCCGCTATCATTTGAATTGCAACTGGTCGTATGCAATTAGTCATCGATTACAATCGCATACATTGGCACAACGCTCTTTTGAAAACATTTACCTTGCCCGATCTGGTCAGTGTCATTTTGGCGATATTAAACATTTTCCATGAAAAATATTTCATAACGCCATTAAAGGTAATTCCCCGATATGTATTCCGTGTCGTGTATTCCAATAGGCATAATGCAATTCCGCGTAAGTCATAAAACTCCATCATTAGTTGGCAAACTGTGTTTACACGATGCTGATTCGTCTACAGTGACACGACTAAGATTTCAAACACACCGCGCTTGTCAAGTATTACTACGTGTAAATTTTACACAGCGGGGGACAAGGCCATATCAAAGATCAATACACGCGGTTGCTGACGTCAATCACATAGTCGACATTAGACTGGTACCCTGTCAGAGACAATACTACCGGAACCAGTCTAAAGTGACATGACAAACGTGTTTATGTGAATTGGGTCTCGATCTCCGACAAAACCTGGCTTATTATATTAGCGGCCAGACCAGGCAGTGGATTCGCGTAGTCTGCCCATGAATTATAATGCTAGCGAATCTCTAATTAAAAACATCAGTAATTACGTCAGTGTACATTTCCAATTTGTCATACATGCTGCTTAAATATTCGGGCTTGATCAGGATATTATACATTGGACAGAAAGCAAATAAGCCTAGTTCTCTGCCAATTTGGACACCTAACTCGCGTGGGTTACTCGACTCGACACATTCAATGAAATATTTTTGTTACAAAAAAATCGCGGTTTTCACAGGGGCCGCGCCACATAGGCTATATCGTTATTTTTAATTAAAGGGACTTTATAGGACCGTTATTAATTTCAACTGATGGAGTGAAATGGAGAATAAGAAAACAAAATACTAATGGTCATGCTAATTAAACCGCTTACATGTAATTACGACAAGCTATTAAATGGTGCACCAAAGCAAGCCACGGGATGTACTTATCATGAAGTTAATTACTCCCCTTTGTATATACAGTCAAACCTGTCTTAAGCAGCCACCCAAGGGAAGTGACAAAACTGGCTGCTTAACAGAGGTGACCTCTTAATAGAGGGTTGTGTTTTCAGGTACATTTCAGGTAAATTTTGAAAATTGAAATGAAGATAAAGATAACATAGACATGTATGTTAACTTGATAATACAAATGTAATAAATAATATTAATGATTAATTTAGAAATTATAGTACCATATTGATTAAATATCAATATAAATGTGTATCTTTATATTTATTTAATATTTTCAAAATTGAACCTGAACATGTAATGAGTGGATTTCTTAACAAGCAACAAATATTTAGTTGAATTATATCATTTAATGAAATAAAAATTCTATCAACAAATAAAAACATCAATGTTTACGTTTTTGTTATTTTACAGCCTACTGCAACTGCTAATATGCAAGACTTATATTGTAGACAACTTATTGTACTAGATAATAGGGCATAATCGGAAATGGTGTGGGATAAGTTATGCAAACTTTTTTTCCTTTTTTTTGTCGGGTATTGGTCAAGTCGAATTTGGATTCATTTCCAATTGTGTACATAAATAATGTCAGCAAAAGCAGTCAATAAGTGCGACATTCGACTCATATTCGACATATGAGGCCATTTGCTTAAATTATATTTGAGTCGGTTACACTTGGTCCTGGGCAATACACACCAATTATATCAGCTATTCGTGTTTTGTCAATTTGGTAATTGGCAATGGGCTGTTCCTTTTTACAACATTTGTGTCGGTAACCTATAGAAATTACGAATCGACGGACAAGGGTGCAAGAACCCGGATGCGATAGGCTGTTCTTTCAATAATGCGCGACAGTTCGGGCAACACAATTTGCACCTGTGAAAACATTTACCCTGTCAATATCGCCGACGCGGGCGGGCGAAGTGTTTGGTGTTTTAATTTCACCCGCATCGAATGCTGACATCATTGTTAATTCGCGCTTCGGTAACGACCGCCGCAGGTACATGAAATCGGGATTAGCGGTGACCGTTTAATGAAATTGGATCACTAGTTTGGGACGATAATTAATGACCGCTGGCCGCGTTAGACGAGTGACCGTTGAATGAAAGCGTTTTATATAGCAAATATGCGCGGGGGGAATTTGAAGTGGCCGCTTAACGGCGGTGACCGCCCGAGCAGGTTCGACTGTAATTTCCAAAGCGAGGCTGGGTTCAAGAACAATAACAACAAGATGACATAACAAAATAAATTTAATTAACTATTTTTGCCATTTTCATGCAATTTTTAATTGATAAAAAGCAAATACACTCTCCACGATCGTGCAATTATAGCGAATCGTCAGGTGGAAGTGTATACAGCCAAGACGTTTTCTATGCATGCATATAATTACAATAGAATGCTAAATACATGGCCGACTTTGTTGTGAAACCGGGAAAATGTTTGACCCTTGGAACAACGACCACCTGTCAACAACGGCCACTTTGGCCACTTCCCTTTGACGGTCGTTGTTCACAGGTTTGACTGTATTCTATTTATTAAATACACCAACCAGGAAATTTCTGTCTGTTCCATGTTTTGCTGCCGACAAACTTTTGGCTATGAAACAAATTAAATCTAAACTAGAAAATGTGTTCATAGAACACGGATGCCCCACATATCGCTTTGATAATAAATGAGGCCAAATTCCAAGCGAAATTATTTTTTTACTTGAGCGTTAAATTTTTGAAGCACCAAGTATGTGACCTTGACCCTGGGCTTGGCGGGGGCAGGATGAACGTGGATTTAGCACAGGGCGGTAGAGGACCATTAGACCAATGCGTATATGAAGTATGAAGCTGATCCGTGAAAGGGAACAGAAATTATAAGATATTTATCCGAACGTTAAAGTTTTTGATGCACTAAGTTTATTGTCGACTTGGACTGGGCTTGGCAGGGGGCAGACGAATGTGGATTTGGCACAGGACACAAAATAACAGGGAAAACATTAGAGCAATGCGTATATGATGTATGAGGCTGATACGTGAAAGGGAAAACAGAAATTATATTCCCATATAAAACCGAGCGTTAAAGTTTTTTGAGCACCAAGTATGACTTGACCTTCACTGGGCTTTAGCAGGGGTCAGGGGAAATCGATGTGGAGGACCATTAGCGCGATGTTTAATGTATATGATATGAAGAGATCGGTGCATGAGGATGAAGAAATTGGATGGGAGACATTTACCGAGCGTTTTAAGTTTTGTGACGGACGGACGGGACGGACGGACGGACGAGAGGCCGGACGGACGGGACGGGAGACGGGACGGTTACGGACAGGTAACACTAAATGCTGTTGATATCTCGCCAAAAAGAAAATGCCATAATGGACGGGACGGGAGGACGAGATGGACGGACGGGACGGACGGGGACGGACGGACAGGGGTAACACTAAATGCTGTTGTATCTCGCGGAGATGAATTGTATTTTTCATCAACGGATAATGTTAAACTGTTATGTATTATATGCCTATAGGGGTTGATATAGTGAGTGTGTGGTAAACTTTATTTTTTGTTTAGAACGCGGATTTGTTTCTGCGTGTGCACCCCAGGATGAGTTACCTCTGTGGTGGGGAACTCGTCCATCTGGAGGTCGTCATCCCCTGCCCCGCCGCCGTCCAGGCTCTGTAGGGTCTGAGACAGGGCCGCCAGTCGCTGTAACACACCAGTCACAGTCAACTCTCCAGTCTCCCTTCATGCCCAGTTTGGAATCATTCCCAATCTCAAAAACATTTTTTTACTTTTGCTTAAATCCATACATTATTTCATGTATTCACAATTTGTCAGTTACAGATAAAGGAAGAGCAGTATTACATGCTTGTATACTTATTTTGTATTGTGATACCATATGGAGGGTTCAAACTAGTTTCCATTTGATACAAGATTTATGAAACGAGTCGCACACAATTTATGCACTGAGCCTCAGGCGAGGTGCATAAAATTGCTGACGAGTTTCATAAATCACATATAAAATGGAAACTCGTTTGAGATTCTGTTTATCACATGAATTCACACTCCAACAGCATACAACTTGGAGATATCCGATATGCTTCAATGAGAAGACGCCATAGATAATTATGGCATTTAGTTGAAAATCTCCACAGAGGAAAATACTTTTAATACAAGAACTGGCATCGTTAAACGAAGTTAATCCCCTCGTTGACAGCCTTAATAACAAGAGTGCCGAAGGTCACAATATACACCCGTCGAGGCAAGGCCAGTCAACAAGGGGAAATAACTCATTTTGACATGATAAACATGTAAACCAAATTTGGTTACGATCCGTCAAGTAGAACTCGACTTATAGCGTGGACAAGGATACGGAGTCCGAAAATTAAAAATGGCTGCCAAGGGGAGATAAGTCATCTGAATGTTTTCAAAATCAATAGGCTTCTTCGTCTTGCCGTGATAAACATGTATACCGAATTTGGTTATGATCGGTAAAGTAGAACTTTGAGTTATTGCGTGGACAAGGATACAGAGTGCGAAAATTAAAAATGGCCGACAAGGGGAGATAAGTCATCGGAAATTTTTCAAAATCAATAGGCTTCTTAGTCTTGCCGTGATAAACATGTATACCAACTTTGGTTACAATTTTTCAAACGGGCGTATAAAAAGTGAAAGTGAATGGGTTTAACGTACCAGCAATAGCTAAGGTCATATAGAGACGGGACAACAGTTTACAGTCTCATCCGACACACCAGTGGGATGGAAATACTATGAAAGTAATTTTGATGCCTAAGGCGAGGTTTGAACCCACAACCACCGGAATGGAAGTCAGGTGTTCTATCCCCTAGGCCACAACCCATCCCTACTAGCCAAATTTGCTCCAGGTGTTATTACACGTGTTATTAAATGGGTTACAGCACATCATAACAAGGTTTTCATGTGATAATCACTGTGTTGTTGTTTTTCAATTTTCAGTTGTTATGATACGTTTCGCCACATCTACAATCCATGAGCTGCATTCCCAAAACTCCAGAAACAGACAACTAGTCCAGGTACAGGCAATTAAACTTCCATCCATTCCACCATTATACCAGTCCAACTTGTCTAACACTACCAATAATACAGTGGAACCCCTCTAAACCAGAATTCTCGCTAAACCAAACAGACGATCAAGTCCCGAAGTTTCCGCTATATAAACACATTGTTTTCTACTCCTCTAATCCATAACCCCTCTATTCCATAATCCGAACGACATTTCAAGTCCCAAAACGTTATTTCAGCATTTAAAAAAAAAGAGAAGAAAACTGAACAATTCTGTCACCCGTCTGTATGTCTCTATCAAAGCAATGTCAATTGGGTGTCAAAATCACACCGTGTTTACAAGATTGTTAATTAAGAAATATTGAATGTGGTATATATGTGCTACACAATTAAGGTCTACACATTTTGAAGAAATATGGTGCACATTGCAAATTTAACTAGATTGGTCAGTAAGCGAGGCTTACGGAATATACCCCCCGCGTGGGCCCAGGTACCCCTAAAATATGTACAAATTTCCAAGTGTGTGGGCTTGTGACCTTGACTCTGGGATTAGTGCGAGCGGCATGAACGTGAATTTGTCACAGGGTGGTAGAGGTCCATTGGAGCAATGAGTGTGTGAAATGTGAAGCAGATCCGAGCAAGGAAATAGAAGTTATAACCGATTTCTCTGATGTTAAGTTTTGTAAAGAGACTACCGTATAACCTCGAATTAACGCCCCCGGAGGCGTTACATTTTACAAAGGGGGGGGGGCGTTTATTAGCCAGTAAAAAAAAAAAAAAAAAAAAAAAAAAAAAAAAAAAAAATTATTACCAAAGACCGCCAATTTCAAACACAAATAAGGATTTAAGGATTATTTGTGTTTGAAATTGGCGGTCATTGGTAAAATTATTATTATTTTTATTTTTTATTGGGGGGGGGGGGGGGGGGGGCGTTTATTAGCCAGTAAAAAAGAAAAAAAGAAAAGAAAAAAAAGAAAATTACCAAGGACGTCAATTTCAAACACAAATAAGGATTTAAGGATTATTTGTGTTTGAAATTGGCGGTCATTGGTAAAAAAAATTATTTGTTTTTTTTTTTTATTTTTTTTTATTTGGGGGGGTGGGGGGGGGTTTATTAGCCAGTAAAAAAAAAAAAAAAAAAAAAAAAAAAAAAAAAAAAAAAATTACCAAGGACCACCAATTTCAAACACAAATAAAGATTTAAAGACTATTTGTGTTTGAAATTGGCGGTCATTGGTAAAAAAAAATAAAAAATTATTGGGGGGGGGGGGGGGGTGGGGGGGGGGGGGGGGGGGGGGGGCGGGGGGCGTTTATTAGCCATTATTAAAAAAAAAAAAAAAAAAAAAAAAAAAAAAAAAAATGTTTTTTTACCAAGGACCGCCAATTTCAAACACAAATAAGGATAAGGCGTTTATTAGGAGGGGGGCGTTAAGCCAAGGTTATACGGTATGTATGTGACGTTGACCTCGAGATCAGCGGGGATTTGTCACAGCATATGAAATATTAAGTATTTTCCATGAAAGAAATAGAAGTTATAACATATTTCTCTGATGTTAAGTTTTGTAAAGAGACTAAGTATGTGACCTTGACCTTGGGAGCAGCGGGGGTTGGACACTCGTAGATTTGTGACAGCATGATAGTACAACCTTAGAGGAATGCACAAGTGAAATAATAAGAATTTTCAATGAAAAGGAAATAGAAGTTATAACTTATTTCTCTGATGTTAAGTTTTGTAAAGAGTATTTGACCTTGACATTGGGATCAGCGGGGGTTGGACGGTCATGGATTTTGCACAGCATGGTAGTAGAGCCTTACAGGAATGCATGTGTGAAATATTAAGCATTTTAGATGAAGGAAATAGAAGTTATAACAATATTTCTCTGATGTTAAGTTTTGTAAAGAGACTAAGTATTTGACCTTGACCTTGGGATCTGCGGGGGTTGGACGGCTCGTGGATTTGGCACAGCATGGTAGTAGAGCCTTACAGGAAGGCATGTGTGAAATATTAAGCATTTTAGATGAAGGAAATAGAAGTTATAACAATATTTCTCTGATGTTAAGTTTTGTAAAGAGTATTTGACCTTGACATTGGGATCAGCGGGGGTTGGACGGTCATGGATTTTGCACAGCATGGTAGTAGAGCCTTACAGGAATGCATGTGTGAAATATTAAGCATTTTAGATGAAGGAAATAGAAGTTATAACAATATTTCTCTGATGTTAAGTTTTGTAAAGAGACTAAGTATTTGACCTTGACCTTGGGATCTGCGGGGGTTGGACGGTCGTGGATTTGGCACAGCATGGTAGTAGAGCCTTACAGGAAGGCATGTGTGAAATATTAAGCATTTTAGATGAAGGAAATAGAAGTTATAACAATATTTCTCTGATGTTAAGTTTTGTAAAGAGACTAAGTATTTGACCTTGACCTTGGGATCTGCGGGGGTTGGACGGTCGTGGATTTGGCACAGCATGGTAGTAGAGCCTTACAGGAATGCATGTGTGAAATATTAAGCATTTTAGATGAAGGAAATAGAAGTTATAAGAATATTTCTCTGATGTTAAGTTTACGGACTAAGTAATTGACCTTGACCTTGGGATCTGCGGGGGTTGGACGGTCGTGGATTTGGCACAGCATGGTAGTAGAGCCTTACAGGAATGCATGTGTGAAATATCAAGCATTTTAGATGAAGGAAATAGAAGTTATAACAATATTTCTCTGATGTTAAGTTTATCCGGACGGACGGACGCACGGACGGACGCACGGACGGACGGACGGACGGACGGACAACCTGACTCCAGTATACCCCCCCTCAACTCGTTGCGGGGGGTATAATAATAAAAGGACATACACGGACATATATTTTAATTTGGATATTGGTATGTGTACGATCACATAAGACTATACTGGGGAGTGGTCCACACCTAAACTGTCACCTTGTCATGTCGTAAAACCACAGGATGTTTTTGTTTGTTCGATTGTTTGGTTAACCAACACTAGAATCAGAACATGGGCAAATGCACTTACACATAGCATATTTTGTGGACCAGTTTAAGTCATGTGATAGTCTCGCAAAATGGTCAAGTTATACTGTTACCATACAGTGCTTCCTGTTACAGTAACATTAACAGCAACTGATGTTTATGCTTGCAATATGGTTATATGGTATACAACATAAATGGAAAGAGTTGACGAAAATCAATTATATACTAAAATCAGTACAGATGGTGGATGTACTGGGCAAAAACTCGAATGCAACATTCTAAAGTCATTTGACCGTGACAAATGCCATAAGCCCCATTTCTCCAGTCACAGAATCAAACAACAAAATGTTATTTACCTCTTCGGTTGTCTCCCTGTCTGTGAAGTCACCCGGCTTGTCTTCTTCTGATGTCTCTGGCTGATATAACTCCAACTGCAAATACATAGCCCTTACCATGCTGAATTAAATTCCGTCGTCTGTTGTATACTTTTTTATTTTCAATTGGTCTCAACAGAAACAGGTTTTGACTGCACAGTACATTTCCTTTGGAAATGATTCCATAGTGCTGCCAAAACATGTTTTTATTGAGAAATAATGCAAAACCGCAGCAGCTGACAATTTTAATGTCCCACATTCTAACGGATAATAACAGTTATTATTTTGAAAACAATATGTTCAGGTTTACTACAATTTTTATTTTTTTCCACTACACAATCGAGGATGGTTTGCGGAACATGTCTGATTTAGTGGTACATATTGTAGTTGATGTGGGGGTGAGTGGGGTGGGATGGGAAAGGTAATTTCTACCTTTGGTTTGGTTGGTAGTGTAGAGGTTGATGGAGTAATACATTATATTGATGTGTGCATGGTGGGTAAAGGGTAATTTACAACTTTGGTGGGTAGTGTAGGTTGATGGACTGTTACATTATATTGATATTGAATGGGGGGGGGGGGCGGGGGGGGGGGGTATGGTGGGGAATGGGTAACTTATACCAATGGTGGTTAGAGGGTAATTTTTACCGTTGTTTGGTAGTGTAGGTTGATGGAGTGGTACATTATATTGATGTGGGGGTGGGGTATGGGGAGGAAAGGGTAAGTTATACCTTTGGTGGGTAGAGGGGTTTGATGGAGTAATACATTATATTGATGGGGGGGGCATATAGTGAGGAAAGGGTAAGTTATACCTTTGGTGGATAGTGTAGGTTGATGGAGTGGTACATCTTGTAGTTGATGAAGCCGAGCAGTGTTGTGTAGAACTCGACAAACGTCTGCATCACCTTGTAGTCCACGTCTGTCGGATGCTGGCAAATATATTCGTCAACAAGATTTGATTCATAGATTCAATCATGTCATTTATGTGTAACAAGGTTATGGACAGGATGGGTGGTGGCAGAACTAGTCTGCACAAAATCTGAAGAACCAGATGGCCGCGGCCTGCATGTTGAGCCCGCCGAGGCATGTGGTGATCTCAAGGTAAGATATATATAATGTATAATGACCTTGACCTTGGGGTACAGGGGCCGCATTAGTGGGACACAGACCAATAAGTATACACAATTTCAAGCAAATCCGACTTACGGTTACAGAGATAGTAGGTATGTGAAAAGCTTAACGCAAATTTTGACAAAAACTTTAAACGCAAACTTTTTAAGTCATTTGACCTTGACCTTGGGGCACAGGGGCTGCATGAGTCGGACACAGAATGAATATATGTATGGTGACCAATAAGCATACAAAGTTTCAAGCAAATCTGACTTACGGTTACAGAGATAGAGGATATTCCATCTTACATTTTGAATAGCGGGAACTAATGCGTCGGCTTCCGCGTAAGCAACGAGTGAGCGTAGCGAACGAGTTTCTTGCACGGACGCCGACGGACACGAGTGTATTATTTCCGCTATTCAAACATGTACGATGGAATAACCTATTTATTACACTTCCACGGCGTATATATATGCACATTTAGTCTATTTTGGAGATTATAATCAATGAATTGTGCTGTGCGCATGAATAGTTATACAATTACCTGTTTTCCCGCGTTTTGACGTTACGTTGTGTGACGTCAAATGTAACGTCATGTAAACTTTTTGAAATCCAAATTACGCAGCTGTTTCTATGAACCAGATATATTTGAGTGGATGTTTGGAATGTGTTCAATCACATTAACTGTCTAGATTAGTCGAGACCCTTTCCAAATTTTAAAAAACTTTATTTTGACTGCAATCAAAATTAAACATTTTGCATGGTAGCTCGTGGTTACCAAGAAAACAGGCACGCAAATGTTCTCTTCATGGTGTATTATTTGTAAGGAGTTGATTATGGGTTTTCTCTCACAGCGAAACCCGTGCAAAGTGTAATAAATAGTAGGTATATGAAAAGTTAAAACACAAATTTGGACAAAAAAATTAACTTTGAAGTCATTTGACTTGACCATCAGCACAGGGGCCACATGAGTGGGGTACAGAATGAATATATGGATTATGACTAATAAGCATATGAAGTTTCAAGTCAATGTGACTTAGGACTGCAGAGATATAAGGTATTTAAAAACTGTAACACAGATTTCGGACAGACGAACGCACGGACGTCACTGTGATCACTATGTCTCGCTTTCTGCAAGCGTGCTCGACAAAAAGTATCCAGAGCCCACAGAGGAATCCACAAGGCACCACAATGCACCCTTACCATAATCCAAAAGGTCACTTAACACAATGCATTTTAGTAGCTTTTTATGATACAAAGCAGAAGTTGCTATTCTAGAATCAGGAAACTGCACCACATGTACCTATAATGTATAATTGACCAATTTAAATAGTTTTACAGTAGTAGTTTTTTCATATCTATTCACAAGTTTATTTTATGACCACTTATTCGAACAGTCCCTAGATGTGCAAGGTATGTAATAAGAGAAAAAAGGTGTGTGGAAATATTTTGGGAAGCAACTTTACTATGGTGAGACAAAGTAGCAGTTCTAACTTATTTAAAATCACTTTAAACTTTAAAGACCTTTTTAAATACCTTTAAAGACAAAAACTTAAGATACTACACCGAAGTAGACTTAAAACAAGAGCTGTAGGAGAACAGCATAGCTCGACTACGAGGGTTGTCGATGTACACATAGCTTGACAAAGAAGGTGGCTGCGGCCTGCATAAAAACCTTAACCAAGGTTGACTTAAAACATTAACCAAGGGATTATTGATGTACGTCACTAGGAGATAAAGTTTTCCAAGTATGGTTGCTGTAGGCCCAGGAGTATTCCATATACAAGCTTGACTAAAAACCGTAACCAAGGGGAGATAACTAAGTAATCCAAGGATAAAAGTAGGTCAAGGTCAAATATAGGTCAGGGATTATTGATGTACATCATTAGGAGATGAAGTTGTCCAAGTATGGTTGATGTAGGCCCAGAAGTATTCCATATACAAGCTTGACTATAAACATTAACCAAGTAATTGAAGGTTAAATGTAGGTGAAGGTAAAATAAAGGTCAGGGGTTATTGATGTACATACCTATGAGAAAAAGTTATCCAAGTATGGTGTCTGTATGCACAATAGTATTCCATCTACAAGCTTGACTAAAAACCTTAACCAAGGTTGAGTAACTAGATGGCCGCGGCCTGCATGTCGCGCCTTGTGGCAAGGAATGGACACTAAAAAAAAAGATATAGTATAACGAAAAACTTTAACCAAAAAACTTCAGCAAAAACTTTAACCGGACACACGTACGTACGTACATACGTACATACGACAAAGTGCCGACTATATCGCGCTTTCCGCAAGCGGGCGCGGAAAAAAATTTAACCAAAAACTTCAAAGTAATTTGACCTTGACATTGGGCACAGGGGTCGCACGGGATGGGGGTAGAATGAAAATATAGATGATGATAAACACCCATGTGAAGTTTCAAGGTAATGGGCAAAGCAGTTGCAGAGATATAGAAGAACAACAAAATTTAACCAAAAAACTTAACCAAAAACTTTAACCAAAAAACGTAACCAAAAAACGTAACCAAAAACTTTTAACCAAAAAACTTAACCAAAAACTTCACGTACGCCAAAGTGCCGACTATATCGCGCTTTCCGCAAGCGGGCGCGACAAAAACCTTAACCAAGGGGAATTAAGTAAGTAATTTAAGGTTAAATGTAGGTCAAGGTCAAATATAGGTCAGGGGTTGTTGATGTACATCACTAGGAGATGAAGTTGTCCAAGTATGGTTGGTGTAGGGCCATGAGTATTCCATCTACAAGCTTGACTAACAACCTTAACCAAAGAGAATTAAGTAAGTAATTCAACAGGAAATGTAGGTCAAGGTCAAATATAGATCAGGGGTTATTGATGTACATCAATATGACAAAAGGTTGTCCAAGTATGGTGTCTGTATGCACAATAGTATTCCATGTACAAGCTTGAGTAAAAAGCTTAACTAAGGTCGAGTAAAAACCTTAACCAAGGGGAATTAACTAAGTAATTCAAGGTTAAATGTAGGTCAAGGTCAAATATAGGTCAGGGGTTGTTGATGTACATCACTAGGAGATGAATTTGTCCAAGTATGGTTGGTGTAGGGCCAGGAGTATTCCATATACAAGCTTGACTAAAAACCTTACCCAAGGGGAAATAACTAAGTAATTCAAGGTTAAAAGTAGGTCAAGGTCAAATATAGGTCAGGGATTATTGATGTACATCACTAGGAGATGAAGTTGTCCAAGTATGGTTGGTGTAGGGCCATGAGCTTGACTACATACATGAGCATCTACAAGCTTGACTAAAAACCTTAACCAAAGAGAATTAAGTAAGTAATTCAAGAGGAAATGTAGGTCAATGTCAAATATAGATCAGGGGTTATTGATGTACATCACTATGACAAAAGGTTGTCCAAGTATGGTGTCTGTATGCACAATAGTATTCCATGTACAAGCGTGCTTAACCAAGGTCGAGTAAAAACCTTAACCAAGGGGAATTAACTAAGTAATTCAAGGTTAAATGTAGGTCAAGGTCAAATATAGGTCATGGGTTGTTGATGTACATCACTAGGAGATGAAGTTGTCCAAGTATGGTTGGTGTAGGGCCAGGAGTATTCCATCTACAAGGTTGACTAAAAACCTTAACCAAGGGGAATTAAGTAAGTAATTCAAGAGGAAATGTAGGTCAAGGTCAAATATAGATCAGGGGTTGTTGATGTACATCACTAGGAGATGAAGTTGTCCAAGTATGGTGGGTGTAGGGCCAGTAGTATTCCATATAGAAGGTTGACTAAAAACTTTAACCAAAATGAATTAAGTAAGTAATTGAAGAGGAAATGTAGGTCAAGGTCAAATATAGATCAGGGGTTATTGATGTACATACCTATGAGAAAAGGTTGTCGAAGTATGGTGTCTGGATGCCCAATAGTATTCAATGTACAAGCTTGAAAAAAAACCTTAACCTAGGTTGACTAAAAACCTTAACCAAGGGGAATTAAGTAAGTAATTCAAGAGGAAATGTAGCTCAAGATCAAATATAGATGAGGGGTTATTGATGTGCATCACTAGGA
Source organism: Conchocele bisecta (assembly GCA_029237695.1). Classification (NCBI taxonomy): domain Eukaryota; kingdom Metazoa; phylum Mollusca; class Bivalvia; order Lucinida; family Thyasiridae; genus Conchocele; species Conchocele bisecta. The sequence goes on from CM055277.1 coordinate 34,747,672, forward strand.
GATGCGTTGTCCAAGTATGTGGGTTGGGCCAGTAGTATTGCATATACAAGTTGACTAAAAACCTTAACCAAGGTTGACTAAAAACCTTAACCAAGGGGAATTAACCAAGTAATTCAAGAGGAAATGTAGGTCAAGGTCAAATATAGATCAGGGGTTATTGATGTACATCACTAGGAGATGAAGTTGTCCAAGTATGGTGGGTGTAGGGCCAGTAGTATTCCATATACAAGCTTGACTAAAAACCTTAACCAAGGTGTGACGGTGACGCCGACGCCGGGGTGACAACATAAGCTCTACTTATTCTTCGAATAGTCGAGCTAAAAACAAAGATCCTGTATGTTACTTGCACAGATGCATAACTCTGAAAACCCAGATGGCCACGACCTGCTCATCATGTTCTGTAGAATGTAGATCTACGCAGGTCCGTGCAATCCATTATTGTAAACGCGTGTAGAAAAAAGTGTAGTAATGATTACACAATGATCCAATGACCGATATCCTGTTCCATCAGCTACAACGTCACAGACAAGCTCGTGCGTTGCAATCTGTGTTTACTCATATGGTGAGCACAGGTGGAAGACTCGGACCTATGACACCAAAATAAATGCCTATTAAAACAAGAGGGCCATGATGGCCCTAATTCGCTCACCTGACTCCATGAACACCAGAGGAGAATGTAACATGGAGTTCATATGTGTTAAAAAATTGTGATATTTTTAGATGGCGATCATCTTGGATTAAGAGATGACTCTCATTTTACTAAATCTGAAAATGCTTCACCCAAGGATCTTAACTGACTATGAAGTTTGGCCAGCATCGGCCATGTGGTTCCTGAGTAAAAGACGTTCAAAATCTCAAATAAATGGACCTTTTGGCGGCCATCATGGATGACATAATCATCCGATTCAGACAAATATTGCACCATAGCAATCGCCTTATCGATACCTTCAATTTGATATATGACATGAGCATATACGGTCAAAAATAAAATTTGACCCCAATTTGACCCCACGGGCCATGCCCATTTTTGACCCCCGGGGGTCACCATTTTAACACCTTTGATGGAGCATTCTACATCGATAATTCCTACCAAGTGTACGTCGAAATCCGGCTGGCGGTTCATGAGAAGATTTTTTAAGAAATTGTGCTATTTTTAGACGGCGGCCATCTTGGATTAGCGAAGACCTCCGTTTTAACAAATCTGAAAAGGCTTCACCCATGGACCATAACTGTAAAGTTTGGCCACCATGGGCCTAGCGGTTCGTGTGAAGAAGAATTTTGAAATCTCTAAAAAAAGAACGACCTTTTGACCTTTCGGCGGCCATCTCGGATGACATGACCATTCAATTTCGACAAAAAATGTACCAGAGCGATCGCCTCTTTGATACCTTTGATTTGATATAGACATGACCATATTCGGTCAAAAATAAAATTTGACACCAATTTGACCCCACGGGCCACGCCCATTTTTGACCACGGGGTCACCATTTTAACAACTTTGAAAGAGTATTGTACATCGATCATTCCTACCATGTTTTGTGGAAATCTGGTTGGCGGTTCTTGAGAAGAAGATTTTTGAAGAATTTGTGCTATTTTTAGACGGCGGCCATCTTGGATTACGTAATGACGTCATTTTAACAATTTTGTAATCCCCCTACCTAAGGACCATGACCATGACGTTTGGTGACTATAGGCCCAATGGTTACCGAAGAGAAGACGTTTGAAAATGTTCACGGACGACGACGGACGACGGACGACGGACGACGACGGACACATTGCGGTAACAATAGCTCACATGAGCTTCGCTCAGGTGAGCTAAAAATCCCATTATCCCACCCACCTGGTATCGTACTGTATATGACGTTAATAATAGAACGAGATCAAGTGGGTGGGGTAATGGATATTTTTGTAATGGTCATTTTCTTTGTGTCACACGTCCGACTATTCCACCTGTGGGTTTGAGTACAGACCTGTATAGACATGTTTTGCCCGACGTGTTATAACATTGCGCCAGTTCATGAGGTAATCAGGCTTATCACGTGAGATTTTTCGACGAAGATGAATCTGATGTACATTTTCTGTAAACGATATCGAATGTTGACGAATATTAAATTAGTAATTATTACGCATTTGCTCTGAAAAATGTTATCAACTTTCCGATATATTTGCAGAAAAAAGTCAAATCATTCTCGGCGAAAATCTCAGTTATATATAATAAAGTTGATTATCTCATGCACTGGCTCAATTATGATGTAGCGAAACAAGGCCAGTTGTCACATACACATTTGTGTACATGCGCCGGGGGCGTGGGCAGTGCTGTAACAATTTAGTTAATCTGGGTCGAGTTAATCTGCGCGACTGATACGCGATCTCCGATTGGTCAGCCTTTACACCTAATTAATATTCCACCAATGGTGAGCGCGAACGCATGCTGGAAAAATGAAATCGAGCATGGAATTGTTTACATAACACTTAGCACTGCTTCAATTGATCTTATTCCCAGTTTGCTCGGATTAATTTACGAAATGTGCAAACGTGATCAGCTGCACATTCACATCGGTGAGATAAAAGGAGGCTATGCGTCCATAAAAAAAAAAAATCGTCCATTTTGGGTCTAATTTGGGAAAGAATCGCAAATTTAACACGATTTCTGACAATAGTCGTGTTACAAATTTAACACGATTTTGATATACAAATAGGAAAAAAATTCGGGAGCCAAGGCACAACCGTGTACTAACCGAAATCGTGTTATAGTGAAGCGTGTACTAACGGGGTCGCACTGTACAAGGTAAACATATTTTTGAATGTAAATTTGCAGAACCAAAAATGTCAAAGTCATTTCACAATGGCCTTGCTCATACAGGCTTTACGCCTGGGTGATAAGAGTAGAAATGTGGCCTGTAGGCACACGAGTGCCTTGCTGACAGCCAAAGAAAGCGAGGACATTGCACGACAGAGGTAGATAACTTGAAAAACATATTGATCAAGAGTTACAATTCTTGTTGGAAGATTTGTCACAGCATAGGACAGGGCTTCTAAATTTCAGAATGCCAATCGGTCCGGACGTGATTGTCGGCCCGAAGGAGCCGGTACGATTAGTGGTACCCTCCCCCCCCCCCCACCCCCCACCCCCCCCCCACCCCCACCTCTCGGGTTTTGTCAAAATATTTATTTTCTTCTAATAAACATGTTTTGGGAGCATATGAGAATCGTCTCCTAAGACGTTACACGTTACAATCTCGCGTTTTATATTACTGATGGTGAACACGTTTTGGTCTTTGTCGCATAATATACAATAAGCCCGGTTTTGTAGGATCACATCGTACACAATATGCATGTGCAGCTATAATCATTACCGACTGTGATGAGTGGAGGGTGGTGAGACATCAAAGGTTACTAAGTCGTGCCAATCTGACCTTTGAAACACGCCGACGCGATGTCAACACAGACATTTACGATCAATTACTCAACACATATTCATCCATTTCGGGACACTATCACGCATGGAATAAAATAGAACTTTATTTAGTAAGATTTGGCTCTGGAATTATCTTTCACACATAATTATTCCATAACTTTATGACATCGAAATTTAAAAGTCGGGAGGTGCAGAATCCCCGAAAAAAAGGTAGCAAAAACCGGCGATGCGATGCAGTAACCAATAAGACATATTGAAATATGTTTTTTCCCCAATAAACATGTATTGGTAGCACATAAGAATCTTCTCCTAAGACGACGATTATCATGTTTTTGTAAAATAATTATTAGTGTTTGTCCACATTTGTTCTACTTCTTAATAAAAACATGTTTCAGCAGCACATGAGAATCGTCTCCCAAGACTATTTTTACGTGTCCTGTTGGAGACATTTTATAATCTCGCGTTCTCGCGATATCGAGCATAGGTTGATCGCAAAAATGTGAAGTATGATCGCGAAATTGTGAGACGAAAAAAAAACACGATTCTATCATTTTCAGTCTTGCTTTTTCGCAACCTCGCCCACAGGTGGAAGATCGCGCGTTTTTGCTTCACGATCTGCATCAACACACATGAGCAAAACTAACCTGAATTTTCTGTCAGTAACAGAGGGTAAGTCGCCCTGCGTTACCTGCGTTTTATAATTCAGGTTACAGTAATATATTTAAAACAAGAGGGCCATGATGGCCCTAATTCGCTCACCTGACTCCATGAACACCAGAGGAGAATGTGACTGAGTTTGTGTTTTCCAAAAAATTGTGCTATTTTTAGATGGTGGTCATCTTGGATTAAGCGATGACTCTCTCAGTTCACCAAATCTGAAAATGCTTCACCCAAGGATCTTAACTTCCTATGAAGTTTGGCCAGCATCGGCCATGTGGTTCCTGAGAAAAAGACGTTCAAAATCTCGAATAAATGGACCTTTTGGTGGCCATCATGGATGATTCCAACAAATCTTGCACCAGAGCAATCGCCTCATCGATACCTTCAATTTGATATATGACATGAGCATATTATTTGGTCAAAAATAAAATTGACACCCATTTTTGACCTTGGGGTCACCATTTTCACAACTTTGAAAGAGCATTGTAAATCGATCATTTCTACCAAGTTTAGTCGAAATCCGGCCAGTGGTTCATGAGAAGAAGATTTTTTAAGAATTTATGCTATTTTTAAACGGCGGCCATCTTGGATTAGCGATGACCTACATTTTAACAAATCTGAAAAGGCTTCACCCATGGACCATAACTTTTAAGTTTGGCTACCATGGGCCGAGCAGTTCATGTGAAGAAGAATTTTGAAATCTCTAATAAAAGAACGACCTTTTGACCTTTCGGCGGCCATCTTGGATGACATAACCATCCGATTTCGACAAAAAATGCACCAGAGTGATCGCCTCATTGATACCTTCAATTTGATATATGACATCAGGGCTCCAGATAAGGAATTTGACATTGGGTACTGTTACTCCATACTTTTGAAAAAAATTGGGTATTCTCAATTTTCAATTGGGTATTTCAAAAACGTTACCCCATCAATTTTTTTCAATTGGGTATTTCAATATGTTGATTACAATAACCGATTAGGAAACAAATCGTACTAATTTATGTATTAATGGTACTGTTTTGGTGTTCATATAATTAATTGAAGCAGTGTTATACTTACATGTGTATGGTAACACTGCTTCACTTACTTATAAGAACACGAAAATGATTAGTTCAAGTTTTCAATGATTCCAAGTGCATATAAGTAACTGTTACTAGAGTAATTGGGCTTATGGCATTTGTGACCAGCGCAGTTCCGGATCTGCTAGCACACTTATAGTTATACGTTATGTAACGAGCAGTATCTTGTATTCAAAACATCATGTGAATGTTATCTGAATGACAAACAGTGCATACGCTGATCAAGAATGCTTTGATTGGCAGATTGATCTTTGTAACATGCGATCCAGTTTGTTTTTGCTGACCACGTTCGACAGCAATTCATCAATAATGTCAATCACGATTAATTTGGGGTCTCCACACACCGAGCTCAACAAAATGACTGTCAGATGCCTTGTGCAATGGATTGAGATTCCACCTTTGCATCGGTCGTAAAATAAATAGAAATAAGGTTAACATTGGTGGTGGACTTTTGCAATTTTTTTCTTCCACATTTGTTTGTTGTGGCTGCCATTTTGTTGCGTCATGTGTCACCAATTTTGTACGAAAAAATTTGACATGATCCGATTGTGTTATTTATAGTGTCTATCGCTACTACGATTATATTAATTGGTGAATTCGGGCGCCGTTCAACTCGTCCTATTTTAACTTAGTTAATTCGACCGCCATTTTATTCAACGTGTGCGTTGGTCGAAATAGTAATAATGTTACCATATTTTCATTTATTACTTATGATACTGTCCCACATGTAAAATATAAGCCTGACACATTCAAAATAATAAAATGTCTGCTGTGCCCCGCCCTCCCCCAGAACCATTTGTTTTATTCCGTGCGAATAGTCGTTTACGAATGTCTACGGACGTTTTTCATTGCATCTCCTTCAGTAGACTCGGGGTTGCCGAAACAAACAGTTTCACATCGATTTGAATTTAAGAAAATAGACTAGTAATGAGCCTGGATCTCGGGTTCACAATAGTGTCGTATCGCCGTTTTTTTTCCCCACAATTATTGATTTGAAAAGCAGTAATATTTTCCGTAAATGACGTGGATTGTGACAAAAATTCAGAGGTAAAGGGGAATTCAATTCCGGCTCGCGCGAGCTCTGGAGTTTGTGTCAACTTTCGCCATAATTGATAGGCCCCGTCTTATCTTTTCTCTTAATCAATATGGGCAAAAACGGCAGATGCAATAAGGGTGGAATTTCTAGATTTTGGATCATCAACTTGAACGGTACTCGAAACAACTGCCGTTTGGTGGGTTACTAGAGTTTCGTATCGAGTTGGACCCATTTTATTCCCCGCTGAGAGTCGGAATCACTCCCGCTAAATCCTGGAGTTCAAATCGAATACACCCGAAGACTGGTTTCCAGCCGTTATCGGTGAAATACAGCGAGACATTGTCCGCAGCTAGAGCCGGGACCAGACTTTGTAAACATTGAATGGCCGACCGCACAGATCATCGGCGATGATTTTGTAGGATTGTGTACATGAACAAATCTAGCAGTACGCGACAGACTGAAAATACATTTGACGAGTACGCTACAGAATAAAAAAGAATTGCGTACCGGACATTTTAATTGCTTTTTGGTACGCATTGTCTCTGATTTTAATTGGGTTTTTGCATTTTTTATTTGCGTATTTGCTTATCTGGACCTCTGTGACATGACCATATTCGGTCAAAAATAAAATTTGACCCCAATTTGACCCCACGGGCCACGCCCATTTTTGACCCCGGGGTCACCATTTTAACAACTTTGAAAGAGCATTGTACATCGATCATTCCTACCAAGTTTTGTCGAAATCCGGTTGGCGGTTCTTGAGAAGAAGATTTTTGAAGAATTTGTGCTATTTTTAGACGGCGGCCATCTTGGATTACGTAATAACGTCATTTTAACATTTTTGTAATCCCCCTACCTAAGGACCATGACCATGAAGTTTGGTGACTATAGGCCCAAAGGTTACCGAGGAGAAGACGTTTGAAAATGTTCACAGACGACGGACGGACGACGGACACATTGCGGTAACAATAGCTCACATGAGCTTCGCTCAGGTGAGCTAAAAAGTCATATGTTCTCATCGATGAAATAAACAACTTCTGGTGAAAATACGACTACTTCCGCTATCTATATTCATAAAATCTATGTTCGGGAAAACATTGTAAATAGGCTGCAAATACACATTCATTACCGTATACAGTCTAAAAAAATGCTAATTTCCATGGAGCGGTATATAATAAATAGAATATTCATATTTTTGCAATATATGTTCATCTCGTGGTGTGAAATGTCCATATTTCACACCACTCGATGAACATAAATGTCATATTCGTTGCAAAAATATGAATATCCTCTATATATTATGTACATGCAGGTACCAAAAAGTTATTCTCCACTGAGTGGTCTCTTAAGACAGGTTCGACTGTAAATTGACCTTGACATACGTATGGACGTAAGCCAATGTGCCGACTATATGCGCTGTCCACAATCGGTCGTGCCAAAAACTATCTATTTTAGCCACAGTGACCTTGAATTAGGGCCAACACACTTCATATTCAATAGGTGCATTCCCATAATATATGTGAATGCATATGTGGAAGTATTGTCGAGCTTGGTAGTAGTAGTCGTGTCACGTCACTGTGCAGAAACGAACAAAGAAAAAAAATCTATTTTTAACACAGGTGACGGTTCAATGAACTCCACTGTCTTCCCCTGATCGATATCAATGCATCTGTGAAGTAAGGTGGAAATCTGCCAAAGATTAATAAAGTTATAACACAGGAACGAGTTTACATGCTATATGCCCCCCGACACCATTTGGTGCAGGGATATAAAAATATGGATAGGTTTGTTTGATGGGGTTTAACGGCCTATCAACAGCTAAGGTCATTTAAGGCCGGGTCAATGGGTTTAATACTAAATCCCATATATTACCTGTACAAGCACATGTACATGTTCAAGTACATGTACAAATGTGGGGGGGGGGGGGGATGACAGACATGAACCGTGTGGTGACTATATATACCCTGAATGCTTTTTCGGGGTATATAATGAAATCTTATTCCAAAACATGAGACCAATCAAAGCAGGATTTTTTTTTCAAGGAAGCAATCATGTATAATAGTGATAGGAGGCATAAAAATAATAAGCTTGCTTACGTTGTAGCCGCGACTGTGTGGTATGACCCAGGTGATGGTTTGTCCAAAGACGTCCACCTGGTAGTATATGCCCTTGATGGATATAAACACCTGAAATCACATGGGGAGATAATTATCATTTAATTAGCTGCTCACTGACGGAATTTACTCGGACTAGTGACAAAACATAACATCCTGCATTGACAAGGCTATTTGTATTCTGGTCAATCCAAATCCAATACCACCTTTAGCTGACATTTCATTGGTCGATTAACGTCAGTGTTACTTTCAATAGTACAAAACATTACATGATAAACACAAGAATTCTGCTACGGAAGCGGTGTCACGCCTGCCGAGGCATTTGACCATAACATCTTCATGGGCATGTGCTAAAGTAAGCGTAGTTAGGTATCAATGTAAGACATGGCAATCGCCGGGGAGTGTCTTACCCACTACCAATGGGTCATGGTTACTCAACTGACCCAGAGTGGTTAGTCAACATACACTTGAATACCTGTGGACTGTGAGGTAATAATGTAGTGGAGCTCTATACACTTACCTTATGTAGGGACTGTGGGGCAATAATCTAGTTGAGCTCTATACACTTACCTCATGTAGGGACTGTGGGGCAATAATGTAGTGGAGCTCTATACACTTACATTATGTAGGGACTGTGAGGCAATACTGTAGTGGAGCTCTATACACTTACCTCATGTAGGGACTGTGGGGCAATAATGTAGTGGAGCTCTATACACTTACATTATGTAGGGACTGTGAGGCAATACTGTAGTGGAGCTCTACACACTTACCTTATGTAGGGACTGTGAGGCAATAATGTAGTGGAGCTCTATACACTTACCTCATGTAGGGACTGTGGGGCAATAATGTAGTGGAGCTCTATACACTTACATTATGTAGGGACTGTGAGGCAATACTGTAGTGGAGCTCTATACACTTACCTTATGTAGGGACTGTGAGGCAATACTGTAGTGGAGCTCTATACACTTACCTTATGTAGGGACTGTGAGGCAATAATGTAGTGGAGCTCTATACACTTACCTCATGTAGGGACTGTGAGGCAATAATGTAGTGGAGCTCTATACACTTACCTTATGTAGGGACTGTGAGGCAATAATGTAGTGGAGATCTATACTCTTACCTTACATAGGGACTGTGGGGCAATAATGTAGTGGAGCTCTATACACTTACCTTATGTAGGGACTGTGAGGCAATAATGTAGTGGAGATCTATACTCTTACCTTACATAGGGACTGTGAGGCAATAATGTAGTGGAGCTCTATACACTTACCTTATGTAGGGACTGTGAGGCAATAATGTAGTGGAGATCTATACTATTACCTTACATAGGGACTGTGGGGCAATAATGTAGTGGAGATCTATACTCTTACCTTACATAGGGACTTTGGGGCAATAATGTAGTGGAGATCTATACTCTTACCTTACATAGGGACTGTGGGGCAATAATGTAGTGGAGATCTATACTCTTACCTTACATAGGGACTGTGGGGCAATAATGTAGTGGAGATCTATACTCTTACCTTACATAGGGACTGTGAGGCAATAATGTAGTGGAGATCTATACTCTTACCTTACATAAGGACTGTGGGGCAATAATGTAGTGGAGATCTATACACTTACCTCATGTAGGGACTGTGAGGCAATAATGTAGTGGAGCTCTATACACTTACCTTATGTATGAACTGTGGGGCAATAATGTAGTGGAGCTCTATACACTTACCTCATGTAGGGACTGTGAGGAAATAATGTAGTGGAGCTCTATACACTTACCTTATGTATGAACTGTGGGGCAATAATGTAGTGGAGCTCTATATACTTACCTCATGTAGGGACTGTGAGGCAATAATGTAGTGGAGCTCTATACACTTACCTCATGTAGGGACTGTGAGGCAATAATGTAGTGGAGTTCTATACACTTACCTTATGTAGGGACTGTGAGGCAATAATGTAGTGGAGTTCTATACACTTACCTAATGTAGGGACTGTGGGGCAATAATGTAGTGGAGATATATACACTTACCTTATGTAGGGACTGTGGGGCAATAATGTCGTGGAGCTCTATACACTTACCCCATGTAGGGACTGTGAGGCAATAATGTAGTGGGGATCTATACACTTACCTTACATAGGGACTGTGAGGCAATAATGTAGTGGAGATATATACACTTACCTTACATAGGGATTGTGAGGCAATAATGTATACACTTGAATACCTGTGGACTGTGAGGTAATAATCTAGTGGAGCTCTATACACTTACCTCATGTAGGGACTGTGGGGCAATAATCTAGAGCTCTATACACTTACCTTACATAGGGACTGTGGGGCAATAATGTAGTGGAGATCTATACATTTACCTTACATAGGGACTGAGGGGCAATACTGTAGTGGAGATCTATACTCTTACCTTACATAGGGACTGTGGGGCAATAATGTAGTGGAGCTATATACACTTACCTTACATAGGGACTGTGAGGCAATAATGTAGTGGAGATATATACACTTCCCTTACATAGGGACAGTGAGGCAATAATGTAGTGGAGATATATACACTTACCTTATGTAGGGACTGTGGGGCAATAATGTAGTGGAGCTCTATACACTTACCTTATGTAGGGACTGTGAGGCAATAATGTAGTGGAGATATATACACTTCCCTTACATAGGGACTGTGAGGCAATAATGTAGTGGAGATCTATACACTTACCTTACATAGGGACTGTGGGGCAATAATGCAGTGAAGATCTATACACTTACCTTACATAGGGATTGTGGGGCAATAATGTAGTGGAGCTCTATACACTTACCTTACATAGGGACTGTGAGGCAATAATGTAGTGGAGCTCTATACACTTACCTTATGTAGGGACTGTGAGGCAATAATGTAGTGGAGATATATACACTTACCTTATGTAGGAACTGTGGGGCAATAATGTAGTGGAGATATATACACTTACCTTACATAGGGACTGTGAGGCAATAATGTAGTGGAGCTATATACACTTACCTTACATAGGGACTGTGAGGCAATAATGTAGTGGAGATATATACACTTACCTTATGTAGGAACTGTGGGGCAATAATGTAGTGGAGATATATACACTTACCTAACATAGGGACTGTGAGGCAATAACGTAGTGGAGCTCTATACACTTACCTTATGTAGGAACTGTGGGGCAATAATGTAGTGGAGATATATACACTTACCTTACATAGGGACTGTGAGGCAATAATGTAGTGGAGCTCTATACACTTACCTTACATAGGGACTGTGAGGCAATAATGTAGTGGAGATCTATACACTTACCTTACATAGGGACTGTGGGGCAATAATGTAATGGAGATCTATACACTTACCTTACATAGGGACTGTGGGGCAATAATGTAGTGGAGCTCTATACACTTACCTTACATAGGGACTGTGAGGCAATAATGTAGTGGAGCTCTATACACTTACCTTACATAGGGACTGTGAGGCAATAATGTAGTGGAGCTCTATACACTTACCTTATGTAGGGACTGTAAGGCAATAATGTAGTGGAGCTCTATACACTTACCTTATGTAGGGACTGTGGGGCAATACTGTAGTGGAGATATATACACTTACCTTACATAGGGACTGTGAGGCAATAATGTAGTGGAGCTCTATACACTTACCTTATGTAGGGACTGTGGGGCAATACTGTAGTGGAGATATATACACTTACCTTACATAGGGACTGTGAGGCAATAATGTAGTGGAGATCTATACACTTACCTTACATAGGGACTGTGAGGCAATAATGTAGTGGAGATCTATACACTTACCTTATGTAGGGACTGTGGGGCAATACTGTAGTGGAGATTTATACACTTACCTTATGTAGGGACTGTGAGGCAATAATGTAGTGGAGATATATACACTTACCTTAAATAGGGACTGTGAGGCAATAATGTAGTGGAGATATATACACTTACCTTACATAGGGACTGTGGGGAAATAATGTAATGGAGATCTATACACTTACCTTACATAGGGACTGTGGGGCAATAATGTAGTGGAGATCTATACTCTTACCTTACATAGGGACTGTGGGGAAATAATGTAATGGAGATCTATACACTTACCTTACATAGGGACTGTGAGGCAATAATGTAGTGGAGATCTATTAGAGGTGCAACGATACGGTCAAACCCGTATTGCGATATATTGCGATACAACAAACCCATATTGCAATACGTATTGCGATATTATACCATGTATGAACAAATAATAATAAAAACAAACAGGAGATAAAGAACAGTCTTTATTGTTTATTATTGTCATTAGAACACATCAAAACACTGTGTGGGTCAGGACTTTGCCCAGAAACGGTTGACATTAATGATTATTTCTGGACGAGAGGAAATTAGGGAGAAGTGATCAAAATCATATTTTCCTTGATTTTTTCTCTTACTTATAGTTATCGCGTAACTGTATACCGTATATAGCTAGCCATAAGTCTACCCACCCCATAAGTCGAGGCACGAAAATGAGCCCAAAAAATCAGTCTTGAGCCAAGTCGCGGCCCATAAGTCGACTACTGAAAATTCGTCGGCTACTGGGTGCAGGCGAAATTAGGTCATGAATCGCCTGTATTGCTTGGCTAAGTTTTGTGCTTTCTGTAGTTTGTTTGAAGCAAATATGCTTCGCATAAACGTAGAAAATATATCATTTATGCTTACTGTACTATATTTATCGACTGTCACCCCCAGTGAAATGTAAAGGTGATGTTTGAAACATTTTAATACACACATGTTCAATCGATGTGGTGTAAAAATGGGCTGTTACGTGAATTGGACAAACTTTATAATAAACTAGTTAATCAGTTGCAATACTGTTGTTTTTTTATTGCAATAATACTTGTGTACAAGCATAAACATCATGAACTGCTACAGAGACAAACTAATTGTATTTCTATCAAGTAAATAATGATAATAGCAACTGGTCACAAATATTAGGAGGTAAATAGAACAGCCGTTACCTGGCAATTTCTCAGCTGATCGGGTTAATGACCGGATACAGAGGCTTGTTTGATTTCAAGTCTGAATTGACTGGTGATGTGTGCAGTGCTTTTTATTAGCCGATCTATTTATAGATCGGCTAATATATTGGTTATCCATCGAATTCTGAAAAAAAGTTTGTAGCAACCCTTTTCTCCGCTATTCGGTAATCTACGAATGCGAATTGTTCTGTATCACTTCCAAATTGCATCAACCGATAAAGTTTGCATTTTTGGCAATTATCTCCGTTTAAAACTTTACTTATAGCCAAATAACACAATTTTGAATACGTAATGAGCTGAACGCCGGAAGAGATTTAACCCGGAAGTTATTGTTGTTGAAGTCCATAGTTGGCTCTAATGGCCATATATGCCAACATATGCCGATTATTGGGCTAATTTAAAGCTTTTATTTATTAAACAGAACAAGTTTCAGCCACGTATAATCGCGTAAATGTGTTTATTCGGCTAATTTATAATCGACCTCTGCTCAAAATCTCCTTACTAGCAACCCCAGCATTTTCGGGTTTATCCCAGCATCTCGGGTTTATCCCATTGGATCGCGTATGCGCGTCATTTGACGCTAGTTAATATTCACAAAATATTCCACCAATCAAAACGAAGAATTGCCCTTCATAGCCAACTTTGATTTGTTTACGTATCATGCAGGGATGGCAGGGATGCATCCAGCACGCGCGATTGCGGCAATCCCCCTTACTTATTGTCAATGCCGCAAATTATTGATTGTCTTGCGCCCGACATCGCGCAAAAAATCACGGATGGGGCACATTAGGCCAATCTGGGCATGTGCCTGAATACGCAGGAGCTTGCGTCTATTTTAGATGACACTGTAACCGCTAGATATATATAGCCCTGGTAGCTCCGCCCACTCGCTTGCTGCCACAGAATTCGGACAAACACACAGTGACTACAACTTTGTGTATTGCGGAGTGTAATTTGTAGATAAATAGAGCATACAGTACAGGTGTTACGCTGGAATATTTCGCAACATAATGGTGACAACAAAACATTGCTGCTATGGCATTGCTGCTATTGGATCGATTTGGGAACGGGTTTCCAAAACCTGCACAAAATCGAGAAAAATTTCAACGCTGGGTACAGAACTGTGGTCGAAAATAGTTTACCATTGACAATGTTACCAGAGACACCTACATATGTTCGATGCACTTTACCCTGATTTGATCGGCTAATAACATCATGCTCTGCATGACTTTTCATCTCTCATTTTTTGGCTGTGACGGAAGAAATGGGGCTTATGGTACTTGCGACCAGTGTAGCTGCTGATCAAATTGCACATACATTTAGCATGAGAACATTCTATTTTGCTTGTTATTATCATGCTGGGTGCTTCATTGATGGAATAGTGAGCTGTAAATACCCGAATTGTCGTGATCGCTATGCCATATACTGGTCGAAAATGTACTATATATTTTGCCAGCCGACAGTCCATACCGGTCGGTATTAGCCTCTCCTGTAGGATATTGTCCACGGGCGCACACATCAGTGAATGCCTTTACATAACACTGTATCTGTTTCCAGTCTCACGCAAAGGGAGACAACATTATGCAGGCACAATTAGTAACAGGTTTTTAGTCATTTATGCTTCTCGCAAATTTATTGTGTTAATCGAGCAGACCTTCATTTCGCGGATGTTGCGAAACCACTTGCAAAATTTCTGTGAAGGAAGTAATGATTGTTCATTCTGCCTGCAACTCATGGTATGATTTAACATAATTTATTTTAGAAACATAAAAGAAAAATACCGCCACTGCAGTACTCGCCAGTAGAACGTACTATCTGGCAATAGAAATGGCACCAAATCGTGATTTTCCCTGACCATTTTTTTTTTTGTATCAGACTTTCGGTATATTATTTTTATACCCCAGCCATAAAATTACTCACTACATGTATTAGTCATCTAATTGTGGCGTGTTTATTAAAAAATATTGACTTCTGTCATATTAAAAATTAAGTTTTGAATGATTTTGAATAATTTTACACAATTATTTTAACACAAGATGGCGACCGAGAATATGGTGTAAATATCGCGATACGCGAAAACCGTACCACGATACGTATCGTCAGGATGACATATCGCAATATACCGGTATACCGGTATATCGTTGCACCACTAAGATCTATACACTTACCTTACACAGGAACTGTGAGGCAATAATGTAATGGAGATATATACACTTACCTTACACAGGGACTGTGAGGCAATAATGTAGTGAAGCTCTATACACTTACCTTATGTAGGGACTGTGAGGCAATAATGTAGTGGAGATATATACACTTACCTTACATAGGGACTGTGAGGCAATAATGTAGTGGAGATCTATACACTTACTTACCTTATGTAGGGACTGTGGGGCAATAATATAGTGGAGCTCTATACACTTACCTTACATAGGGACTGTGAGGCAATAATGTAGTGGAGCTCTATACACTTACCTTATGTAGGGACTGTGAGGCAATAATGTAGTGGAGCTCTATACACTTACCTTACATAGGGACTGTGAGGCAATAATGTAGTGGAGCTCTATACACTTACCTTATGTAGGGACTGTGAGGCAATAATGTAGTGGAGATATATACACTTACCTTATGTAGGGACTGTGGGGCAATAATGTAGTGGAGCTCTATACACTTACCTTACATAGGGACTGTGGGGCAATAATGTAGTGGAGATATATACACTTACCTTACATAGGGACTGTGGGGCAATAATGTAGTGGAGCTCTATACACTTACCTTACATAGGGACTGTGGGGCAATAATGTAGTGGAGATATATACACTTACCTTATGTAGGGACTGTGGGGCAATAATGTAGTGGAGCTCTATACACTTACCTTATGTAGGGACTGTGAGGCAATAATGTAGTGGAGATATATACACTTACAGGCTGTCCATTCACTTTCGGTTCCAAATATATAGGAATATAGGATTTTTTTCCAAAAATATAGGGATAAGTATAGGGATTTTTGCCAAAAAAAATAGGGATTTATAGGGACAAAACACAATATTTTCCAATTTTACGGCTTAAAACACAATGTTACATCATCTCAATCAGCTACCGGTAAACTAAGGATGGCAAATTTTTTAAATGTTTGCTGAAAATACAGAATTACACATCTTACAATGAGACAAGAAACGAGGCAAAGCCACGAAGGCCAGGTTTTTTCCAAGCATAGACACTTGGATAACATAATTATACCCACTTTTTGTAGACTAGATGGCCGTGGCCTGCATGTCGCGCCTTGGGGCGAGGCATGGACACTAAAAATATAGATATAGTAGATGGAAAAACTTTAAAGAAAAAAATTTAACCGGACACACGGACGTACGGACGGACGTATGCCAAAATGCCGACGATATCGCGCTTTCCGCAAGCGGGTGCGACAATGATGATAAACACCCAAGTGAAGTATCAAGGTAATGGGTGAAGCAGTTGCAGAGATATAGTACACGAAAAAACTTTAACAAAAAAATTCAAAGTAATTTGACCTTGAGATTGGATTGGGCACAGGGGCCGCACGGTTGGGGGTTAGAATGAAAATATGGATGATGATATAAACACCCATGTGAAGTTTCAAGGTAATGGGCGAAGCAGTTGCAGAGATATGGTATAACGAAAAAGTTTTAACCAAAAAATTTAACCAGACGTACGTTACAAACTTAACGTTGAAAATGGCTAAGTCAATTACGTAGAAATAATAGGTGAAGGTAAAAACATGGTCACATGTTGGATAGTTGTATGTGGTAGGCACCCCTTGGTTATGAAGCTGTGAAAGTTTGGTGGTCCTAGGTGGTACAGTACCAAAGAAATGGACTTAAACACGAAAACTTAACATTGTAAACGCGAAAACTTAACATTGAAAATTGGTAAGTCGACTGCGCGGAAAAAATGGGTCAAGTTCAAAAAGAAGTAACATGTTGGATAGTGATATGTGGTGGGCACCCCTTGATTATGAAGCTGTGAAAGTTTGGTGGTCCTAGATGGTACAGTAGCAAAGAAATGGACTCAAACCGCCGCCGCCCGCACCGCCCGCCCACCCACCCGCCAGCCGACCCGCCCGCTTTTCGCCAATCCATAGCCTGGATTTTTTTATTTTTTTTTTAAAAAAAACCTGGCTAAAAATGGTTGTATTGGCTTTCTTTCCTACTAGTACCTTAGTGGTTTTATCCGTTAAAACGTCAACTAAATGCTTCTTTATTAAATTAAGATCGTAATTACTGGAATTGAACCCAATTACTGGGACTTGTGAAATCCAACGGGTATTTCTCGCTGCTGAGAAGTGTAAAGATACTCCATGTCTGCAGGGTACCCATATGTATTGCTGCTCCCCACGGCCTCTCGGATATTGTCTCCCCTTCTCTTTACATCTTCCATAAATAGGGTTACTAATTGTTTTGGAGAAGTATCACATATGTGAGTTATATTGTTTGGATAGAGTATCCCCTATACTAACACTTATTGGGACATGTTCGTTTATAAACTCTAAATCTTTAGTTGGGTTACGCTTTTCTTTACTTCCGTCTAAATATGCTTCAAAATCGTATACAATATGATATGGGTAAATCACTGTAGGAGGCTTTTCGAGTTCCTTTACATCCTCAGGTTTACAAATTGCATCATACTCGCATTCAAAAATAGTTAATAATTTACACTTACCCTCAATTGCTTCGTCTCTCTCGTTGGATCTTCTAAGCTTATTTTTATAATCTTTGCAAGTTGGGACACCCGTGCCAATAACAGCGTGAAATTGATAAACTGTATCAGTCTGGGGCAATTACCCATCAAACTGGAGGCACCAGCGATTATTCTTTCTCCGCCGTGACCGCATACTGCAGTGTGAATATGGGGCCCTGGTAAAGATTTTATCCAACTGATCGATTTCTTGCTACAACCGGGTTTTGGGTGGAAAGCTTTTTCGAACGCTGATAGTGGGCGATCTATTTTTTCTCCTTTACACGATACTTTTGTTAATCCCTTCATACAAGTCAATGCGTGCCTGGTTAAATTGCTGGACTTTGTAAAGCGTTGTTTGCAGTCGAAGCAACAATAATTGTTTTCAGAGGCTTTATTCATATCTGTAACTAGAAAAAGTCGATGGCGCGCCATCGCAATATACCCACTTTCCCCAAATGCTAAGTCCGAAAGGGGGAGGTAATCCATGATGGAGGGTCGGATAAAAAATCCGAATTCACTTTGCGCATCAGCACATCAAAACGAAGCTACGAACCAAATATCAGACGCGTAGGTATTAAGGTGAAAAAGTTTTTCGACCTACGAGGAAAAATAGTGAAATTCTAAGTCCGAAAGGGGGAGATAATCCATGATGGAAGGTCCGATCAAAAATCGGAATTCACTTTGCGCATCATAACGAAGCTACATATCAAATATCAGAAATGTAGGTATTAAGGTGAGAAAGTTTTTCGACTTACAATGAAAAATAGGGAAATTCTGAGTCCGAAAGGGGGAGATAATCCATGATGGAGGGTCGGATCAAAAATCCGAATTCACTATGCGCATCCGCACATATAACGAAGCTACATACCAAATATCAGGCGTCGTAGGTATGAAGATGAAAAAGTTTTCTTTTTCGAGTTACGAGGAAAAAATGGGAAATTCTGAGTCCGAAAGGGGGAGATAATCCATGATGGAGGGTCGGATCAAAAATCCGAATTCACTTTGCGGCATCTGCACATGATAACGAAGCTACATACCAAATATCAGGGCGCGTAGGTATGAAGGTGAAAAAGTTTTTCGAGTTACAGAGGAAAAAATGGGAAATTCTGAGTCCGAAAGGGGTAGATAATCCATGATGGAGGGTCGGATCAAAAATCCGAATTCACTTTGCGCATCTGCACATGATAACGAAGCTACATACCAAATATCAGGCGCGTAGGTATGAAGGTGAATAAGTTTTTCGAGTTACGAGGAAAAAATGGGAAATTCTGAGTCCGAAAGGGGGAGATAATCCATGATGGAGGGTCGGATCAAAAATCCGAATTCACTTTGCGCATCTGCACATGATAACGAAGCTACATACCAAATATGAGGCGCGTAGGTATGAAGGTGAAAAAGTTTTTCGAGTTACGAGGAAAGGGAATGGGCAAATTCTGAGTCCTCCGAAAGGGGGAGATAATCCATGATGGAGGGTCGGATGAAAAATCCAAATTCACTTTGCGCATCTGCACATGATAACGAAGGTACATACCAAATATGAGCGCGTAGGTATGAAGGTGAAAAAGTTTTTCGAGTTACAAGGAAAAAATGGGTAAATTCTGAGTGCGAAAGGGGGAGATAATCCATGATGGAGGGTCGGATGAAAAATCCGAATTCACTTTGCGCATCTGCACATGATAACGAAGCTACATAGCAAATATGAGGCGCGTAGGTATGAAGGTGAAAAAGTTTTTCGAGTTACGAGGAAAAAATGGGAAATTCTGAGTCCGAAAGGGGGAGATAATCCATGATGGAGGGTCGGATCAAAAATCCAAATTCACTTTGCGCATCTGCACATGATAACGAAGCTACATACCAAATATCAGGCGCGTAGGTATGAAGGTGAAAAAGTTTTTCGAGTTACAAGAAACGTGACGGACGTACGGACGGACGGACACCCGTGACGAAAACAATATACCCGTTTTTTTTTACAAAAAAAGTGGGTATAATAAGGAAGGCGTGATCGTTATAGATACCTATTTTCATCTTTTTATTACCAATCTTCTCGTAATGAGCTGCTACTTTTCTTAAATACCATGTTCCCTCTTCTGTAGGTTCGTACGCATCAATACCTATTTTAAAACACTCTTCTATTTTCTTGATATCTCCAAATAATATGGGTCCTTCTGGTTTCGGTAATTTATGGGTTTTACAAAACTGCAAATACTGTTGCTGGAGTTCTTTGGTCAATGTTAAACACCTATCAACCCTAAGCTTCGAAGTGTGGAGGGCCAAGCATCTAAATAAACAAAGATCATCATTGAAACTAATCCAGGGGCTTCATCCCTTTCTTATAACGCAACCACTCAGGCATTCGACCTCCGGCAACTTTTCCAGATTTCATTCCGGCATCTCCTTTAGGCATTTTATTTAAAGCTGTTCCATATACTATTTTAACGCTAACACCCATCCATCTTACAAACCTCCATTTTGTACTGGGCCTATCTATTTTATCTATGTTTAATCTATGCTCTTCTTGTTTATTAATCCATTCTTCAACCTCATCGTAACCCCTAAACCACGGACTTCCGGATAAATTTTTATAAAATACCAACGTTGTCGGCTTTCCTCTCGCGTCTCTCTCCTCTTGGTGAATTAATTTGAAAGAAAAAGAGAATCTTAGGTAAAAACTGTCGGTTAACAAAGACTCTAACTCACCTATTATCCTTTTGCTGTTATTTATTTGAAGTTTTCTTTTCAGGGTTATTGTAGTTATCCTACGCCCTTTTACTATTTCTTTTTCTTTTTTTTTATAATCTTCTAATATTTCGCTACCTTCCTCTATTAACTGTTGTAATAAACGCGCTTTCTGCACTCGTTTTTGAGGTTTGCCAATGTTCCTGCTTCTAAGACTGAGGGAAGCCTCATACGGCTATATTCTGTGCTATCTTTTCTTTTCTATATTATTTTTTTCCACCCCCTTAAATACCCCCCGAGACATTGCACGAGCCATTCTTTTCATAAACTCTTCATTCTTTTCCTTATTTATTAGTGTAGTTAACCCCCTTTCCCTCAAACGGTTTGAAAAAGGTATACCCACCCATTCTTATTAATTCTGACCTTAATTCCCTAATTCTGGGAGAAGAACTTTTAGATGGTTTTACACCCCTTTTATCGCTAATCATTGTGCGAGTTAACTTAGGGCGAGGCGCTCTCGTAACTTTATTACGTATATCTGTCATTTTCTAATCGTGGAAAATTTATTGTTTTATATAAATACCTGTATGGCTTATGTTCAATAGGGTGTTTTTTTCATTTTTTTACAATTATTTAATTATAACACCTCATATAGAAGACACATATTTTGTCGGGGCTAGGGGGCTTTCTGCTAGTTTTCTCGTGTTAAAATCCGTGGCAAATCTGTACTGGTTTCAATTACCCTATTTCAACTACCAGACTATAGCAGCTCCACATACGATTGTGATGGGTAGCCGAAACCGCTGCAACATTTTGTATGACATTTTATTTTTTACTGTGGGTTGTATTTATTTCGCTTTAAATTAACAGGAAAGGTACCTATGGGGCTACCCACTGCTTTCCCCCACACTTCGCGGTAACGAACTGACACGTTTAGAGAGCATTAAAAAAGTAGCCTTAAATAATGTAAGTGGCCATGGTTTTGAGCCAGAACCGCCATTAACTTGAGATGCAAATGGAGGCTAACATCCATCCCCCAATGGATCTAATTTCTACAAAATTAATTCAATGACATAACACTGGTCCCCAAATTGCGGATGTTTTCAGCTACCTACACCAAACTCATGCGTACCCGCCCACCTAGCTCCCAATTGCTAACTATTCTAATTTTTCCATGCGTACCCGCCCGCCTAGGTTAAAATAAGGACCCTGTAGGTGTACGTTATAAACTGGTCACCATAGACCGCTTATAACGATAACGCGATTCCAGCTACTTATATACCTAATGACTAACAAGGGCTCACGCACTTTATATGAGGGAATATTAAAAGTGGTCCAGAAACGCCATTCCCTTATACTACAGTATGACATTTTATTTTTTTACTGTGGGTTGTATTTATTTCGCTTTAAATTAACAGGAAATTTTACTATTTTTGCTTTCAATTCTTCCCCCACACTTCGCGGTAACGAACTGACTCCCTATATACTACTACTGTGGGGCAATAATGTAATGGAGATCTATACACTTACCTTACATAAGGACTGTGGGGCAATAATGTAGTGGAGCTCTATACACTTATCTTACATAGGGACTGTGGGGCAATAATGTAGTGGAGCTCTATACACTTACCTTATGTATGGACTGTGAGGCAATAATGTAGTGGAGATCTATACACTTACCTTACATAGGGGATGTGAGGCAATAATGTAGTGGAGCTCTATACACTTACCTTATGTAGGGACTGTGAGGCAATAATGTAATGGAGATCAATACACTTACATTACATAGGGACTGTGGGGCAATAATGTAGTGGAGCTCTATACACTTACCTTATATAGGGACTGTGAGGCAATAATGTAGTGGAGATCTATACACTTACCTTACATAGGGACTGTGAGGCAATAATGTAGTGGAGCTCTATACACTTACCTTACATAGGGACTGTGGGGCAATAATGTAGTAGAGATCTATACACTTACCTTACATAGGACTGTGAGGCAATAATGTAGTGGAGCTCTATACACTTACCTTACATAGGGACTGTGAGGGGCAATAAAAATGAAGTGGAGCTTTATACACTTACCTTACATAGGGACTGTGAGGCAATAATGTAGTGGAGATATATACTCTTACCTTACATAGGGACTGTGAGGCAATAATGTAGTGGAGCTCTATACACTTACCTTATGTAGGAACTGTGGGGCAATAATGTAGTGGAGATCTATACACTTACCTTACATAGGGACTGTGAGGCAATATGTATGGAGATCTATACACTTTACCTACATAGGGACTGTTGGAGGCAATAATGAAGTGGAGCTCTATACACTTAACCTTATTATAGGGACTGTGAGGCAATAAAATGTAGTGGAGCCTAAACACATACCTTACTAGGGACTGTGGAGGCAAAAAATGTGTGGAGGATCTATACTTACCTTACATAGGGACTGTGAGGCAATAATGTAGTGGAGCACTTATACACTTACCTTACTTAGGGACTGTGAGGCAATAATGTAGTGGAGATCTATCACTTAAACCTTACATAGGACTGTGGGGCAATAATGTAGTGGAGCTCTATACACTACCTTATGTAGGGGATTGTGGAGGCATTAGTGAGATCTATTACCCTTACCTTAACATGGGGACTTGTGGGGCAATAAGTATTGGAGCTCTATACACTTACCTTCATAGGGACTGTGAGGCAATGATGTGGTGGAGCTCCTATACCACTTCCTTATGTTAGGGACTGTGGGGCATAATGTAGTGGAGATCTATACTCTTACCTTACATAGGGACTGTGAGGCAATAATGTAGTGTACGTAAGGGACTGTGGGGCAATAATGTAGTGGAGATCTATACACTTACCTTACATAGGGACTGTGGTCAATAATGTACGTGGAGCTCTATACACTTACATTATGTAGGGACTGTGAGGCAATAATGTAGTGGAGCTCTATACACTTACCTTATGTAGGGACTGTGAGGCAATAATGTAGTGGAGCTCTATACACTTACCTTAACATAGGGTGAAGTGAGGCAATAATGTAGTGGAGATAT
This sequence comes from Conchocele bisecta, assembly GCA_029237695.1. NCBI lineage: Eukaryota > Metazoa > Mollusca > Bivalvia > Lucinida > Thyasiridae > Conchocele > Conchocele bisecta. The sequence goes on from CM055277.1 coordinate 34,771,451, forward strand.
ATACCACTTACCTTACATAGGGAACTGTGGGCAATAATGTAGTGGAGATCTATACACTTACCTTACATAGGGACTGTGAGGCAATAATGTAGTGGAGCTCTATACACTTACCTTACATAGAGACTGTGAGGCAATAATGTAGTGGAGATATATACACTTCCCTTACATAGGGACTGTGAGGCAATAATGTAGTGGAGATATATACACTTACCTTACATAGGGACTGTGAGGCAATAATGTAGTGGAGCTTTATACACTTACCTTACGTAGGGACTGTGAGGCAATAATGTAGTGGAGGAACTCTATGGAGAGCCTGCGACAGAGCTGTATGAACTTGGTGTGTGTTCTCTGTGACCGGGGAAACGTGGCAAACAGGAAACACATGGATAGGCAATCCTCGAGATCCCGCACCGCATCAATAAACGACGGGTACCTGAAATTGACATCTCCACCTGGGCAAGTTCTCACAAAACTTGGATTAGCTTATTTCAGACACCTACAGATCTGCTTGTACTCAGGTACCATTTCTCATTTCCTTTCCTTACTGGCGTGGACATAGGAAATTTTGCTGCGTTTTCATTCAACAAAAGTGGGAAAATACCAGATTAAACCCCAGAATAATGAAACTGCAGGTAAACAATGTAAAATAGGAATAGGAAAATTAAAAAAAGATTTCCGCCACGGAAGCTGTGTCGCGCCTGCAGATCACTTGCCTTGCCTCGATGAGTGTGTTGTAGCAGGATTTTAACCATGATATTATGAGTGTGCAGCAAATGTTGTCATGTATCAAGTGCCCAAATATTGAATAAATCCCTCAAGTAATGTGGCTAAATGTTTCGGCAAGTTTGTGATGGTAAAAAAGATCAAGAGCATGGAAAGGGCGGCATGGGTACGCCCCAAATGGTCACCTGTATCAGTATCAAGTGTCCAAATAATGCAGCAATCCGATAAGCAACATTGAATTAAATCATCATGAAGAAATCTGTAAAAAGTCGTAGACATTAAAATAATGACTAAGACTTTCCACTTGCAAGTGAAAATGAACAAGGTCAAAATGATGTTAATGATGGCACGAGTGCTCACATGTATCAAGTGTCCAAATACTGAAGCAATCCAGCATATAATATTAATGTTAAATCATAATGTAGAAACTTCTACAAACTTTTTGACGTAAAAAATGGCCAAGTGCTTCCGTAACTATGTGAATGTCAAAAACTTGTACAGACCTTTTGACATCTGTTTGCGACGACGACATAAAAAGCGGTGACTGTAGTCGCTAAATAAAAACAAAGTGAAACAGCCTTCCATTCAACTCTATCAATGAAATACTGTTTCAGTACACTGTAACTAATGCATTCAAATGGCCATTATTTACCTTTCCTTGACGACGTGGTCGAGCTTGTAAATGGGTCGGTTCTTCTTGATCCTGTCTGAGGCGTTCAGGTTCCCCTTGCCCTGGGCTCGACGCAGCTTCTTCACAAAATGCTGCAACATTACACCGGGACGGTGACAAGATCCCACACAACCAGGCAGATGGTCCATACACGGACAGTATACACGCATCTCGCTTGGGTCAGTACATATTCACTGGGTCCTCGCAGTATCGCGCTAGTTAATCATTAAACGTTTATTAATAAATAAATAAATAAAACTTTCATTCAAATAATTATATTTAGTTTTGTACAGACATGAAGTACATTTCAATCCAGTCTGCATTTTACAAAAACCCATCATATTTCCATAGGCAACATAATAAGTGGCGTCATATTTTAAAGAGTAAATTGAAGGAAAGCAACTTAGTGTCGCTGTATTGAGAGGGGCATTCAGTTTGCTGTCAACCTGTAATCAAAACATGGTTGGGACAAAGCAGACATCTTGGAACCGTATTTAGAAATATTTCATTTAGTGGCAGAAAAATATGGCATACAGGAAAACAAGAGGGCCATGATGGCCCTAATTCGCTCAACTGACTCCATGAACACCAGAGGAGAATGTGACATCGAGTCCATATGTGTTTATATATTGTGCTATTTTTAGATGGTGGTCATCTTGGATTAAACGATGACTCTCATTTTACCAAATCTGAAAATGTTTCACCCAAGGATCTTAACTTACTATGAAGTTTGGCCAGCATCGGCCATGTGGTTCCTGAGAAAAAGACGTTAAAAATCTCGAATAAATAGACCTTTTGGCAGCCATCATGGATGACATAATCATCCGATTCCGACAAATATTGCACCAGAGCAATCGCCTCATCGATACCTTCAATTTGATATATGACATGACCATATTCGGTCAAAAATAAAATTTGACCCCAAGGGCCACGCCCATTTTTAACCATGGGGTCACCATTTTCACATCGATCATTCCTACCAAGTTTCGTCGAAATCCGGCCAGCAGTTCATGAGAAGATTTTTTAAGAATGTATGCTATTTTTCGACGGCAGCCATCTTGGATTAGCGATGACCTCCATTTTAACAAATCTGAAAAGGCTTCACCGATGGACCAAGCTTCACCATGGGCCAAGCGGTTCATGTGAAGAAGAATTTTGAAATCTCTAATAAAAGAACGACCTTTTGACCTTTCGGCTGCCATCTTGGATGACATAACCGTCCGATTTCGACAAAAATGCACCAGAGTGATCGCCTCGTTGATACCTTCAATTTGATATATGACATGACCATATTCGGTAAAAAATAAAATTTGACCCCAAGGGCCACGCCCATTTTTGACCCCGGGGTCACCATTTTAATAACTTTGAAAGAGCATTGTACATCAATCATTCCTACCAAGTTTTCTCGAAATCGGTTCTTGAGAAGATTTTTGAAGAATTTGTGCTATTTTTAGACGGCGGCCATCTTGGATTATGTAATGACATCATTTTAACAATTTTGTAATCCCTCTGTAAAGTTTGAAGCAAATCGCTCATACGGTAAAGAAGATGTTACAGCAAAATTTAGCACATGAAATCCTTGTAAATGTGTTATGATAGGTTGCAAGAGTGTATAAGACACACCCCTATTTTCAGTCCAAAACCTGGGGGAAAATGTCTTTCCTAACAAAATGAAACAAAAAAATTAAAAAAGTCGCCGAGTTGTTATTGATATTTATTCCCCCGCATTGTTTTTTGATTCGCACCTTGGACGTTTCGGACCAATACATGTAATCGCCGAGTTGTTGTTATTTAGAAATAATTCCCTGCGCTCTTTTTTTTCGTACCCATGACGTTTTAGACGGTAGTGGTCAAAGTGGCCGTTGCTGACAGGTGGCCGTTGTTCCAAGGGTCAAACATTTTCCCAGTTTCACAACGAAGTCGGCCATGTATTTTGCATTCTATTGTAATCTATACTGTAGGCATGCATAGAAAATGTCCTGGCTGTATACATCCACCTGACGATTCGTTATTGCACAATCGTGGAGTGGGTCTGCGTTTTATCAATTAACAAGAGTGCCGCAAGTCACAAAATACGCCCGTCGAATTTGGGCCAGACAGCGAAGATGCAGAAATGTGAAGCTGTCACCAAGGCAAGAAACATTAATGAGAATTTGAAAGTCTATAGCATTATTTCTTCATCTCGTTGTGCTAAACATGTATACTAATTTAGGCAGAGATAGAAAAGTAGAGTGTAAAGTAGAAATGATAGGGAATTGGATACAATAAAGTAGAAAAAATGGCTAAGTTAAAAAAATGATATTTTTATTAAAAAATATGTTTTCAGCATAAAAACACCAAGGTGTACATCTTCAATATGTGTAGAAGACGTGTGTATAGTTTCAGAACGATCGACTGAACGGTTTCGGAGGAGTTGTGTACACAAACTCTGTACCCTATATAGAATTGTATAGAAAAATGTAGAAAAAATGACTAAGTTAAAAAGGTGATATTTTTGTTAAAAAATATTTTTTCGGCATAAAAACACCAAGGTGCACATCTTCAATATGTGTAGAAGATGTGTGTATAGTTTCAGAACGATCGATTGAACGGTTTCGGAGGAGTTGTGTACACAAACTCTGTACCGTATATAGAATTGTATAGAAAAATGTAGAAAAAATGGCTAGGTTAAAAAGGTGATATTTTTGTTAAAAAATATTTGTTCGCCATAAAAACACCAAGGTGCACATCTTCAATATGTGTAGAAGACGTGTGTATAGTTTCAGATCGATCGACTGAACCGTTTCAAAGGAGTTGTGTACACGAACTATGCACTTTTTATTCAACATAATACGTACCGTTTTTAAAAAACGGTCGTATAAAAATTGCATAAAAATGGCAAAAATAGTCATTTAAATTAATTTTGTTACGTTATCTTATTTTGTTGTTATTGTTTTTGAACCCGGCCTCGCTTTGGAAATGATATACAAACGGCAGTAAATATCTTCATGAGTATATCACGCGGCTTGCTTTGGTGCACCATTTAATAGCTTGTCGTAATTGCACATAAGCGGTTTAATTAGCATGACCATTAGTATTTTACTTTCTTATTCTCAATTTCACTCCATTATTTTGAATTAATAACAGTCTTTATTAAAACGATGGCCTATGTGACGCGGCCTGTGAAAGCCGCGATTGTTTGTAAGGAACAAATTTCATTGAATGTGTCAAGTTGAGTAATGGATAAACCCACGCCAGATAGGTGTTCAAACCGGCAGAGAACACCAGGCTTATTTGAATTCTGTCCAATATATATCCCGATCAAGCCCAAATATTTAAGCAGCCTGTGATGAATTTGCATTGTCCGCTGACGTAATTATTGATGTTTTTAATTAGAGATTGGCGAACATTGTAAAACATGGGCAGACTACGCGAATCCACCGCCTGGTCTGGCCGTTAATTCAATAAGCTGGGATTTTTCAGAGATACCCAATTCACATAAACATGTTTGTCGTGTCACTTTAGACTGATTCCCGGTAGTGTTGTTTCGCTAGGCGCGCATCAGACAGGGTACCAGTCTAGTGACGAATACGAGACTGACATCAGCAACCCAGAGCTGCCAACCCCATGTCGGTCACATGAGGAACATGGAGAGAAAAAGGGGCTATTTTCAGGAACGCCACATATGTTTTCCGGAACACAAATCAGTACTCACTTATATGCATAAAGTAATTTTTTTAGAGCCTTGGCCCTCGTCTCGGCCACCATGACCAACCGAAAAATCACAATTACACTGCTTGCAAGACGCAAATTCATCACCGCGCTTTGACAGGACCAAATGGGGCCATGTCTCGCTGTAATCAGTGATGAACATATGTGTTCTCCTAACTTCTTTTGATAAAAAATACCCAAATTCATTGGCTGCACGCATTGGAGCAGACATTTTATGAATTTACGTGATGAATAAATCAATATCGCTGAGCACTTGAAACTACTATTACTACACAAGAATTGAAATGGTAAGTGCCTAGGCGAGTATGATTACGGGTAAATAAAAATATAGGATTTATTGGCAGAATTGTGAAACAAAATTATTATTTCCAGATATTTCCGCGCCGATTTTTTTAAAAAATCGTACTTTTTAATTGTTGTTCGTACTTCCGTATTTCTAACGTATTTTCCGGAACAAATACGGAAAAATCGTAACAGTTGGCAGCTCTGGCAACCCTGTATTGATCTTTGATATGGCTTTGTGCCCGCGGGGTGAAATTTACACTCGGTGTGGCCAGCTGACTTAGACGAATCAGCATCGTGTAAACAAAGTTTCCAAACTAATGATGGAGTTTTATAACTCACGTGGAATTGCATTATGCATATTGAAATACACGACACATATAATACATATCTGGAATTACCGTTAATGGCGTCATGCAATATTTTTCATGGCAAAATGACACCGACCGATATGAGCAAAGTAAATATTTTCAAAAGACAATTCAAATGATAGCGACCAGAAAATGTCGACCGATTGTGACACAGGGTCGAAACAAGTAAGGCGTGAACTGTTTAGAATACGAATCTGAGGCTACTTTTCCAATTTCTAGCGGATGTTACTCCAACGACTAACAACAACAACAACAAAATCTTTATTTTGTTGATATTTTGGGGTGGAAAAAAATGTTCTCGTATCCAAACGTGTGTATAAGATGCAGGAGCTTTGTGGGATGAAAATCTTGGTAAAAAAAGTGCGTCTAATACACGCAAAAATACAGTATGTCGGTCTTTTTTGCGAATAATCAATTTCCGTGTTGGTAAACACGGAAATTCATTCTTCGCAAAATGACAGAAGTTTGCGCCAAAGTACTGAGACCACCAAATGCAGCTTAACAAGACGCGTTTGATGCGCCATATTGCGCAGGACAATATAAAAGAATACGTACTTTAAATCGGAGGCACTACTGAAAGTTTCAGTAATTGTTGTTGTTCTTGTAACCACGTGATCATGCACCTTGAATTATATTACACCAAGATTTTTATCACATATTTTAGCAAAATCACCCAGACAAATATAAATAAAGGAGAAATTCCCTCAAAATCAAATTGTCGGTAGAAATAACCCCTGGTATGGTTGTTGTGCCGAGGTATTACTGTACCTTAAATTCCCTGAACTTGTTGATGATTGGTTCGTGCAGCAGGAACTGGATGTCCTTCATGTAGTAGTACGTCTTTGGGGCTGTACTCCCCTTCCCAACCACCTTCTTGTGCTTCGGCTCATGTGGGTAGATCCCTTTCAGAATGCACAGTCGCCTGCAACGGAGGAGACACAATCAGGGATCAGGCTTGTAAGAGACAGCTCATAACGAGTCAGCTCATCTGAACCTACACAGCTTGCAAACAGGTCTGTAGTGTTGAATATGTACTACATGCAATCATCTGGGAGATGGATGAAAAGACAACTAGAAAATGTGGCCTGTCGATGCACTTAGGGCCCCATTTGAAAACTGTTACAAAAACGTTAAAATAAATAAACTGACAGACGGACGGACGTACAATCAGTAGCGAGGGTAATTATATTAATGTGGAATGTTTTGTTTATTTGTTTGTTTATTGTTGCTTAACGGCCTATCAACAGCTAAGGTCATGTAAGGCCGGGAAAATTCCAAAATCAGAATGGAATATGTACATCGAAAAAAAATATATTCAACCCTGAAAGTAGAATAGCCTGACCTAGTGCCAGGTCATACCACACCAAAGTCACTTGGCCCCTTCCCCTAAAATAGGATTACGAATAATCGTAATACTCACATAAGGGGTATAACCAGATTCAACAGGCAGAAACTAAATGCCAAATACGTATGTGAAGGCCAAACCAGGTCTCCAGTCAGAATTCCAGTAAGGATGAACCCCGATCATTAAATTACCCATCACATACTCCCACCTGCCAACAACTAATGTGAAATAAACAGACAGACGTACGATCAGTAGCGACGGTAATTGTATTAATGTGGAATGAAGTATAGTTACTTAGTAATGCATGTGTGCGATATGAAGATGTTAGCTGAAGGCAAACAGAAATTATAAGTGATTTCAGACTTATGGATACTTATGTGGCTAACCCTAACCTTTTCCTTTGTTCATCCCTATTGTTCTGTAGCCACATAAACCCATTTTTAGCCACATAAAATCACGGAACAATAGAATATTACACAACCTATTGTTCTCCTAGCCACATATGTATCCATTTGTAAGCTCGGACGGACGGCCCACCAATAGTGAAGAAGGGGCCATTTCCATTGTTCTAGATCAAAGAGATGGCCCCTTGTAATGAATAGAATAAGGGGCCACACGGAATAAATCAAAAGATTCTTTTGTGTTAGGCTCCTCCCCATGGCCCCTTCTACACACTTGGTTGCTCGGACGGACGGACACAGACGGACGGACGTACGGACGTATGTACGATCAGTAGCGAGGGTAATTGTATAAATGTGGAATGATGTATAATTACTTAGTAATGCATGTGTGCGATATGAAGATATTAGCTGAAGGCAAACAGAAACTAGATTGGTCAGTAAGTGTGGGCCCAGGTACCCATAAATATGTAAAAAAAAAATCCAAGTGTGTGGGCTTGTGACCTTGACTCTAGGCTTAGCGGGGGGCGGCACGAACATGAATTTGTCACGGGGTGGTAGAGGTCCATTGGAGCAATGCGTGTGTGAAATGTGAAGCAGATCCATGCAAGGAAATAGATGTGTTAACCGATTTCTCTGATGTTAAGTTTTGTAAAAAGACTAAGTATGTGACCTTGACCTCGAGATCAGCGGGGATTTGTCACAGCATGATAGTAGAGCCTTAGAGGAATGCATGCATTACATACTAAGAATTTTCGATGAAAGAAATAGAAGTTATAACTTATTTCTCTGATATTAAGTTTTGTAAAGAGACTAAGTACGGACGGACGGACGGACGGACAACCTGACTCCAGTATACCCCCCACAACTCGTTGCGGGGTGTTTAATTATATCTGATTTGAGAAACTCTTACAAAAACCTTCAAATAATTAAACAGACATACGGACGGACGTATGATCAGTAGCGAGGGTACAGTCAAACTTGCATAAAGCGACCACCCAAGGGAGACACCAAAAATGGTCGCTTAGAACAATGGTCTCTTAACACAAAAACAGAAACAAGAAACGAGGCAACGCCACGATGGCCAGGATTTTCCCAAGCATAGACACTTGGATAACATAAAAGTATACCCATTTTTTGTAGACTAGATGACCGTGGCCTGCATGTCGCGCCTTGGGGCGAGGCATGGACACTAAAAAAAAGAGATATAGTAGTTGGAAAAACTTTAACCAAAAAACATTAACCCGGACACATGGACGGACGGACGTATGCCAAAATGCCGACTATATCGCGCTTTGCGTAAGCGGGCGCGACAATGATGATAAACAATGATGATAAAGTCAATTACGTAGAAATAATAGGTCAAGGTAAAAAAAATGGTCACATGTTGGATAGTTGTATGTGGTGGGCACCCCATGGTTATGAAGCTGTGAAAGTTTGGTGGTCCTAGGTGGTACAGTACCAAAGAAATGGACTTAAACATGAAAACTTAACATTGTAAACGCGAAAAGTTAACATTGAAAATGGCTAAGTCGACTGCGCTGAAAAAATGGGTCAAGTTCAAAACAAGAAACGAGGCAAAGCCACAAAGGCCAGGTTTTTTCCAAGCATAGCCACTTGTATAACATAATTATACCCACTTTTTGTAGACTAGATGGCCGTGGCCTGCATGTCGCGCCTTGGGGCAAGGCATGGACACTAAACAAGAGGGCCATGATGGCCCTAATTCGCTCACCTGACTCCATGAACACCAGAGGAGAATGTGACATTGAGTTCATGTGTTAAAAAAAATTGTGATATTTTTAGATGGCGGTCATCTTGGATTAAGAGATGACTCATTTTACTAAATCTGAAAATGCTTCACCCAAGGATCTTAACTTACTATGAAGTTTGGCCAGCATCGGCCATGTGGTTCCTGAGAAAAAGACGTTCAAAATCTCAAATAAATGGACCTTTTGGCGGCCATCATGGATGACATAATCATCCGATTCCGACAAATATTGCACCATAGCAATCGCCTTATCGATACCTTCAATTTGATATATGACATGAGCATATACGGTCAAAAATAAAATTTGACCCCAATTTGACCCCACGGGCCATGCCCATTTTTGACCCCCGAGGTCACCATTTTAACACCTTTGATAGAGCATTCTACATCGATAATTCCTACCAAGTGTACGTCGAAATCCGGCTGGCGGTTCATGAGAAGATTTTTTAAGAAATTGTGCTATTTTTAGACGGCGGCCATCTTGGATTAGCGATGACCTCCATTTTAACAAATCTGAAAAGGCTTCACCCATGGACCATAACTGTGAAGTTTGGCTACCATGGGCCAAGCGGTTCATGTGAAGAGGAATTTTGAAATCTCTAATAAAAGAACGACCTTTTGACCTTTCGGTGGCCATCTTGGATGACATAACCATCCGATTTTGACAAAAAATGTACCAGAGCGATCACCTCGTTGATACCTTCGATTTGATATATGACATGACCATATTCGGTCAAAAATAAAATTTTGACACCAATTTGACCCCACGGGCCACGCCCATTTTTGACCCCGGGGTCACCATTTTAACAACTTTGAAAGAGCATTGTACATCGATCATTCCTACCATGTTTTGTGGAAATCTGGTTGGCGGTTCTTGAGAAGAAGATTTTTGAAGAATTTGTGCTATTTTTAGACAGCGGCCATCTTGGATTACGTAATGACGTCATTTTAATAATTTTGTAATCCCCCTACCTAAGGACCATGACCATGACGTTTGGTGACTATAGGCCCAATGGTTACCGAAGAGAAGACGTTTGAAAATGTTCACGGACGACGACGGACGACGACGACGAACACATTGCAGTAACAACAGCTCACATGAGCTTCGCTCAGGTGAGCTAAAAAAGAGATGTAGCAGATGGAAAAACTTTAACCGGACACACAGACGTACGGATGCCAAAATGCCGATTATATCGTGCTTTCCGCAAGCGGGCGCGACAATGATGATAAACACCCATGTGAAGTATCAAGGTAATGATGGGTGAAACAGTTGCAGAGATATAGTACACGAAAAAACATTAAGAAAAAAATTCAAAGTAATTTGACCTTGACATTGGGCACAGGGGCCGCACGGTTGGGGGGTAGAATGAAAATATGGATGATGATAAACACCCATGTGAAGTTTCAAGGTAATGGGCGAAGCAGTTGCAGAGATATAGTATAACAAAAAACTTTAACCAAAAATCTTTAACCAGACGTAAGTTAAAAAGTTAACGTTGAAAATGGCTAAGTTGACTGCGCGGAAAAAATGGGTCAAGTTAAAAACAAGAAACGAGGTAAAGCCACGAAGGCCAGGTTTTTTCCAAGCATAGACACTTGGATAACATAATTATACCCACTTTTTGTAGACTAGATGGCCGTGGCCTGCATGTCGCGCCTTGGGGCGAGGCATGGACATTAAAAGAGGGCCATGATGGCCCTAATTCGCTCACCTGACTCCATGAACACCAGAGGAGAATGTGACATTGAGTTCATGTGTTTTAAAAACATTGTGCAATTTTTAGATAGCGGTCATCTTGGATTAAGCAATGACTCATTTTACCAAATCTGAAAAAGCTTCACCCAAGGATCTTAACTTACTATGAAGTTTGGCCATCATCGGCCATGTGGTTTCTGAGAAAAAGACGTTCAAAATCTCGAATAAATGACCTTTTGGCGGCCATCATGGATGACATAATCATCCGATTCCGAAAAATATTGCACCAGAGCAATCGCCTCGATACCTTCAATTTGATATATGACATTAGCATATTCGGTCAAAAATAAAATTTGACCCCACGGGCCGCGCCCATTTTTGACCCTGGGGTCACCATTTTCACAAATTTGAAAGAGCATTGTATATCAATCATTCCTACCAAGTTTCATCGAAATCCGGCCAGCGGTTCATGAGAAGATTTAAGAATTTGTGCTATTTTTAGATGGCGGCCATCTTGGATTAGCGACGACCTCCATTTTAACAAATCTGAAAAAACTTCACCCATGGACCATAACTTTTAAGTTTGGCCACCATGGGCCAAGCGGTTCATGTGAAGAAGAATTTTGAAATCTCTAATAAAAGAACAACCTTTGACCTTTTGGCGGCCATCTTGGATGACATAACCATCCGATTTCGACAAAAAATGCACCAGAGTGATCGCCTCATTGATACATTCGATTTGATATATAATATGACCATATTCGGTCAAAAATAAAATTTGACCCCACGGGCCACGCCCATTTTTGACCCCGGGGTAACCATTTTAACAACTTTGAAAGAGCATTGTACATCGATCATTCCTACCAAGTTTCCTCGAAATCCGGCTAGCGGTTCATGAGAAGAAGATTTTTTAAGAATTTATGCTATTTTTAGACGGCGGCCATCTTGGATTAGCGATGACCTCCATTTTAACAAATCTGAAAAGGCTTCACCCATGGACCATAACTCTTAAGTTTGGCTACCATGGGCCAAGCGGTTCATGTGAAGAAGAATTTTGAAATCTCTAATAAAAGAACGACCTTTTGACCTTTCGGTGGCCATCTTGGATGACCTAACCACCATCGATTTCGACAAAAAATGCACCAGAGTGATCGCCTCGTTGATACCTTCAATTTGATATATGACAAGACCATATTCGGTCAAAAATAAAATTGGACCCCAATTTGACCCCACGGGCCACGCCCATTTTTGACCCCAGGGTCACCATTTTAACAACTTTGAAAGAACATTGTACATCGATCAGTCCTACCAAGTTTTGTCGAAATCCGGTTGGCGGTTCTTGAGAAGAAGATTTTTGAAGAGTTTGTGCTATTTTTAGACGGCGGCCATCTTGGATTACGTAATGATGTAATTTTAACAATTTTGTAATCCACCTACCTAAGGACCATGACCATGAAGTTTGGTGACTATAGGCCCAATGGTTACCGAGGAGAAGACGTTTGAAAATGTTCACGGACGACAACGACGACGACGGACACATTGCGGTAACAATAGCTCACGAGCTTCGCTCAGGTGAGCTAAAAATAGATATAGTAGATGGAAAAACTTTAACCAAAAAACTTTAACAGGACACACGGACGTACGGACGGACGGACGTATGCCAAAATGCCGACGATATCACGCTTTCTGCAAGCGGGCGCGACAATGATGATAAACACCCATGTGAAGTATCAAGGTATCTCAACTGTTTTTTGTAAAATTAGTCTTCAGAAGTACCATCTGATACACAGCCACTTTAAAATTCACAAAACTAATTGGCGGATTTTATGTGGAACAGACAGTATTGTGAATGGATGGATGTAGAGCAAGACAAATGTAACCCTTCTTCAGTCATATACCTGAAATCTGCCAAAGACAGCTGTAACTTCTTCACTGCCTTTGTTCTCGATATATAGGCTGTCGCAGCACCACTTTCAAACTGAAACATATCAGGTATAAGCATGTAGGTCAGGGTTTTCAATAATGACTCTTTGGTGCATTTTGACAACTCCCAACAAGAGTGCCGAAGGTCACAATATACACCAGTCGAAGCATAACCAGTATACAAGAGGGGATAACTCCATGTCAGTATACATGTAGATGACAGAGGCCTGCATGTCGCGCCCACCGAGGCATTTGATAGTACAGTGAAATCTGGTTAATCCTACATACTTTGGGACGAGACCGATGTGTTGGATTAACCAGTGTGTCGGATTGGCTAGATTCCGTGGCTCAAATATACCAAAGTCCTTATTCTCAGACTGGGTAGGAAGTTGTTGTTTCATATTTTGTCTTCAATCTCAAATTAAACATGGAATGACAGCACATTGCAATCAATTCCATTGGAAATGACTCAAATGTGTTGTGAAACCATGTGTTTTGTTGAGAAATGGAAAAAAATAATAAATGCACACGACAAAATTTAATTCTGCTTTGTAACGGATAATATACCCCCTGAATCAAAGCATCGTCAATGTTCTCGACAATTGTATGAACATAAAGCAACTGTGTAGATTGATCAGAATGTTCCATATGCTGCTGACTGATGTTCATACTAATATGGGTATACACTGAACACACATGCAGCAAGGTGAATTTCCAATGCAAATATCATCCGGTCAAAACAAGAATTCCGTCACGGAAGATGTGTCGCGCCTGCCGAGGAATTAACCATGGGCATGTGCTAAAGTAAGCATCACAAAAACAGCCAGAGAAGTGCATGTTTAAAACAAGACAAATGTCAAGGTTAACATATGGATCCATTTTGACATAAAAAAAATGTTTCTACAACCATATGAAGGTCATGAAGGTCAAAAAGGTCAAGGTCATGTTAATGGCGGCATGAGTGTGTTACAAATGATTACATGTATCAAGTGTCCAAATACTGAAGCAATCCATCAAGTAAATATTAACGTTATACGATAATGAAGAAACTTGTACAAACTTTTTGAAGCAAACCAGGGCTGTACAAATTGATTTCTTAGCCACTTGTCCCGGACAAGTGACTTGAAAAAAAGTGACTTGCCCCGACTTGTCCTGGAAAATATAATTTTCAGGGCAAGTAATTTTGAAAAAGTGACTTGTCCTCATAAGATTTCTTATATGAAACTGTTATCATAGTTGTTAAATATCATAACAAAAACTATTATCATAGTTGTTAAATATAATACAATTGAGCAATTGGCACATATACATATTATATTAAATATCTATAATAATAAACATTGTATAGTACATATTTATTCTCGTGGTCTTTTGTCACTGTGCCACCGCGGACATATTGCGACGAGTGCATACTCAAAACACATTTATCGACAAAAATAAAACATAACAAGAGTGCCGCAAGTCACAAAATACGCCCGTCGAATATGGGCCAGACAGCGAAGATGCAGAAATGTGAAGCTGTCACCAAGGCAAGAAACATTAATGAGAATTTGAAAGTCTATAGCATTATTTCTTCATCTCGTTGTGCTAAACATGTATACTAATTTAGGCAGAGATAGAAAAGTAGAGTGTAAAGTAGAAATGATAGGGAATTGGATACAATAATGTAGAAAAAATGGCTAAGTTAAAAAGGTGATATTTTTGTTAAAAAATATGTTTTCGGCATAAAAACACCAAGGTGCACATCTTCAATATGTGTAGAAGACGTGTGTATAGTTTCAGAACGATCTACAGAACGGTTTCGGAGGAGTTGTGTACACAAACTCTGTACCGTATATAGAATTGTATAGAACAAAGTAGAAAAAATGGCTAAGTTAAAAAGGTGATATTTTTGTTAAAAAATAATTTTTCGCCATAAAAACACCAATGTGCACATCTTCAATATGTGTAGAAGACGTGTGCATAGTTTCAGATTGATCGACTGAAAGGTTTCGAGGAGTTTTTGGTAACACAAACTTTTCTGTACCGTATATAGAAATGCATAGAAAAATGAAGAAAAAATGGCTAAGTTAAAAAGGCGATATTTTTGTTAAAAAATATTTGTTCGGCATAAAAACACCAAGGTGCACATCTTCAATATGTGTAGAAGACGTGTGTATAGTTTCAGATCGATCGACTGAACGGTTTCGGAGGAGTTGTGTACACGAACTATGCGCTTTTTCTTCAGCCGCCCGCCCGCCGTGCGGTAAAACATAATACGTACCGTTTTTTAAAAACGGTCGTATAAAAATGTGTTCATAGAACACGGATGTCCCACATATCGCTTTGATAATAAATGAGGCCAAATTCGAAGTCAAACTTTTTTTTACCTGAGAATTAAAGTTTTTGAAGCACCAAGTATGTGACCTTGACCCTGAGCTTGGCGGGGGCAGGACGAACGTGGATTTGGCACAGGGCGGTAGATGACCATTAGAGCAATGCGTATATGAAGTATGAAGTTGATCCGTGAAAGGGAACAGAAATTATAAGATATTTAGCCGAGCGTTAATATTTTTGAAGCACCAAGTATGTGACCTTGACCCTGGGCTTGGCGGGGGCAGGACGAACGTGGATTTGGCAAGGGCGGTAGATGACCATTAGAGCAATGCGTATATGAAGCATGAAGCTGATCCGTGAAAAGGAACAGAAATTATAAGATATTTAGCCGAGCGTTAAAGTTTTTGAAGCACCAAGTATGTGACCTTGACCCTGGGCTTGGCGGGGGCAGGACGAACGTGGATTTGGCACAGGGCGGTAGAGAAGCAAATTATACGCATTATGTTTGATTTTCTCTGTGATTCAAAGCCTGATAAAATTAGTAGAAAAATTATTGTTAAAATGTTCGAAGAACGCCTTCTTCAACGTTTTAACAATAATAGAATTAGAATCGTTTATTGATGCACTAAAGGCTACATGGGTCAAAAGACATGCAGAAACTGAAAATCACGGAAAATGGAAAGTACTATATTTAAACTATTTGAAGCCTTTTGGTGGTGTACATATACCGTATTCATTCTAATAAACGCCCGGGCGATTATTAGAATCATCGGTAAGTCACAGGTCGGGGGTGGGCGATTAATAGAGGCAATGGTTTTTGGTCCGAGTAAAAAATGTCAAAAAGGGAAGAAAACGATTTGATTTGTAAACCTTACAGACGTTCTATGTACTCATGGTGTAGTCTTAGCAATTACTACCGTATCGGACGTTTGTATTCAGATAATCTGTATGTTTGGACTGGTCCATTTCTCATTAGAATAATTACTTTAGGATCAGTAAGTATTCGGACATACCCCAAATCCGTAAATTTCTCAAAATATCTCGACAATAACAAAGGGACATCACTCTTCGCGTAACATATACTATCTGGTCAAATCGTCACCAGACCAAAATCGTCCCCATACCAAATCGTATTTTTTATATATTTTTTTTGGATAATCAAGCAAGCCCATCATCACATCTGGTTCCCGGTTTTGCTGTACAATATTGTGCGTTAAACCGTGACCGGGTACCGATGGCTGTCAACGACGAATAAGGAAAATGCTAGGCAGCGCTGGTGCGGAACTGGATTGTATATTAGAACCAGACAACGACTATAGTGACTCTGCAATAATTGTTAAACAATGCGAAACTGTTGTGGGGAGATATCACCCAGGTGATCGCAGTTACTTCTGGGGAACCGTGACCCTCCTCTATCGGGACATTTGCAAGGGGAGGTGGCCTTGAAATTCCATGTTCCTACAGAATATTTGGACGCAAAGAACGAAAGGCACATGTCCGCGCATTACTAAAAAGGGAAATACGGAAAATTACAGTTTAACAGGTATGTCCATTTTTCTTTCCAGAGTAGGTCATGGGCATTTATTAGAGGTCCCAATTTTTGTAAAATCGGGCAGAAAATGTTCATTTTTTTGCCCAAAATTGGGGGGGTGGACGTTTATTAGAGTATGGGCGTTTATTAGAATGAATACGGTATTTGAAGGAAATGTAAACCAAACAGACGTAAAACATTTGATAAAAAATAAGTTTTTGACACATGTTCTTACATCATGGTGCAAGCTAAACTTCTGCGATAATCCCGAAACAATATCAAAGCAAATTTTATGGAACAATTTGAAAATAAATGGCAATGGAAGAATGTTTTACTACAAGGAATGGGCTAATAAGGGGATTCAATATATAGAACAACTATACGATTATAGAACTACATCATTTTTTAATTTTACAAAAATAAAAGAACTATTTGATGTTAGTAAAAATGATTACCTAGGCTAAAATACTTCAAACTTATTTTGTGCATTCCTCAAGACTGGAGAACACAAATTAACAAGAAACGAGGCAAAGCCACGAAGGCCAGGTTTTTTCCAAGCATAGACACTTGGATAACATAATTATACCCACTTTTTGTAGACTAGATGGCCGTGGCCTGCATTTCGCGCCTTGGGGCGAGGCATGGACACTAAAAAATAGATATAGCAGATGGAAAAAGTTTAACGAAAAAAACACTTTAACCGGACACACGGACGGACGGACATATGCCAAAATGCCGACGATATCGCGCTTTCCGCAAGCGGGTGCGACAATGATGATAAACACCCATGTGATGTATCAAGGTAATGAGTGAAGCAGTTGCAGAGATATAGTACACAAAAAAACTTTAAAAAAAAAATCAGTAATTTGACCTTGACATTGGGCACAGGGGCCGCACGGTTGGGGGTTAGAATGAAAATATGGATGATGATAAACACCCATGTGAAGTTTCAAGGTAATGGGCGAAGCAGTTGCAGAGATATAGTATAACAAAAAACTTTTAACCAAAAAACTTTAAGCAGACGTACGTTAAATAGTTAACGTTGAAAATGGCTAAGTCAATTATGTAGAAATAATAGGTGAAGGTAAAAAAATGGTCACATGTTGGATAGTTGTATGTGGTAGGCACCCCTTGGTTATGAAGCTGTGAAAGTTTGGTGGTCCTAGGTGTTACATTACCAAAGAAATGGACTTAAACATGAAAACTTAACATTGTAAACGCGAAAACTTAACATTGAAAATGGCTAAGTCGACTGCGCAGAAAAAATGGGTCAATTTTAAGTTAACAAAAAAGAGTAACATGTTGGATAGTGATATGTGGTGGGCACCCCTTGATTATGAAGCTGTGAAAGTTTGGTGGTCCTAGGTGGTACAGTAACAAAGAAATGGACTCAAACACGAAAACTTAACATTGATTGTGGATGCCGCCCGCCCGCCTTTCGCCAATCCAATAGCCTGGATTTTTTTTCAAAAAACCTGGCTAAAAATGAAAGAATAAACACGATTAATACAAAGATACTATTAATAGAACAAACTAGAAAATGTGTTCATAGAACACGGATGCCCCACATATCGCTTTGATAATAAATGAGGCCAAATTCCAAGTCAAATATATTTTTTACCCGAGCGTTAAAGTTTTTGAAGCACCAAGTATGTGACCTTGACCCTGGGATTGGCGGGGACAGGACGAACGTGGATTTGGCACAGGGCAGTAGAGGACAATTAGAGCAATGCGTATATGAAGTATGAAGCAGATCGGTCAAAGGATGAAGAAATTACGAGACATTTACCCGAGCGTTAAAGTTTTGTGACGGACGGACGGACAAGGGTAACACTAAATGCCCCCCCCCTCCACTATCGTGGTGGGGCATAAAAATCTGCAACGGCGTATATTTTCATACTTTGCTATATTCTTACTGAGAGAGAATTCTACAATATGACAAAAAGAATATTACCATAAACGTACCAAATAAAGTGTTTATTAGCAAAATTCTCAGGGTCACTCTCCATAAAGTAGAAAGTAAACAAAGAACGCTTCAAACGTACATTTGGAAATACTACTCAGTCATAAGGCTCATGTAATGCAGTGTAATTAGAGTTACAGTACACGTTTTTTTCTGTGCGCGACCCAACTTCCTGTGGCCATTTGCGGCATAACGAAAAATTACCGCAAGGTTTGCGCGGTGATACCGCGCTGTTCCTCGGCAAAAACGCGGCAAACTATACTGCGGCGTTTTAAGACAGAATGACTCAGCAAAATGCGACAAATCACTGTGTTACTACTTTGTACATGGTTTGATTGAATGGAGTTGACCGTACCGATTTCCATCACGTTACACGCTGGAGTTCAGCCGAATAAGCGTAGAAACTATCATTCAAAACGATAAAGTGTGTTTATTCGCCGAGAAGGAACGTAAATTTTACGCCTCTAAAGATTCGTTCTTTCCCGTTTGCAACCTTAAAATTAATTTCTATGTCACGAAAGAAAGATAATTAGCGTTCCTCCAAGGTTGTTTTTTTCGCCGACGTGTGTTCATCATCTAAAAATTGCTAATTTTCGCAGTGTAGAAACAAATTCCGTTTCTTCTTGTCTACAGCTCCAAGACGAACAGCACTTGAAGTTAATGTGTAAAAAAATGTGTATACTACAGTATTATAATCACATTTTGCAATCAATGGTTATTGATTTATTTTATGTAAATTAACGTTTTTGTTGCATTGCGTCGACAGGCCAAGAAACCTAACTTTAGAGAAATAAATGCACGTTCCTTCACAGGGTGGAAAGGAAATTTAAGGTTCTTAATTATCGTTTCTACGCGGCATATAAACGAAGGAAAAAGTGAAATTGAATGGGCTTAACGTCCCAGCAGACACCAACAGCTTAGGTCATATAGAGACAGGACCACAGTTTAAAGTCTCACCCGACAGACCAGTGGGATGGAAATACTATGAAGGTATGTTTGATGCCCAAGGCGATGTTTGAATCCACAACCTCCAGATTGGAAGTCGGGTGTTCTAAGCCCTAGGCCACAACGAAGGAAAGAAATGCCCCTAACGAGCGACTATACGTACTTAGAATAAACTGAAATGGCCTACGTGACAATTACGTTCCAACAATATTTTCAAGGTGTGTAATCGATCGTATTTCCTCGCCACCATATGAAACCCTGACTCGAGAAACACAAATTAAGTTGTTGTTTTCTGAAAAAATAATTAGACCGACGGTGTTCAATCTCCCGAAATAATCACAGGTAAGCCGCTAAATGATAAAAGACGTGATTATTTCACCTTTATTCGCAATTCAATCAATCAACCAAGTTAATAATATATATATATACAATTTGACAAACATTGATGTCACGTGTCTAAGCAGTTCACACCATAACGCGTGTACTCTTGCTACATCAAAACGGGAATGCACACGTACACACGCACGTGCGCACTTAATTCATGGTTTCTCATACAAACAAAAATGTTTTATTTTGCAAAAGTACTGTACACATGTACATGCATTTATACAGGTAGATACGCAATCACGGTGATCCCCCGTGAACGACCACGGCGAATCACTGTGATAAAGTTAGGGCGGTGCATCAGTGACCGGGGATGCTGTCACCGCGATCCCACTGCCTGAAACAGTGATCGCGGGGGACAGGTACAGTACAACTCAGGCAGAAAAACAAAATCCGCGCGTCGTGCTGGTCGGTACTGATGACGGAATTGCTATTTTCACGAGCGTCGTGACGAAATTTCTGACATTCGTCGCGGACAGGACTGTTGGTCCGCGACAGACAATCCAATACATCCGCCACGGATCGTCACGAATGTTTATAGCGCGTTCGTGCCGATCCGGCACGGATTAATACATGTACAGTGGTCATTTTCCGATCGTCATTTAACCCTCACAATGCTGAATTAAACTTTGTCATCTGCTGATTAGTTTGCATTTTTCTCATAAAAAACATAGTTTGACAGCACTGTAGAATAATTTCTAATGGAAATGCTTCTATAGTAAAGTGCAGTTGATCTATGTTTTTATTGGGAAAGATATAAAACAGTGCGAATTCTATCACTGTTACTACTTTATACATAGACATAATGACTCGGCAATATGTGACGAATCTCTGTGCAGTGGCGTAGCCAGAGCCTCTAAAACACCGAGGCAATAACATTGGACCTTGTCGACGTAGCGGAGCGTGGTATGGGGGTCCTGGGCATCCCCACTCCACACGATTTTGTTTTGCAAATCTACGTCGCATTTCCCGCGTTCTGACATATTTTAGATAACTATGTTCAATTTCGTCGCGTCGACAGGCAAAGAAACGAATATTTCGAGGAATAAATTCACGAAATTTAAGGTTCTTAATTATCATTTCTACCAGGGTTGGCCGGGAAATACCGGGGGCGGGAATTCCCGGCGGGAAATACCGGTATTTCCCGTCCCGGGAAATACTCTCCAAAGTGGGAAATACCGGGAAATATGAATTTTGATGTTATTATTTGATAATTAAAGTTATTTAAATTAAGTTTTAAGCTCAGTAATAGTTAATTAAACAATCAACAACTTAATAATTAGATATAGGGGTTAATTACAATGTATAGATCTGTTTCATTCCCAACTAGGGGTACTCATCAGGTGGAATATTTGGCAACCATGACATTTATATTTTGGTTGTATTATTTTTTTTGTAAATTACTTCTTCATTTTTTAGGAAGCATCCGAGTGTCTGCTAGATAAAATTCACAAGGATAACGTCATCATGATCAGACTATGTTTAGACAACAGGCTGTTAATTGTCAACCTTCTTCCACACTAATACATGTATTCGGTATCAAGAAATGATAATAAATGATCTTAGCATGCAAGATGTGCATACACAGTCTCTTACAAGTCTTATATGACTGACAAGTACTGTTGTTTTATGCTTTGCATTTGTATTACTTATTTACATTATTATTATGACATTTATTTAACGTGAAAACTGGGCCACGATGGTACGTATGAGATACAGTACCTAAAATCGTTAAAATTAGCCAAAAGCCTACTTATTTGCATGTACATTGATGAGACTTTAATATACTTTAATAAACCATCAGACTATGACAACTGGCTGTTAATTCAGCCTTCTCTCACACCTTTTGTGTCATACTGTATAATAAGAACCCAGGTGGTCTGTATATGGTCATGTCAAGTTGTAAAACAATTACACTTACACTGTACATGGATTATCTGTTATCAACAGGGATTTTCTCAAAATTCCAAAAGCAGCTTTTATTAGTGGCAGGTTACTATAGTAATGAGGGGTGTTCTCATATACAATAAAATAGACAGTTGGCAAATACTTAACATAGACTTGTAAATAGGGAAGAAAATTGTCTAGAAAATAATGATGTTTTTTTTCTCTAAATAAACTTATTATTTCTTTTTTTATTGCAGAATGTTTTACCTGTAGGCTTATCAGTCTACACAGATATAAACCATAGTAGATATAGGGGAATATAGAGACTCATCTTGACATTTTGGAATGAAAAAGACCACCAAGATTCATATTTCCCGGTATTTCCCAGTATTTCCCGGTATTTCCCACTGTCCTGGGAAATACTCTTATTTCCCGGGAAATTGCCAACCCTGATTTCTACGCATATAAACGAAATAAAAAGAAAAGTGAAAGTGAATGGGTTGAACGTCCCAGCAACAGTTAAGGTCATATAGAGACAGGAACACAGTTCGTTCATCCTACAGACCAGTGAGACGGAAATACTATGAATATATAGTCTGAAAATAAGGCGAGTCCAAGGAGTAAATTGGAGTAACAATTGTGGAGATATAAGGTATGTAAAAACTTTAACGCAGATTTTATAATAACCCAAACTACTAAGTCATTTGGCCTTGACCTTGGGGCATAGAGTGGGACATAGAATGAATATATGAATATATGAATGATGACTAATAAGCATATGAAGTTTCAAGTCAATGTGACTTAGGACTGCAGAGATATAAGGTATTTAAAAACTCGGACGGACGGACGAACACACCGACGCACGCAGGCCGTCTGAAATCGTAACACTGATTTGTTGAATCACATCCAATCCAACCAACACTAAAGCACACATTTCGCGGAAATAGAGACGATTCTCATCTGCTACCAAACCTGTTTTTATTAAGGAATGAAACGAATATAAAAGCATCAATATTTATTCTATCAACATATATTTTGACAACACATAAGAATTAATCGTCTTAGGAGATGATAGCAATCGTTTTAGTACACGATTCTCGTGTGCTGCCTAAATAGTTTTATTATGAAATTAAAAATATGAAAAGAACTATTTATATTTCCTACAAAAACAGGTTTTGACAAAATTTGATAAATCATCGAGACAAAGTGAGACGATTATCATGTGCACAGTGCAGTCAAAACCTGTTTTGTTAAGAATAAGTCGCGTTTTCGTTTGGTGCTCTCGTGACCGCGCATCGCGTTTTCACTATCTCAACCAATGCCGAAAACGCGAGATTTTGATATGTTTGTTTCAGCCGAACATTAAATGTCGGTCACACTTTGCACGTGAAACAGGATTACCGACTGATGATTGTAAACACCATCAGGTGTGCAGCTAGACCGAAATTGGGTTCCGACAATGGATTTTCGCCTCGCGATTTCGCAGTCAAGCGATTTCGTCTCGCGTTTTCGCGATCTTGTGTATAATATCGACGATGCGATGCAGTAACCAATAACGTATCGAAATATTTTTTTTTTCTCCAATAAAGATGTATTGGCAGTACATTAGAATTGTCTCCTAAGACGATTATCATGTTTTGTCAAATTATGTTTTTTGTTGTCCACATTTGTTATATTTCTTAATAAAAACATGTTTTGGCAGCACATGAGAATCGTCTCCTAAGACAATGTATATGGTGTCCTGTTAGGGACATGTGACAACCTCGCGTTTTCGCGATTTCTCGCATAGGTTGAGATCGCGAAAACGCGAGATTCTATCATACATGTATTCAAGTCTCGCATTTTTCGCGCGCTATCACGCGTTTTTGCTTCGCGATCTCGCATGCGTGTTGGAAGTACAGTCTACCCATACCAGGGGTTGAAAAAATCCTTTTTTTTCCCACTCGCCCAGCTGGGCAAGTACAAAAAATAAGTACTTGCCCAGGTCAAAAAGTTACTCGCCCAGTTATTTTTAAAAATAAATTGCTATTTCCAGTATTTGTAATGTTGCATCTTATTTTAATAAAAAGAAGCTTTTACATATATATGATCATTACCAAAACGTACGAGACATATTCACTATTATTGTTATTTATATGTTAAGTATTAAATGAACATAAACAAACAAATAAATATTATTTATCGCGAGATAAACTTCGTCGAGTTTTTTCTTCAACAACGTTTTTTAGTTTTTAGCAGCGAATTTGCTCAGAGGCTTGCATGCTTCTTATTTTCTATAAGCGTTGAGTGACATAGATTTTGTTTAATTTATAGTGGCTATGTTTGCATGCGCTGCGCGCTGCCTTAATTACTAAATTCAATGGTTTCGGACCAGGTGCCGACCGTTTCGTCCCAAGCCGTTATGTTCGGCGTCTGAAATGCGCGTTAACCCAACTGTATACGAGACGATATATGTGGCCGCGTATACACTAGTCTATACTCGCAGTCATATTATTTGTTAGCCCGGCCGTGTACAGCCGACAAATAATCTGTGAATTAAACTTGCCCGATATGGACCGTGTTCAAAATCGCTAGCGATTCTACCCGTAACCATGTACATAGACACTGCTTGAATCTTACTTCCCGCAAATTGACGTAAACTGTAAACAACAAATGGTTGCTGAATTAATACCATTTGTTGGCCATTATCGATGGAATTAATTGGCAATTTCTTCACAAAAAAAATCCTGACCAAATTTTTCACTCGCCAAACTGGGCGAGTGCTTGTTCTGAGTACATAACTCTAATTACATTTCATTACATTGCACTACATAAGAGTTATGACGTAGTTGTATTTGTAAATGTGCGTTTTAAGGCAAGTCGAAATAATGGTGTTTTTTATACGTATGATGCTCAATTGACATATACATAGTGAAGTATGTTATACTTTATAAACCATATATACATGTGACACAAGTAATAATTTATAAAAATGGTTCTACACAGCAATTTCATGGATACATTGAGATGTTTACTCTGGATCGCCAGTTCTTCTTACATTGCCCGGTGTCAGTATAGTTTGCTTCCTGCTGATCTATATATAACTTCGAGGGCGTTTCGGACCGTAACAGATTCGTTATTTATGTTTGATTGTTTTTTTCCCAAGTTTAAACTTAATGATATATTAACAGTGAGCATGCGAAAGGTTCATATATCATATGTGATAAAGAATTTTCGCGTATATGTTGATTACGCATAGTAAAAAATAGCAAGGTTGTCCCGAAACGGTTTTGGTCCGAGCTTGCTAGCGTCCGAATCGTTAAAATATTATAAATTACTGATTGAGGCCTCGGTATGTCGTAATGAAATTGAAACACTTTATATTTTCAATGCATTTTAAATCTTACAGACCCTGAACGGCTCAGTATTACAATTTTCCGATTTTTTCAAACACAAAAACATGTTTGGCAACTGATTTAGTACACAAAACAAACATATACTGCCTAATAGATAGGCCTACATCTCAAGTCTTGAGATTTACATCTTAATCGCAATGTGAAGACAACAACAACTTGTTTTGTGTACCACTCAGTGCAAAATGTCAATATTGACAAATTAATTTCCGTAACCCAACGGCTTCGGCTCGGAAGCGAGTCGATAAACTCCGGCTATCGGAATTCATCGGCCGCGAATCAGGGAGTTGAGCAGTTGACCCGAGCTTCTATCGGAAAATCGATCGGACTTTGACGGAACACGCACCTGCTGTTTGTTTATCAACAAATATTGATATTTTAATAGACTACAAACCCATTTTTGTACCAAAATTAATGCAAACAGTTTCAAAGTGTGTGTAAATAGAACCTTGGATTTATGTGTGAGAAAACCCAATAGGAGGCCAAATTCGACAACTTGAGCCGCATTGGGGCTTTAATTACATACTTGTACAAATTTAAATTCTGTAGTCTAAAAGTTGAGCAAGAAAGGGGTTTAATGGAGATATAAGAAGATTCTGTTTTCGCGATACGCTTATGTATTCATCATTTATATATGAAATAAAACAAATTTCAAATCCGACCAGAATATGCCGTTCTTAAAAACTTCTTTTACGGATGTCATATTCCGGACAGCCAGTTTTTGCAGCCGTCACATGCATGACAAAACTTCCCCTTATTTTGCTTACCACTAGGACAGATAAACAAAATAGATTCAACCAATCAGCATAGAATAGGTGTGGCTTCGTTGAATTCAGAATACACCTTTCCCAAAGTCCACTTCCCTATTTGCCTCCAGTCAAACCATCTGATAAGTTGTTTGTTATGCCGAACTATTAATGACCTCCGGTGGCATCTGTTTGATCGTAGCTACACACGCGTGTCACTGATTATTTCAGCTTAAATTCCATTTTTTTCTGATTCTGGCTCAGCTGTCTGTTTAACCGTGAATCACAACAGAATTCCACACAGATAGTCATCACCGACGCAGGCGCCGATACAGAAATATTTGCAGGTCTACACGACTTCCGCGAGCGCGAAGCTCGATGTCCATCGTAAAGTCTGGGGGTGCTCCCCAAGGACATTTTTAAATGCCAGATCGTCGCAGATGCGATTTCCTGACACCTAGACCACGAAAAAAGTCATCCAACTATTCGAGTATTGTAGATTTTGTTCTCTCTTTTTTTTTTGCCGGGAGCAGGGGGAGGACGGGACCCCCTGTATCCGCGCCTGCGACGATTGCAATCAACGTAAATCCCATTTCTCTAGTCACCGTCACATATCACCCACGACATGGACTTGTCACATGTGACTGTGTACCTTCGGACATCTGCGTAATTTCAGGAAATATATTTACAGAAAATGTAATATAATTATTTTCCGTAAATGACGACAGAAGTTGAATTTTTTTTTATTTTACTTCACTAAAGAAAAACTATTGTAGATCTACATCAAATTTTTCAACATGTATTTACTGAAATTACGCAGATGTCCGAAAGTACAAAATCCCATGGCGTTTCTCATTTGACGCACACCTGTGACGCACACACGATGCGATATCTATACAAAAAGTCGGTATCACGTTACGCGCGTGCCGTCTCGGGCCTCAAAACTGTGACCCCGATAATTATAAATAGATGTCACGTGCTAGTCATGTGTGATCCATCTCCCGCCATATTGAAGACGCTCTGTTTACTTTCTGCTTCGTGTGAGAGTGACCTTAGAATTTTGCTAATCAACACTTTATTAGGTGAGTTTGTGATAATATTTTCGTGTCATATTGGAATATAGTCTATCAATAACAATATAGCAAAGTATGAATGTCAATGCCCTGCAGATTTTTTCTATATTTTAGTGCGCGAATTGTAAATGCTATTACGCACATTTTTACTGTGCAGCGTGGTGTAGCGAATAGGACAACCTGTTGCCTATAAAGCGGAATATGTGCAGTTAGGCGAGTGCGTGTAGAAAGTACTTGACCGCCACAAAAAGCACTCGCCATGGCGAGCTGGGCGAGTGAAATTTCAACCCCTGCACACGCATGCGCAAAGTGCAATTTCAACATGCATACTGTCGACACATGCATGAGCAAAACAAACCCGAATTTTCTGCTGTAACGCCGAGATAGTCACCCAAAGTTACAGACAGAAAAATCGGGTTAGAGCAAAACGTATTTTCAAAAGCAGAATGCGAGATTGCGAAAACGCGAGACGATTATCATGTTTTGTTGTTGAGAAATATGTGTTTGAGTACGCACCGTCCCCATGGAACAGTCTACCTAACCTGAATCCACCGTTTCCGCGCCTAGTATTGGTACCTTCAAGAAAAATTTGAAAGCGTCACCTAGAGAATAAGCCGCCGGACGTCGGAAGGTAAAGGTATCCGAAATTAGTCATAGCACTATGGCTTTACTACCGTTACATCTATAGCAAAGTAAATAATAAATGATAAAAGTCAGATAATGAAAAATAGAAGTTAAACATGATATAGACATGGCATGTTAGTCTACCGAAATTAGGGTATTGCCGAATTCAGAAAACTTATAAAATAACCCTTATCAAATAACCTATCAGTCATGCTCTAAACCAATTTATACGCCAATCTGTTCTCACTTATACTTTTGCCACACAGACTTACCTTTTTCTTAGGTCTGCCCATTTTTAATCGATATAAAATAAGAGAAAATGACAAGAAAATACAATAATAAACAAAAACACGTGTCTAAAATTGCTTCAAATGACTTCCGCGAAGGGGAGCAACTCCACCAAGGGGGTGTACTAAAAACTGGTGTCACTAAATGGCGTAATGGTAGAAGTTTTGGATCATGGGGAGAATAGGGCGTAATGATGGATAATGGGGGATATTGGTGGATAATGGTGGATAATGGGGGATAATGGTGGATAATAGTGGATAATGGGGGATAATGGTGGATAATAGTGGATAATGGGGGATAATGGTGGATAATAGTGGCGTAATAGTGGATTATGATACTACATTATGGATAATGGTGATACTTGATGCTTGTGGCGTTATTGAATTTTATGTTTGCATATTTAATGTTGAATAACAGTATTTATTACACTGTTGCAAATTATTTGCACGGGATTTGCTGTGAGAGAAAACCCGTAATAGTCTGGAGGAAGTTCGCTAGACCCAAAATTAGCGTCCACACGATGTTTTTTTTACAGTTTCCTAATGTTCAACATATTGTCATTCAGAATCCGAAGGGTGCCACCTTGTCACCCTTGAGGAAATTGAAAAATTCAAGATGGCCTCCGTCAATGTTGCCGAAACATGTTTCGGTCATAATCGGGTGCAAGTGTGAGTTTTTCCAATGACAACAGTATGAATTTGTTTTAAATACACCACCACATTTATTACTACTATTACTAAGTATTTTAATCACACATAATGACGGATTTTGTATTGTAATATACCCGATATAGATGTATAGACTATAGTCCTGTGATTTTGGCCAAATTTAGAGAAAAAATGCCATAAAAATCATTAAAACTGGTAATAAAAAGAAGTATGCTTTGGAAAGAACGTGTCGTCATATAAATGAATCTAATTTACTTTTCAGTCATGGAAAGATGTCAATAGCGTACTTAAAATTACCAATCACTCCGAAAAAACGCTGTGATTTTTTCGCTTCTGACTTTGCGCCCTATAATATATCCCCTCAACACCCTGCATTGGCCGTGGCTACTTGCTGTTTATAAAGCATATACTAATTTGTACACACTCGCACATTATTTAATCAGTATAAGGTATGTGATTTATGGAACTTCAGAGGCTGAATGGCGAACAACATGGACCCTGATCATACTACGGATAGGCAGGCAGATCTGGGGCTACGCTGGTTACCGATGTGATATCCTTTTTTTTTCCACCAGCCAAGTACTACGATGTAGAAGGGGACTGGTCTCTCCATTTACTAGCTGTAAATGCAATGATGCCATACTTCTTTGTGGCAGGGCATATCAACTACGCAAGGTATGGCCTATACTATCTGCGATCGATGGAATGTCTGCCAACTGAAGTACTGAACATATTTATGAAAGGTGAGCAGGTGATGCGCCACACAGCTGGAATAGGGAACGCCATATGGTCGGATATGTTTATCGAAACGACGTTCATGCGATATGGACACGGACCTAGTGGACTGATTGGTATCACGCTCAATCAGTCGGCATTGAAGAGGTGGGCGTTAAGTCTACACACGTGCAGTCGCCTCATCAAGGATGTTGCTGAAATGAGAGATGCCACTGGGATAAAGTCACTGATGAAGCACAAGGAAGAAATGAAAGGAAGAAAATAATCAGATGCCAGGGACAGAATGAAGATCAGGGATATGCTGGAGACATGTGTGGATCCACTGAAACCTTATGACCATCCAGATGGTATTATGAACATTGCATCTGGACAACTAGGCACCGATAAAGTAAACGTTGATGATTCGGTTCAGATTGGTACACAGCAGTTGACTGATTACGAAGCGAGTTGGCCGAACGGTTTTCACGGAGCACTGACAAAGGTTGTAACTATGAGTGTCATGAAGCAAGCAATCAAATGTGGATCTGGTGAAGTATTTGATACACAACTGATATATTGAAGGTTAATGGGCATCATTACTACTAGTGACATTCACCTGAAGAGCGTGTTCCATCATGAAGTATTACCAATCCCAACATCAATGTTCGAAGACAGTGGTGATATGAGAATCATGAAAACAAAATCGACATTAAAAACAAAGCTCAAAGTCGAGCACTCAACGCAAACAATGATGAAACCGGATGTCATCATTGTTGATGGATGCGCGATTCTTTGGTGTATCCACTGGCCCGCCACTGGAACCGTGCAATACTTTGTTGACCAATACTATACATATGTTCATAGGAAACTTCAGAAAGCTGAAGTTTTTCTTGTTTTTGATCGCTACTATGAGTACAGCATCAAGGGTTACACACGAAGGTCTCGAGAATCTAGGAAGGCATATATTGGACACAAACTTAGATTAACAACACCCCTGCCATCACAACATATGATCCTGACCACTACAGAGAACAAGGTTCAGCTTATTGATATCCTATGCCAGCAGATCCAGGAAAATCTTGTACAAACCGATGAATGTTTCGATCCAGAAAAACCTTGTACCAACCGATGAATGTTTCGAACACCGACTGATAGTCACAGGTTCTAGCAACGCACCAACAGAGATACATCATGGGGTCGTGATAACCTGAACTGACATGACGATACGTGATGAAGAGGCAGATACAATTATTGCTCAGCAAATGGTAAGCGCTGCTACCCAATATGCGTCTTGTATAGCTGTAGTATGTGTTGAAACAGATGTGTTCGTTCTATTACTACACTACTACCAGCAGTAGAAGTTGACATGCACGCTTCTCATGGAAGGCACCAGCTCACAGAGAACTGTTGTTGACATTGGCGCAACAACAAGCAAGCACACTGCAGTAGTAGAACATCTCTTGGCAGCCCATGCACTATCTGGTTGCGACACGGTAGCACAAATGTGTGGGATTGGAAAGGCCCGAGTTGTTAAGGTTCTCTTGAAATGATGTACATTGGTGAACCTTGGCACGCCTCATGCGAATACGCAAGATGTTATTTCAGAGGCCACAACATTCATATGCATCTTGTTATGGATCCAAGATCAAAGGCAGCATGTCTGACATTCGTTTCGAAATATGGTCAGCAAAAACAGCGAGGAGAAATATCTGCAAGACTCCAGATTTGCGATCACTGCCGCCAACATCGGAAGCATTTGCAGAAAACGTCAAACGAGCACATCTATAAACTGCAATTTGGAAGGCTGCCTTGGAGCCAGATCCCCCAAACCTTGTCCCCATAGAGTGGGGTTGGTTCAAAGACAACCATTCAAAAATGCTTTTAGCAGTGACTCTGCCTTCAGATAAACTACCAGCCCCAGCAGCTATCATGCAGATGATTCGATGTGACCGCCAGATGTGGATGTTACATAGCTCGGTTAGCGTGTACCATCTTCTGCAGCTGTAGCAGCACAGGCCATTGTCAAAACCGATAGACGAAAGATGCCGCAGATTTGTGTGGCAACGATACATGCAACGAGACCGAAAAACCAGATTTCGCCGATGAATGACGCCATTCCTTTAAAAACGCCCATCACTCGTGATGTATACGAGCAACCACATTACATGAGAATCATTATTGTCGTGATAATAAGTATACACTGATGAGTATAACATATTTGCGCTAATGTATATAAACCTGCTGATGTGGAGATTGTCTCCGCCACAGGTATATTTATACAGCTGGCTCATATATTTTATATTCAGAGTGTGTTGTAAATAGCAATTGGTGGGCGCTTGGTATCTTGCAATGGTAACTTAGGTAAAAACGTACTACATAACTATTGATATATGATGTACTAAATATTGACACGTGAATATATAATAGGTCCGATACTGTATACGCTCTTGGTGCTGTCCCGCCACAGACATACGTATATACTATATTCATGATTTTCGTTAATTTTCCATATATTTTGGCGGCCATCTTGAATTTTCATTTTGGACAAAACAGTAAAGTGGTTAATGCTATCAGTGTGTCATTTAATGAATAATATATACGAAACT
Organism: Conchocele bisecta; assembly: GCA_029237695.1. Taxonomy (NCBI): domain Eukaryota; kingdom Metazoa; phylum Mollusca; class Bivalvia; order Lucinida; family Thyasiridae; genus Conchocele; species Conchocele bisecta. Next base: position 34,803,478 of record CM055277.1, read on the forward strand.
GATTGGTCTAATCCAAATAGCAAACACAATACGACAATGATTGATTTTTATATATGTGGCGGCCATCTTGAATTTCAATTATGGAACTACCAATTAAGTAATTAAGTGCCCAATACTTTCAAGGTATCATTCCACTTGAAAAAATGAATAATATACACCAAAGGGGTTGATCTAACTTGGATAACAAACAAAATACGACATTGATTATGATTTTTTTTATATATATGACGGCCATCTTGGATTTCTCAATTTCCTCAAGGGTGCCAAGGTGGCACCCTGCAGTTTTGCAATTAGTAGACATCCAAGTTATCAAAACCATCAAAACATTTCGTGTGGACGGTAATTTTAGGTTAAGGCTCAAATTGCTGTTTGACATCTGCACTATAATCAACTCCTTACAAATAATACACCATGAAGAGAACACCCGTAATTGCGCGCCTGTTTTCTTGGAAACCACGAGCTACCATGCAAAATGTTCAATTTTTTATTACAGTCAAAATAAAGTTATTTGAAAATTTGGAAATGGTCTCGACTAATCTAGAATGTGAATATGATTGAACACATTCCAAACATGCACTCAAATATATCGGGTACATAGAAACAGCTGCGTAATTTGGATTTCAAAAACTTTACATGACGTCACATTTGACGTCATACAACGTAACGTCAACACGCGGGAAAACACGTGGAACTGTAGAAACGGTTAACACACAATGCAGTATCCTTATTTTCTTGTGCAAACATCATAGTCAATGGTAAAAAGAAGTTTGTTCAACTAATCATTAAGCCCACTTTACAGAAAACGTGATGATGACAAATTTATTTTGTCACACTTCAATGCCTGTCCTCCGTAACGGCACTTTCCCATGAAATTACACTATCTACTGTTAATCATATAATATGAACGTTATGTTCGTATCCATGGACTTCATTACAAATGCTTATAAAAGTGTGTCTACTTTAAAAGGCAAAAATAAATGACATATAAGACATAAATTATTACCTCCGTAACCCCTGTCCTCCGTTATATTATTTTCAATGCCATGTAAGTATGTTCCCTGGTGCGCAATAACAACGGCATTATGTTTTATATGATCCCGGTATGTGTCATCTTCCGTCAGTGACATTGGCATCTGCTACGTACGCATGGGAAATTTTGTTTCTTCATATTCGAAGTTAAATTATAAACCGTTTTATATGTAAACTCCATACCAGTGATTCGAATATACAAGTTGGAATACGTTATGGATGCTATCTCAAGTGATATAACTAGTTAGGTTGGTTAGGGCTATATTTAGAGATTACCGTTACCTGGCTGATAAAAGCACCACATTTGGCATGAGGCTTCCTTAGGGCATATTAATCAATGTTAGCCTAGGAGCCCTCCGGAGATTTTAATATAAGCACCAAAATTCAAGATGGCCGCCATCTATGTAATATAACGATTTTCTCCAGTCATATGAGTCGTAAGAAGACCATATTGGTTTCCAAATATTGATTTTTAAGTCACTGAACATACTGAATCAGATTTTTACTATTACAAGTTTCACATGTCATGCCCATTATGATGACGAAATTCCAAGATGGCCGCCAAAATCACCAAAAGATGCCTGTAATCTTTGTAAATTCGCATGGTTCGTTGCTGTCGAGATGCCAGAGTGTGACGTATTTCCAGTCGAGAGCTACTTTGATGAGGTCAGAGCACATGAACACAGATGGGTAGAGCACGCACTGCCACTTCTAGAGACAAATGAACTCACCAGCTGTGATGCCATTGCATGGGCTGCCCACCATGCCTCTATGCAACCTCCGGTAGTCGACCCTCCAGCACAATGCGCACTCCTTCCTCTGTTCTATGAGAAATCCGCCACTGCTGCTATGATCAAACATGGCATGGATGTACAGAGACAGGCTGTCAAATTCTTGAATCCAGGACAAATCCCAGTCACTACATTTGACCAGCCTCTGTTTGCCCTAAGTTTGTACAGTGGAAATGGCCAGACACTCATGGTGAGCGAGTGCATGGTTATGTTAGGTGGTCTGCACACAGAAATGCCTCTGGAATAGACTGGGAGATGTATTGGATTGTTCCGGCTGGACAACGGCACTCACAGATGCAGCAGTAGCATCCTCTGGCACAGCTAATTCATATCTCAAGGCAGCACACCTAACTCGAACCAGACATGCCCACCAAGTCACACTCTTGACCCTGCATAATCTCCAGAAGGAGGCTTTCGTGGAGAGCGAGGGACCCAACAAGTATGTCATGGCTTGAAGAAACGACATGCTGAAGAAGAGTTCTACTTTCATGTACTGGGACTTGATCATGAGATATGAAACCCTAATTTTCATCTTCATCAGGGTTCACAGAGAGAAGAATTTTCCTCTCTATGTGGAAGTCTTGGAGGAACTCACACCGCTGTTCTTTGTATTAGATCATGTGAATTACTCACGGTGGGTGCCTGTCCACATCAGGGATATGAAGTCCTTGCCCGACACTATCAAGTATGAGTTGTGTTCTCATTGGGTCCTTTCCAAGACCACCAACAAGTTCTCTACGATCCCATTTGACAAGGCTCATGAGCAAGAGAACAAGATTGTGAAAGGTTCGGGCGGTGCTGTTGGGCTTACAGAAAACCATGTTGCCTTGTGGAAGAATACATTCCTGATGATGACACAGAAATCCCCAAGAACTTCCAGCACCACGAGCAGGGTCTCTCGACACAGAGGACCTTCCAGCGACAGGTTACCAGCCTCTCCGAAACCATCAGAAGAATGGGAAACCCATTATTGGATGATTTCCCTGATCTAGTAACTCTCGATAATCGCAACTGTACAGTACAGACAAATCATTGGTAACCACAGTGCGCACCATGGAGGATATAGGCAAGAACCAATACCATGAATTCGTCATGAATGTGCTTGATGTGCGCAGCCACTCTATCCATGACCAACCAAGAGGAATTCTCTGGCACTCTTCAGGAAACCTCAACACAAGGCAACATCTAAGCAGGGGAAGAAGATCAATGTGCTTCACAACAATGTGGCACTCTTTGGCCAGCTATACATATCCATGCAGAACCGTGAAGGTGACTTGGCCGAGTTATTTGCACATGAGATACAGTCCTTCCTTCCTTCCCTCTCGGACTTTGGCAAGCTTCATCTTCCAAACATGAAGTCTGACTGGCTGAAATGTCTTGAGCAGCCCAGACAATCAGAGCCACCATAGACTTACGACTGCAAGGTCCTGGGTGGTGCTGTCATCGCCAACTGCCTGCCCACTACCAGCGTCAGCTCCTTCCACGAGTATGCAGTCAGGGTTTTCATACCATACATAGAGAAGCAACTACAGGCTGCCGCAAGGTTGGATCTTGTGTGGGACACATACATGCCAGACAGATTAAAGGAATCTACCCGGGAAAAGAGAGGCAAGGGCGTTCGCAGAAAAGTGTCAGGCGATACAAAACTTCAAGGCAATTGGGTGGACTTCCTCCGTGACCCAGACAACAAGGAGGAGCTGTTTTCCTTTTTGACTTCCAAGGTTGAAAAGTTCAACTGGCCACCAGCCAAAGCTGTATATGTCACATCAGGGCAATCTGTGACATATATTGGAACCAGCATCCCCATGCAAAACTGCAATCATGAGGAGGCGGACACCAGGATCGTAGTTCATGTACAGCAAGCACTAGAGCATGGAGAAAAGACTATTCAAGTGCGTACAGTGGATACAGATGTTGTAGTCATCCTTGCAGGCACATTCCATGATCTCATTGCGACTCAACCCTTGGCTGACATCTGGGTTGCCTTTGGCATGGGCAAGAATTATAGGTTTTACCACATCAACTTTATCTGTGCGAGACTGGGGGAGCCACAATCACGAGCATTGACTGTGTTCCACGCATTTTCAGGTAGTGACACAACATCTGCCTTCAATGGCAAGGGCAAGAAGTCTGCTCGGCATGCCTGGCAGGCCTATGAAGACGTCACAGAGACATTTGTGTATCTGTAGGGCACCCCCTTCCAGCGGCTGGATCTCGACGACGACCCTTTCCAGAAGCTCGAGAGACTGACTGTTAGCATGTATGACAAAAAAGTCCTTTAAGCTCTGTCAACGAGACACGAAGGGAACTCTTCTGCCAGAAGAATCGAGCAATGGACAAACTACCACCCATCAACGATGCGCTACACCAGCATGTCCGACGCGCAGTGTATCAAGCAGGAATATGGACGACAAGCACACAAACACAGCTAATGGTTCCTTCTCCACATAAGTTTGCCTCGACCAAGGTATCAGAGTCGTGGCTACCAGTTTGGGTGACAATTCCAGAGGTTTCCAAATCGTGCAGGGAGCTGATCAAATGCTCCTGCAAAGGGGACTGCTGAAACTACAAATGAGGCAAAGCAAATCTGGACTGCTCACCACTTTGCAAGTGCAAATGTACTCCATAGAACATTAAAAACTGTGTGTTCCTGCAAGAGACATTACATACTAATGTCACATATAATAATGTAAGAACTATGGCTGTTGTTATAAACACATTGCATTCCAACTCAACACCATGCAATGGTCTAGCCTCGGTGGTGTAAAATATTAAGGTGCAAGTAGAACTAACCAGATACCTATTAATAAAGCATTACAGCAGTTACTTGCTTGAAAAATGAGTTTTGTCTGTACCATTTAAATTACTGTACATGTTCTAATAAATGACTGCCTTGGAAATCTTTAATGTCATCTTCAAAATTGTGTCTGTAAGACACAGCAATGCCCCCATTGGCAGTTAAGTCAATAACGTGGAAAAAGTAGGTCACGGTCAAATCAAGGTCACATACTACATATTAGTTTTGTAGCACACCACTAGGCAAGTATGTTGTGCAAGTTTGGTGGCTGTGGGTGTTGCAGTCGCTGAGAAAAATTATTTTCAAACAAGGAACCAGACGTGTGACGGACGCACGGACACACACTTTGACGCACGCACGCACAGACAGACAGGTACAAAACATACTGCCCCACTGACATTCCGTCACGGGGGCATAAGTACATTGAGCGCACAGTCAGGTGGATATTCGACGCAAACAACTTTATTATTATAATTATTATTATATATGGCGGCCATCTTGGATTTTTGTGCCTTACATTCAAATCTCTGGAGGGCTCCTAGGCTAACATTAATTAATAGGGCCTAAGGGAGCCTTATGCCAAATATGGGCTTTTATCAGTCAGGTAACGGTAATTTCACTATGCCACCTAACTAAACGGCCATTGATGCATCTATAAACGAAACAATCATGTGCTTACCTGTGCTGGCACATACATGCCATCAGCAAATAAATCAACTATTTTGTTACGGAGGACAGGATCTTGGAAGGCATGTTAAAATGCTGTATATGTATGGAAATGTTAGTTCAGAAAGTTTACCTAATTATTGTTAGAATCGTTTACATGTCAATTGATGTGTAAATGTTGAAATAAGTGTGTGTAGTTAGGGTAATGTGGATGAAACTCCGTTATTGAGGACAGACAAAAGATTAACTGCATTGCATGTCTATATATAGTTCTACCCAATGGCAGTTTGCATCTGAAAACGAACTACGACATTGATTGTGATAGTGTTTAGCTAATACGCAATAGACATTGTCCACCATCTGACATATTAGTAGGTATACAGCGGTTTAAATGGTCGTTATGGAGGACAGAAAAGTGTTACGGAGGATAGAACAAAATTAACACTAGTGTGTAGCATATCTTTTGGTGAACGTCACAATATAGATGCCAATAGAAGACAATACGAATGATGAGCAATATATTTTTATGACATACGATTGATTGCGTCCATTTAGATATTCACGATAGTTCTTTAGACTCACATCCATTAACCAATTCGAAAGCACTTCCAACTTGCATGTTTATGAAATTTATATTAAAGTGGTCAAAATATGTGTGGCATCCTCCCCCATGCACACCGTCCCACCCTCCACTCTCCCACCCTGACCATTCACACAGTGCAACCGATTTGCAATCCCCCTAGTACACGTATAATGATCTTTTTCAGAATGATCCTTATACAAACGTCGCACGGTGAGATATTGGTTAATAGAAGGTCCTTACATCTAATACTGCATACTAGTAATACTGAGGCGTGTTATTGCTTTTGGACTGACAAATAGTTGTTTTAAATTTGATGAAAGCTGGCGGAAATAAATTGATGATGCATTTAATGCATTTAATTTTTTAGTAAATTGCGGACAGCCGGCTTACGAAACGGCCAGTAACGAATTTTGCAGCCAACATAGAACCAGATCAGTCTGCACATCCGGCATATTAATCGGATATACACTGGCCAAAAGTAAAAAAAAATAAAAAAAATAAAAAAGAAGCACGATGAGCATTTCAAATTTTGAGTAACTGAGGAAATTAGCTCCCCTCCGCTGACTTATCCACATCCCCTTCAAATGGCCTGATATAACAAATCTGTTAAACTAATTGAATCCGTCCATTAGAGTGCATGACTAAACCCAGAAGCGATATTTACGAAACATTTATAAAAGTGTCAATGATATTTCCTGTAAATAAAGCCGAAATAATTTTGAAGAAAGTTTCAGAACAAATGCGGAATGAAATATTCTGTATTTGCTTTGAAGACTTAGTCCACTGTCGGCACCATTTACAAAACATATCGTATATTTTGTAAAGCATGTTCATGTCTAAAGTCGCATGTGCGGTCTCATGGATAGGTCCAATAGTGTTAAGGTCACGTTTCATGTTTCTATTATTTCAGTTCATTTGATGAAACTGCATTTGAACCACTGCCTAGCAAAAGTTTATACATGTAATGTACTATTATCAATATAATTGTGATGCACCATGAGAAAACTTGCCAAATTAAAATGTTGACCATTATAGTACGTCATCATCTAGTGCACTTCCGGAGCATGAAACTCGTGTACATTGTTCATTAGAAGCAATGAGCAGGCTGATTCGAGGCTACCGGTACAATAGTTACAAACCGATTTGGACCACTTTTTCCATGATACATCACAGTATGTTACGATTAACCTACACATGTGCACAGTGACTAGCCGCTACGAGGTTAGTTATATACAGTCAGTATCGTTTCCCAGCTATCCAAATCATAATAGTATTGGAAGAAGCACAGGAGGACAAAGACCTAAACCGAATACAAATTCACGACATAGCCTTTTGTTAGTCGATGGCCCATTTGCAGTTTGATGTTGGTATTTCGTTGGTTCTGTCCTCCGTAACGAGAACTTACACTATATCCTGGCAGCATCTTGATCATATGTCCTTAAAATAGGATTTATAGCGATCTGGATCTAGTTGTGACTGCATGCTCCTGTACATAGTGCGTACTTCCAAATTTAACGGTACACTGGCACAGCTTGTTATACCATATGATATATTCTATAAAACAGGTTTTTTTTTATATAAACATAAATTTCTTATACATGTTGTACTAGTATATCAATGAATAACAAAACACGCATAATTATTAAACTTGTCCCATCGAAATAACAATATATTCTGAATAGCATTATGAAATATCACACCTTATCATATTGGAGAAGTTCTTTAAATAACATGCAAATATTCTTACCTCCGTAACGAAATGGAACATATTTTTATTTTCTGTAGTGTATGCTACAGAATGGCGTTATGGTCATTATATCTATTTTCTAACAATCACACGATAATTCCCTTATTAAATAGACTGATAAAAAAGAACACAGTGTTTCATAAAACAAATGGGTTTCTGAAAAAGCTTGTATAGGCATTACTTTATATAGACTTGTAAACACCGTGTCTGTATACCTTATACGCGTCCCTACTCATTGGATGTGTTGTCCGCTACAGAAAGACACAATTGAGTTGGTGTATTTTAGGATAATGTTGTAGGTAATCATGGTTCTCTATCCACAATAACGATAGAGAGCACACATATACATTTCAAATTGTTAATACTTTGAAATGCTAGAAGTGGTCTGGGTAAAAGTTTACAAAATGATACAGAACGGGTTAATCATCTGAACATCAGTAAGTTAAAGATGATTACTAAAAGTTTATTTTCAAATTTTGTTTGGGTAATGGTAAGGTTTTTTGGAGATTGGCTATCTTATACTTATTTTCACTTCTGCTGAGAAATCCATCTCAGTCTTCTTATTTATAGGGACGTAGCAATTTTTTTTACAGAAAAGTATGTAAGTTAAAGTAAGTTAAAGATGATTACTAAAACATTATTTTAAAATATTTTTTGTTGGTAATGGTAAGGTTTTTTGGAGAATGGCGATTGGAAAGAATAGCGTGTTTTTTTTAATATATCATGTTGTATACGTGTGTATAATGGTGAAAATTGGGCCGTAATGGTGGATAATAGTGGTGCATATGATAATATAATATGGATAATGGGGATATTTGATGGGGATATTTGATCGCTGTAGTGGAGTCTTTGTTTTGTGGAGATATAATGTATACATATATGATGTTGTGGGCCAATAATAATTTCAGATGGCAAATAAACAGCGTATAACCAGATTTTTTTGATATTTTTTTTCATCTTATATTTAAGGGTAGGAATTGGCTCGAGGACCTTCCAAACCTGGGCATTTGAGCCCAAAAATGGCAGGCCAATGACCGTTGGCCCGTTTGTTTCCGAATTTACTAATATCTACCATACAGTCTAAATATGTGCATTAAATGAAGGAGGCAATGATTTAACCTAGCTAGTTCATTCTCCTATCGCACGAAGCCGGTATACATGTAAGACCGTGAAAAAGGCTGAGTGTGAGTACATGTGATATATGGAGACTCAGCCGTAACAGTGATGACATTATGAGATTCATTCATTCATTCGGCTCATATTTAAGGGTGGGAATTGGCTCGAACACCTTCCATACCTGGATATATAGCCCAGTAAAGAAGCAGGCCGATGGTCGTCGGTCTGGTTTATATTTCCGAATTTTGATAAATGTTGCATTTATAATTCAGGCTCCAAAAATGTGCGTCAAATATAGGAGAATCTATGCAGGTATGGTAACCTATAATTTGAGGCCTCCTATAGCACCCATCAGCTTATATGTGTGTGATATAGTATGGCTGGGTATCGATTATAGATGATTGAGGGGAACCCATACTAGTTTACGTGATTTGTGCGTTTTGAGTGGCATACGGACTGGTCAAATGAAATTAAGTGGCGAGTGTACTATCTGAGTCACTATATAATGTCTAGCAAGCGTGCTCTACGTAATTAACTTATTGTCACATTTAGTCCCAATCCTACCTAATCACCATCGAGAAGAGAAGAGAAGAGAAGAAGAAAGTGATTTCTGACGGTATGGTATTTGACGTGTCACCCTCACTCTATGTTAGTGTGCTGTATCAGAATGCTATATTAACCTATCATGATAACCGTGGTTGCTGATTTTGTGTTGTTAATTGGGTTTTATATATATATTTGTTTTTGTTATTTACTAGCATTTATTTTAATTTTAGTTTAGTTTTGAGTCACCTACCACACCGTCAGAGTTTGGCCGAACTAGACTAATACACATTAAATCGTTTTATTTTTGTCTATATTGGAGCAATGCAGATTGTCAATTTCGACATAAAAAGCAATTACTCCTGGTGGAGGAAACCTCCAGTTTCTCCGGTAGCTCCGGAGTCCCTGTAGTAAAGCTCCAAAAATATAACTCAAAAGGAGGCGATTTTGCACAACTACTCTCAACCAGCTGAGTACCTCACCCCACTGACTCACTCAATCACTTAGCCCAATTCCATTGAATTAGTGGACCACATCAACCCATCCATACACCCGCCAACCACACACCACATCACTTAGCCCAGCCCCCATTCAATCAATCAATCACACACACACACACACGCACGCACGCACGCACGCACACACACTCACGCACACAGGCACACACAGACGTACATACACATACACATATGTACACACACATATATACCCATACACACATATACACACATACATATATATATATGCATACACACATCCACACACACACACACACACATACATATATATATATATATATATATACACACACCCACCCACACACACACACACACACGCACGCATATACATACATATATAATATATATATATATATACACATATACATACACACATACATACACACATACACATATATATATACGTACCACCTCAAAGACCCCTCGGCATCACGGCGTTCCATTGTTCTGTAAAGTGACGGGAAATGGACATGCATGGTTAGTGACAAAATGGGTCCCCCCCCCCAGTCGAGTATCGGGGAGGGGGTCATTTGTAAGTTGGTCACTGGTCAATGTCGTTTACGTCTACGAGTCGTGTTGCCCTGTCAATATTGTCAGTGGTTGGCCACTGTTATTGGTCTTTATTATTAAAAGTAGATTTAGGAAGATGCAAATAAAAATATGGTAAATGATTTGTGCAGATTTGCATGTATGGTTATCCCCACTCGCTAAAATACCGGCCCCCGCATGTAAGCAGTCACTACTTTATAATTTAATAGATAGAGCACTATGTGTCCGGTGGTGAGCAGACCGTATCGTTCGTTTCCCAGCGGGGGTCCCCGATTGGGCATTCCCTACCTGAAAGATCCATTGGGTTAGTACCAGTCAAGCCCACCCGCCCGGACATTTCATAACGCTATAGATTTCGTAACTGCTCTACTTTAGACCTGATCACGAGCAGACTGTAATGCGCAATGCTGTTAACTTCATGAGTGCTCATCATTGGAGGCCGGTCGTTAATAGTTGTTAGCTGATTATAGGCTTAATTGTGTATATACAATTTTGTATATGCTAGGATATGACTACGGGTTGGCAATATGTTCGTTAGGGTGCACTCTGTGCCTGCCTCGGGAGAAGAACCCGCCAAATATATTGGAACTCGGGTAATTCGGACATTCCCCGTTGAAGTTATATATTGCCAGCATTTCGCCACACCCCGCATATACTTTATGATTGTATTATGTTTGATATGATTTGATATTTATCTTATTATGTTGTTAGTAATGGTCAGTCAGTGTAGGGTACTGCTCCCCATACGCCGTTCACCATATAATCACCGTAAGTCGATGGCTCACACGCAAACATATATTTACGATACAACTTATGTACAACCTATCGTGATATTACTTAATTATATCTGGACGAAGCCTACATGGTCCAATGTAACCTCTGTCACTTAGTTGGACCACTTCGTTGACTGTACCCTCTGCCATCCTCAGTTACTACCTCTATATCTTGGTCTTTAGGTTATCAGTTTGAATTTAAAACTATACTCTTGTTTTTGGAGCAGCGGTATTTACATTTTACCCCAGTATCCTGTTTCCTTTATGTACTCTAATAAAGCTAGATGCATTTCGGCTTCACATTCCTTAGGAGGGAATACTATATGATAATGTGAAGGTGTAATGTTGTGTTTAAGGCAAGACGCTTTTAGATCTTCTCGCGATGTGCTATGGGCGGGGCAATTGAAGAAATAATGCCAAGGATCTTCAATTTCGTCCTCGTCACAATTTGAACAATTCATTTTATCTTCACTACTATTATCATGATGGTATAGATTAGATTTTATGCCATTTCTGCCTTGCCTTAGTCTGGATATAATTATGTCTGCTCTCCTATCTTTACTATACAATTTACATTTTGTAGGGATGGTGGGGCACATTGCTTTCAAAATATGTCAACCATTTTTGCCTAAGTGTTCATTATTCCACCTTGTTTGCCACTTTGACCTACATTTTTGTTTGATGAGAGAATATATTTCATGATGTGTTGGTAATGTTGCTTCATTGTTTCCTATTAAATGCGCTGTGCCTGCAGCCCTATCAGCGTCTTCGTTACCGGGTATTCCAATATGGGAAGGGACCCAATCTATGTTTATTAGCTTGCCTTTAGATATTGTATTGCTTATTAATGTTTTGATGAGATGTATTTTGTCAGGTCTTGTTTTAGAAGTACCTGAGTTGATTGCTTGGACGGAGCTTAGTGAATCAGTTAAGATGACTGTATCCTTACAATTATCTAATGTTAGGTTATAAATGAGGGCCTTCTCGATTGCTATTAATTCTGAAGTGAATACTGTTAGTGTGGAAGTCAGCTTGTATTGTTCTACGTAATTTAAATGTGGTATCACGAAAGCTGCGGATGTGATGCCTTGTTCGATATTTTTGCTACCGTCCGTGTAAATTTGCAGGCTATCTTTCCATTTTTTGTTTATGTGGTCTGTTGCTAGTTTTAGGTTAATAATTGGATCCATTGTCTTATTTTTTATTATTTCTGTTATATCTGATTGAGCAGTAGTAGTAGTAAGGTCCAATTGAACAGATACATTTCATAGGTTATAATAAAATATTATTAGAGAAAATGGATAATACAATACAATTGGAATTGAAAGCTTTTAATGCCTGTGTTGAAGAAATTTACGAAGAATACGGGGGTTATAGTCCTATATATAAATTCTATAAAATGAAAACACAAGGCGATATCGAATACATGAAATATCAGCGTAATTTATTACGCTCCGATAAAAACGTTGCATTTACAATATTATACCGACAATTATGCGAACTATACAAGAGGCAAATACAAACATTAAGACGGATAATGCTTATCGGATATGAAACTCGGGTGTATTATATAAAATTGTTAAAACCCAACGATTCGTTTACGAATATACCTTTATACGATATCGCTTATAAAGATATTGAAAAATTATTATTGAACAGAACTAATTAATTTATGTTGTAATCACAACACCAAGCAGACGACAATGTTCCAATTACACGTGTTATGAAAATGCAAATTAGGTGTCCCAACTTACACGTATATTAATTGTCCATTTTATAGAGAGATTTACAAGATTACGTCTTCCGGGATGGAAAATAAACACACTGTAATATATACTACACACACGAGGGTGTGTATTACAGCGACAACCTGCTATCGATATTCCGGAAGTATTTCTTACATTGTGATTGGTTGGCATGTTTTTTATTTTTTAATTTTACTTTTAATAACTTAGAACGTTATAACCTATATTATTAAATAAAAAACGAACTTGTTATATAAAAAACAAATAAAAAAATATAAGTAAATATTTGGCATTGCACAACACGGTTTTAGCTTAATATATGTAAAATTAACAACAATAATTTGTCTTGGGGGACGCCCCTTGATAAAAATGAGCGCTCAGTGCACCCGTGCTGACACTTCCAATGTTGCCTAAACTTTAGATACTCTCAGCCGAGAGATGGAAGTGTCAGCACGGGTAGCTACACCTCGCTAAGCCAAACAGAAAAATAATGAATGAATGAATGAATGAATGAGAGTGGCTTAGCGGGGTGGACCCAGAAGGGATTTTGCTGGCGCGGGTTCGAGTCTCGGTGGGACCTAAAACTTTTATTCTTTTTTTTTTTTTAAATTGTTAATAATTTTCCTAAAATTAATTAATAAATTGTTTACTGCACCAATATAATTAATTTTAGGAAAATTATTAATAATTTAAAGAAAATTATAAAATTAATTATTTAATAAAAATGTTAATTTCTTCCGACTTTATCTCCAATTTTTTCCCTAAATTTATCCCAATCAGTACACTCAATTTTGGGCATGGTGGCGCGCGCCTTGATTCTTATATGATTTTTTAATTTTTCATATCTCCCTATTTCTTCCACCACGGATTCAAACTCTAAATTTGATATTTTCTTATCGGTCAACGCTTTGGACACCATAACGTCGATGCTATTTTTCTTAGACCTAGCGAGAACGGATATTCTATCATGTTTTCTACATTTTTTCTCGAGTTTTCCACCAGATGCCCTAAGTACCATACACAACAACCCAGAAACGGCCGACACTGCACATAAAATCCCCGCTACGGGAACCGTTATAATGGTGGATATAGTTGCAGCTCCCCCGCCCCACACAACACAGAAACACTCGCCAGAGCCGTGCTAGATGCTTCAGCCATGTTCACCGCGCGCCTATATTTTGTAACGTTTCTTTTTCTATTTGTATATTCTCTAACTAAAATATCCTGCATAGCGACGATATTATTCAACCTAAAATCTGAACTTCTTTCGTTAATTGGATACAGTGTTGATGGAGTGGTATTGACAATTGGAAGCGTTGATTCGTTCATGATTTTCAATATATTAGTATTTACAAAATAAGTTCAATTAACAATGAGACAATAGTGGAAGAACTCTCTGGGTCATCGATTTTCGTAACAAAGTTAATAACATTACCTTGGGAAAGTCTAATTCGATCATAACCGGCGAACGAAACCACCGTCAAACTATCTCCAGCGATTTTAGTGACTCCAACCCCCCGTTCTTCCCCATCTACTACAAGATTTATCGCGACCGCGCCCACAGGTTTACCACTAGCATTAACCGAGCAGACCGCCATTCGGATAACTTTTATTCATAGTGCCCTTCAACCAATGGGCCCCGCTTTTCAGCCCAAACTGTTATGGCACGTTTTGGCGTTTTCATTGTTTGCACCAATCCGGTAAGCCCCTCGAGAGAGATATGGGTCTCAGTACGAATCTTATAAGAGGCCTCCTCAAGAGCTTTGGTCGCGGTTCTACGATCATGTTTCAGTTTATCGGAAACTTTGGTTATCTTTCCGTCTAGTTCGGTAAGTGCCGCTTCTCTGCTGAGAGAGTCCTCTAAGCGCAACGCATCATAAGCCTCCGTAATGGTCGCCTGGTGGCCTTCTAGGGCTTTCTCAATACCCGACCGGGCCTCTTTTTGAAATTCGGTTATTTTCCCGTCTAGTTCAGCAACCACCGCTTCTCTGATGAGAGAGTCCTCTGAGCGCAACACCTCATAAGCCTTCGCAAGGGCTGCCTGGTGGTCTTCTCGGGCTTTCTCAATACCAGTTCGGACCCCCTCAACACCTGACCGGGCCTCATTTCGAAATTCAGTTATTTTTCCGTCTAGTTCAGCAACCGCCGCTACTCTGATGAGAGAGTCCTCTGAGCGCAACACCCCATAAACTTCCGTAATGTCCGCCTGGTGGTCTTCTCGGGCTTTCTCAATACCCGTTCGGACCCCCTCAACCCCCAACCGGGCCTCCTTTCGAAATTCGGTTATTTTTTCGTCTAGTTCAGTAAGTGCCGCTTCTCTGTTGAGAGAGTCCTCTGAGTGCAACACCCCATAAGCCTCCGCAATGGCCTCCTTGTGGTCTTCTCGGACCCCCTCACCCCCCGACCTGGTCTCTTTCAAAATTCGGCTATTTTACCTGGTCTCTCAGAAATTCGGCTTATTTTCCCTCTAGTTCAGTAAGTGTCGCTTCTTTGTTGAGAGAGTCCTCTGAGCGCAACACCTCATAAGCCTCCGTAAGGTCCGCCTGGTTGTCTTCTCGGGCTTTCTCAATACCCGACGTGGCCTCTTTTCGAAATTTGGTTATTTTTTTCTTGTTCGGTAAGTGCCGCATCTCTGATGAGAGAGTTCTCTAAGCGCAACGTATCATAACCCTCCGTAAGGGCCGCCTGGTGGTCTTCTCGGACTTTATCAATATCCGACCTGCTCTCTTTTCGAAATTTGGTTATTTTCCCGTCTAGTTCGGTAAGTGTCGCTTCACCGATGAGAGAGTCCTCTAAGCGCAACGCATCATAAGCCTCCGTAAGGTCCGCCTGGTGGTCTTCTCAGACTTTATCAATCCCCAACCGGGCCTCTTTTCAAAATTTGGTTATTTTTTCACCTAGTTCGTTTAGTTCCATATGCGTTTCTTCACGACTTTGTGTATTCACAGCCAGGGCATACTCTCTAAGTTGTGATAGTAGACTCTTGTGAATCTCGTCCGTGGCCACCGATATAGTTCTATTGATCAAGGCCTTTGTTTTTTTGGGTAGTTAAAAAGTCGCCCTCTGTCGGTTCCAAATTCTTTGAATTTGTCACCCAATCGGAAGAACTACCTGGTCCGTATATACTCATTTTCAATAATGTTGATAATATATATATATAAATTACCAACATGCGTTTAATTCTAAATAATTTTCTTAAAATTAATTAATTTGAAATTTCTAGGACGACCGAAATCGGGTAATCGTTCTTCAACTCTCGCCCTTTATCATCAAGAATAGAAATCTTCAACTCGTGGATGTGTCCCGATTCCAAAACTTTCATCTCGGGGTGTGGGAAGTCTAAGGTGACAGTCTCACCAAAGAAACAGTCGCTGGCGGGCACGGTTTTCAGCAATGTGCTGGGAGTGCCGTCTACCGTGTTGTACGATGTGTTCACCCGATCCAGGTGCACCCCGAGAGTTTTTGTGAAGGCAAAGTTTACTGGGGTAATTCCCCGTGATCGACGCCACAACAAACCGTTCACCCTCGTCGTAAGGGAGTGAACGGTTTAATCTTAACATTGAGGCCAACCCCGGGGTGATATCTAATTTTTTATAAACGTACAATGTCGCAAGCCCCGTGGCTTTTTCGATTTCGAGAGCGGCTAAACCAGGAATCTTCGCCGCAATTAAAGCTTGGAGATCTCCGAAACCCCAAAGGCCAGGACGTAATGTGGCAGTTGAATGCAAAGGGTCGTCTAAATCTAAAGGATCTACGGCTCTGATTATCTCGTACGTTTCGAGGTTTTTCCACCCGGCCGTGAACGTGATTGATCTAAGGCCTACCCGGCGTTGTCCGCAGCAGTTGTCTATTAACTTTTGAAGTTCACAACTCCCTTTTTGAACATTAGCGATAGTAGCAAACATAATAATATCTTTCAATGGATACCAAAGCATTTAGCTTTAATTCTAATGCAAAGTACGCGGTCGGAGGTAAATACACGCAAAAAAGACGTTGTTAACCGGACAGTGGCTTTGTCACCAATTTCCCTAACATCTTTGAACAATATAGGCTGCCCAAGATTACTACGATGGAGGCGGTAAACTGGTGGAAAGCAACACCGATGCAGTTTTGGCAGAACCAAATAAATTTCGCTGTATGGTGCGCAACAGCCGGGTGTGGAGTTTCACATAAAGACCATCTGACATCCAAGAATGTCATGCTCCGAAGTGTCTACAACTTTCACGCGTATTATACTATTAGGAGGATTCTCAAACAACTAGGTATTTCACTACCTCAAGACGACGCCTGTGATCCCATTTCCAACGCATACGACCGTATGGCGTTTGAAAGACTGTGTAACGAATTTAACGTTTCAAAAGACGCGGACTGGAGACAGAAAGCATTTCCTACCAGCACCGGCCTCGGGGACGTTCTCATTCGGGGCCAGTCTGGGAATTGGACGCAGACTGATTTTAGAAATGATCACTCCGGTGACCACATCGTCAGTCGGAACGCCGGGAATTTTGACCCCGCGACTATGACTTTCGGGCCGGAAGTGTCTGGAGGTCGGCACTGTGGCGTGTTTTCTTGTAAAATGTTACCTCCGAAACGGGCTCACGTCGACTACATACAGCAGGCTGCTGAGGTTCAGAACGCGTGGGGTACATTTATGTTAGATAAGGGTCTAGGGTTCACGCAGGCCGGGGTTACTCGCGTCAACGACTCCATTGCGCACGTACGTCTGGGCCATCCTCGGCGCACAGAAGCAAACTCGCAGTTCTATACTAGGGCACGGGAACGGCGTTTGATGCACAAAAACAATTCTTGGCACTTGTAGAGGACGCCATCTCAGCTAGGGTGGACCTGGAGAAGGCGATCCAGAATTATCAAGACGTTTTGCAGAATGCCAGCACTCCAGTAGACTATGTATTTGGAATAGGTCTTTATATGGCGCCGAGCAATATGATACTACGAGACGACCCGGTTGACGGTTACAATAATCAGATCGTAATCGCCACCGCCAATCAAAAAATCGGCCACAACGGTAACGTGAACACGGATATCATCAAGCGCACCCCCAACATGATCGGGCGCGGAGTTGTAAGTGGAACCGATTTCATAAAACCACCAAAACACAAAATGGATACACATCCCTCAACACAATCGAGATTGAAGTTGAACCCAGTACCCCCAATTCGTAAATTGGATGCACCATCGAGTTTCCCCAAACCAATCATCAACAATGTTGAAACAGGAGCGGAAACACCAATCGAGATTGGAAGCACAACACACGAGGAGGAGAAATTAGGGCTCGTTGTCGCCCTCGTGACGATCGGATTATTTACGCTTTGGTTTTAGGAACTCTCTGGCGAAGAATAGTAGAAGACCGGCGATTGCCACGATTAAAGCCCAAGTATTTTTAGCGAGCCATCCGGCCGATTTTGATAATATAGATAGCAAGTAAGAAACGATACTTCCGATCAGTCCAGGTAGTGCGGCAGCCGCCTTTTCGGCTAATTTAGCCAGGAGACTGGCGAGGGCTTTTAGTTGTTTTTTTACCCACTCCTTGGCTCCGCCGGATGGCGCGGGTGGTGGTGTGGGTGCTGGCGCGGGTGGTGGCACCGCACCACCAGTGAAAGCTAGAACTATGGTCGATATAGTCATGCCGATAGCAACGAGGATGCTTGCTATCGTGACACCCTGCTCTCTGAACAGAGTGCGAAGACGCTCACCGAGTGTCGTCTCCTCGTGCAGGACCCTCGAGATTGTTTCGCGGATCGGACTTATTTGGGTGCGGAGAGCCTCACGGTTAGTCGATGCAGCCTGCAAGCGAGCTTCTCTTTCATCCCTCAACGACCGCAGGCGTTCGGTGATCCGCTCGGTAGATTCTCTATCGCCACCCGCTTCCTCCAGTTTTCTTTCTTCTAGCGCGATATGTTCATCCAGCGACGAGAGTTTGGCGAGGTTAAGGACCAGTTCGCCACGGACCGTTTGCATAACCTTATCGAGGCCCCGGAGTTCGCGAAGAGGTAACGGTGGGTCATCGTTGAGTATTTCGTTTTCGCTGAACGTGGTCTCCATCGTGTTAATAGCGTCGGTGGCTACTTGAGGGACGTCGCTGAGCTCAACCGTTTCTATGCGGAGGCCGTTTTCGCCATCGTTTCGTCGGTAGACTGTAGGGCCTCTACAGCGCGGGGCGGCATAATTGTTTTACCCCTCTTCCAATCTGGGAATCCGAGTTCGTTCCTTATGAGTTGGCCACCGCCCGGGTTTCCTACAATGGTGCTCAGTGCTAGGGGTTTACCGGTCATCGTGTTGACTATTGGGATATTTGATGCTGCTTTTAGTCGCAATCTACCGTTCAGATCAAATTTGAACTTGGAGTAGTCGCGACCGACAGATGGGACCAGACCTTTTTCTGCCAAACAGTTGTAGTAGTCGTCTACAGCTCCCTCGAGTAATTCCCGACTTTGACTAATAGTAGCGCCACCTAATTCCCGCGATTGCGATTGGATTGGAACTGGAGGCTCTATTAAGGTCGTTTCGTTATAGTTATCGATGTCATCATCTATGTCATAATCATCCTCATCGACGTAATCGTCTCTGCCGATTTTATTCGTGTCAATATCGTAATCAGCCATCTTTATAATTTTCTTAAAATGAATTATGTATTAAAGACAAAACCATACGGGTTTAATATAGATTCACTAAATTATGTCTTCGAGTCAATACGGTCGCAAACTCAATCCATACCGCAGACTGCGTGAGCCCCTCGGGGCGAAAGGCGTGAGACAGAGTGTCGTTATTACGAACAACCCATCGACGATCGACCAGAACCAGCAGCTCTTGGTCCGCTTCCCCAACCTCGGAGCTAACGACGTCATTGTGCCGGGGACTGTTCACCTCGCTTTCACTATTTCGCTGACGTCGACGGACGAGGACCGAAACGTCGCGCCATCGTCAAGAAGACCATGATAAAGATTTCTGGTAATGAGGTGATGTCGATCGATGACAGCGACGTCTACCATTGTTATTAGGACCTATGGAAGACGGCGCAAGAGCGGGAAAACGCTGTCTATCAGGGTATTGACACCAGCAAAAATAAGAACGTAACCAAACTTAGAATCGGGGCTGGTAACAAGGTAGATAACAACGCGAGTGACAACGCGGTCACGGGCGCTTACGGCAACCGCTTCTACATCCCGCTCGACTTTGAGTTGCTGGAGAGTCACATGCCCTACTATCAGAGTGCTTTGGCTGACCGCCTCGAATACGAACTAACGTTCAACGACTACGGACGAGTTCTCATAGCCACCGACCAGTTATCGACGTATACGATCGATAATGTTTCCCTGGAGTACGACATGGTCATGATGCCCGAACTCGCGCGATTGATCAGAACCCAGTACGCCGGGCACGTTGCCATACTTTATGACCGAGTTCTTCGCCATCGCAAGATGACGAAAGACAAAAGCGACACATTGTGGAATATTAACGTCAACGTACCCGCCCGCTCTATGAAAGGTATACTGATGCTGTTCGAGGAGGCTCGGTTAGCGCTCGGTGCTAGAAAAACCGACAGATTCTTTAACCCCAAAATCACGAAGACGATCGAGGGAGTCCCCAATCAACTCTACAGTGCGGGTCTTCGCGCGCACCAGCAGTGGGACGAAGTAAGAAAACAGTTTGCTGCCGGCTCTAAGCGCTCTCCGAAGGTTGCAGCTCGAAGAAGAGCTCGAAGGTGGCAGCCGCCGCGTGACTGATCCCGTGTGGTCTCTCAATGTATATCATCTAGATCGATCTATTACCAAACCTGATGAGCCCGTGCTCTACTATTTGGATGATGGGCCATCTCGAGGGTTTGTTCGCGAAGAACTTCTTATGGTGCCTTCTGACACCCAGCTACCCCCGAGTCTTTAGATTGCTACTTTTCTTAATTTTTTCAAAATTATTCATTAAATAAATCATTAGAGAGGTTCTGTATGTATTCCGTCTGGTAACACGCGTCTTTTATCGTAGTATGCCGAGAGTCCTAATTTTTGTTGACAGTACGTTTTCATAACGCCGTCTTTCATTTTAAATCCTCTATTTTGTGCTACATCTATAATGTGTTTTCCATCTTCTGTAGTTTCACTTAGTACTCGTTTATATCTATCCCAATTTAAATTGTTAGTTCTCTTGGACATTCCTTTCGCAGAGTTTTTATTAATAGAATTAAATTTTTCTACAAAATAACACTTACTAGATAACGCTATCGCCCTATCTCCTCTAAATTCCATTTTGAAAAGTCCGGGCTCTCTTTCGCTCCATTTATCCCAAGCCAACCATTTCTTTTTTTCTTTTTCAAACCCGTCTAGTAAGTTAGGTCTAATCAATTCCTCTATCGTTTTTCCACTAACTCCTATATACATACTATCTGTATCCATCTGTATTAATTCAAAGTCTTCTCTTTTTAAGTATTTGTCTAGAAATTCGTAGTAAAATTCCAACATTCTCAATTTAGCTAGTTGATAAACCGCTATTCCACAATGGAATGGTCTCTTTACCGCACACCTGGGTTTTCTTGAAGATATTTCGTACGCATCTCCTATCTCTTCCAAATCGTCAAAGAATGCAGATCTTAATGCTTTGTCAACACAGGTTTCGTTTTGTGTATATGTCGTATTTAAATGTCTCTCCGTTGCCTCTATCATTTTTCCACAACACGAGTTTCCTAATAATTTCATTATGTCGGCTACTGGTTTCTTATTTGGTTCTACATCACCTGTTCGTCTTACGGCTGTAGCTTCTTTTGCGAACCATTCGAATGGTTTTCCACTAATATAATCTATAACACGATGAACTCCAGTTATTTCTAGGCCGTGTTTTAAATACCATTTCAACAGTGGCGCGTACAGAAATACTTTAGTGGCGGTCATAGATCCCACCAATTTTTTTCCATCTCCTCTTGTTCGGCCAGTATCTTTTAAATATTTTAACATGTGTGTGGGAACTTCATCAACCTCTACTTCTCTGTTTATAAATATTGGGGACATTTCAGAAAACTTATCTTTTAAGTTGTGTGGAACTTCTATATCCACCTCCGCAAACCCAAACCAGTCTCCAGATCAAACTCTTTTACAAAACTTTTTAATAAATTTAGGGTTATGTGGGGTATCTATATGGTGTATAGTTTCTCTCCCACACGGCATCTCTTTATTTAACGTAGATAAATATAACGCGTTTGCATCGTACCCCAAAACAGCCTTGCAAGGTTTGGAACCCACTCTAATATTTGAAACACCAGCTTCTGCATATCGTGTAAATACTATTGATGGACCGCCAACTAGAGCGTCCTTCATCATTTCGTATGTTTCTTCTTTTGGTGCATATAGAGCATCCTCCGGTATAATCGTCTTTGAAGATTTTTGTTCTTTAATAGTTCCTCTCAATAAATATTGTATAGCTACTCCAGGTAGTGTTACCGCATCTTTGAAAATATCCACACTCTGTGTTTATAAAATTCACACATTTTTTTCCACCGCTTCTAGGAACGGTGCTACATCTAAATCGTTATAATATTTCAACCAATCTCTGAAAGATTTTATATTATTTTCTTCGAAAATTCTACGACATTTACTTAATTCTGTTTCATCTATTAACATTTTCCCAGATAGTTTGGAATACCAATTCTCTATATCCGGTAGTCCTGGGTAATCCAGTTTGTCTGGAGAATCGAACCACTCATAAGGAAAGAAAGATTTTTGTCCTTTGCATTCGTAGGCTTTTATCCAACTATCGTAATTTACACCGGGTCCTAGATAAAGTATTACATCAAGAAATCTAAACTCTAGAGTAAATAGAAATATTGTTGCGTTTGCACGTTTTCCGACCATTACTTTCTTTGTTGTTGATGCTAGTTCGCCTACTAGGTATTTCTTTATTAAGTTTATATCGTACTTACTGCTGTTAAAACCTATAACCGGTACTTGCTCTATCCACTGTTCGATCTTGGCGATTTGGTTTTTACGTAAATGTTCTGTATTAAACCCATATCTTGACCACACTTCTTCTCTTATAGCTTTTCCCATGAATTTGTCTATAAGTTTTGCGGGATCTTTATCACAAATATGAGTTACTGTTCCTGAGAAATTATCTCCTATACTAACGCTTACCGGAACGTGCTCGGCTTCGTACTCTAGATTATTACCGAGAGTTTCAAATTCTGGGTTGAGATATGCCTCAAAATCGTATACTATCTGATATGGATAAAGAGTAGTGTCGCAACCGATCTTTATGTCTTTTCCCGTTCTTTGAAATTCGCATTCCCACATAACTACTAGGTTGAATTCTTTGCTTCTTCTAATAAATGTATCTCTTCTCATAGTGGATGCGCGTTCTTCTTTTATATGCTTTGCATGAATCTCACACCCGTGCCAGTAACAGCCGTGATATTGATATACGGTATTGGTTTCCGTACAGTATCCATCTACTGGAGCTCCTAAAACCCATCTTTCACCCCCGTGTCCACACTGTTCGTGGTGAATGTGAATTCCCTCCCGCTTTTCCACAGAGTACATCCAATCGATCGCCCCATAACTGTTAGAACTTTTTGGGTAGAACGCTTTCTCGAACGACGGTTTATTACCTATTGCCTTATAGTGTGCTGGTACCTTTTTCAACCACCATACGTTACATTCGGTTGGTTGATATACTTCTATACCGATTTTAAAAAACTCTTCAATCTTTTTCAGATCTGAAAAAGGAATTGGTGAAACCACATTACTACCAAAATATTGCTTACTAAGTTCTTTCGCCTTTTCTGTACATCTGTCGGGTCTTTTATCTGTCATATGCATAGCTAGACACCTGAACAGACAAAGGTCGTCATTATACTTATCTAAAGAATACATACCTTTTTTATTCTTCAGCCATTCTGGAAGTTCTCCTCCTGCTGCTTCTTTGGATTGTAGTCCCAAATCTATTCCCCTACTGCCCTGTATTAGCTTTACGAAAACCTCTACCCATCTTATTCGGTCTGTCTATTTTATCGGACATTATTCGTGTTTGTTCCTTATCTGACAGCCATTTTTTAACGGTTTTCATTGATGATAGTGGTTCGCTACCGAGATTTTTGTGCATTATTATAGTTACAGATTTTCCATTTTTAGTTTCCTCCATATGTTCTAGCTTGTAAGAATATGAATATCTCAAATAAAAATTGGTTGTTATATAAGGAGCGAGTTTATCGGACATGCGTTCAAACCCGTTAATGTCAATGTTTTTACGAAAGGATAATGTAACTACCCGTCTTCCATTTTCTACCTTTTCCAATGTTTCATCGTGAGCCCCCAATATTTCTTCACCTTTTTCCACTATCGAGCGAACTATAGATCTTTTCTTATTATTTGATATTTGGTCACCTGTGTGTTTAATCTGAGACAAATTATTGGTGCTTGAAGGTTTTATTACACTAGCCCTTAACTCCGCAATACTTTCTTTTTTTTTTGAATTCTGTTACCAACTTCCTCCGCTTTGGATATATCATTAAATGCCCCTCTTTTATAGGCGCGGGTAAACCGCTTCATAAACACCTTATTCTTTGTGGCGTTTATCAGCTTTGTCAACCCCCTAACTCTCAACCGTTTACTATAAGTAATCCCTAGAGATTCGGCTTCTCTTCTCAAACTTTCTATTTCTGCTCTAGTTTCTGGCGTTATCATATTTTCTGTATATACTTTTGTATATATACTTTTGTATAACCTATAAAATTTATCTGTTCAATTGGACGTGAAAAATTTACATCATGTTTTGTTCACATCCAATTGAACAGATAAATTTCATAGGTTATATACATATATAATGGAGTGTGTGACTTGTTGTAAGACGTTTACGTGTAAAGACTATCTACGAAGACATCTAGCGAGACGTAGAAAGTTTCCTTGTGTCCCCCCACAATTTCAATGCCCCAGATGCCCTTGTAAATTCGTTAGTGCCCAAACTCTTTGTAGACATAATCAACTACGCTGTCAGGTGGCTAAAGGTGAACGTGGTAGACTAGAGCTGGTAGAATTAGTTGCTGATCTGCGAAATAAATTAGCTATATCGGAGGAGAAAAATGAAGTGTTGGAATATAAACTATTGTACTTGCATTAATGATTTCGACTTTTTTCAAAAGTCAATTACCAATATAATTGGGACTACAATACCACCACCAACTTTTGGTTGGAGGTGGTATCATTTTGACTCCCTCTTTTCAAAAATTATTTTCTCCAAAAATTCATAAATTTGCTGTCGGGAGACAATTTTCCTCGTTAACCAATTTTTTGCTTTTCGGGGGTGGTGGGGGTATTGTAGAGGGCTATAAATGATATCACGGTAGGTGGTATCATTTTGACTCCCTTACTACTACTGCATTTATTTCGAAAGGATAGTAATTAAGGTATATGGGTCTGATACGGCTGCATTTCACAATCATTCAGTCCATAATCTTGAGTTAGTATTTGGGCATTCATAGCGTAACATGTTTGTAATTTCCTACCTGTGTATTTTGCTTTTTTAATTTTGTTTGCTTCTTTATCGTTATGTTTGTTTTTATACTTTTGATTATTTTCTTTTATGGTTGCTTATTTTTTAAGTCTTATTCTGTTATATTTGTATACCCGCCTAGGTCGTATTTGTTCGTTAACTGGCAGGTTTACACCATGTGGCTGGGTGCGCGCCCAATATTTGATTAGATTTCCTTCACGCCTCAGATCTAATGGTTCTACTACGGTTTCTACCTCGACTGCAGCGGCTCTAGTTGATTTATATGCACCTGTTGCCACTTTGAGGGCCGCTCTTTGAATTAGTTCTAGTTTAGCTAAGTGTTCCGCTGCAGCGTCTTTAGAAGCATGCTGCCATAGTCCATTTTTGATAATAATAGAGCTTTGTACAACAATAGAAGGGATAGTTTATCCGCTCCATATGACGTACCCGATACTAGTTTCATTAAGTTGAGATCTTTTCTACAGCGTTGGACTATGTTATTTATATGTGTTCCCCAGGTAAGTCGATCGTCCAAATACATACCCAGGAATTTTACACATTTTGTGTATGGTATTGCTTGATTGTTTACCATTAAATCTTTAATTTTATAAGTTTGTTCTCTTATGTATGCATACCGCTGCTCCTCATTTGTATAGCAGAGTAATCCACTGCCATGAAATATGACTGCCTCAGTTTTAAGCGGGGAGATTTTAAAGCCCCATTTGTTTTGCCAAAATGTTATTTTATCTAGTGCTGTCTGTATTACCCCCAGGGCTACTCTGAGATCTGTATGCTCTTTCCAGATCGCGCCGTCGTCGGCAAATTGTGACAGGCCTGGTTTTGTGTTTGTACTATACTGTTTAATTCTGTATATAATGTATATATCATGACATTAAATAGTGTCGGGCTTATGACACTACCCTGGGGGCTGCCATTATCAATACTTTGAAATTCTGAATGCTCTGTGCCTATTCTTACTCTAATTTTTCTGCCCGTCAGAAAGTTATCTAACCAAAGCAACATTCTGTTGTTTACGCCCTTCCCGATTAGTTGTTATATTGCTCCCTCTGTCCACATTAGGTCAAAGGCTTTTTCTAAGTCTAGAAATACAGCTACGACTAGTTTTTTTTTCCATTTGTGCTGTTTTAATGATTGTTTCTAATCGAGCTAGTTGATCCATCGTGAATCTATGATTTCTAAATCCTGACTGGGTTGGGCCAATTTTCTGATTAGATTCAAAATGATGTTTTAGTCTGATGGCCACCATAGTTTCCATTAATTTACATATTACAGATGTTAGTGAAATGGGTCTGTATGAGGCTGGTATAGTTGCATCCTTGTTTGGTGTGATTATTGGGATAATGGTAGCCTCTTTCCAAGCGTCAGGCAGGGAGCCTTCGGCCCAGGATTTATTTATTAGCAGGAGCAGTTGTTCCATTGATTCATGTGGTAATTGTTTAAGTATATTATAATGTATTTTATCTGCTCCTGGTGCAGTACTTTTTTTAGTTTTAAGGGCAGCTTTAAGTTCCGACATTATAAATGACCTATTAAGGCAGTCCGTATTCAGGTCTGGTGTCAGAGTATGGTTGTCTATCTTAGCTTGTATTTTCGGGTCTCTTTTATCTTTTTCTATTCTGAATTCTGATGTTAAATTATTGTTGCTAGACATATTATTGTAATGATATGTGAGCACCTCTGCTTTTTGTTTCAGTAGTATATAGGGAGTCAAAATGATACCACCTCCCATTTGTGGATACAGATTGCACACACACATCCCTTTTTGAGCCACGATACCACCACGATACCACCACCCAATTGTGGATACGAATTGCACACACATCCCTTTTTGGGAGAGTCGAAGAAAAAATTTGTCTCCCCAAGAGGCAAACAGACTACAATGTTCCACCACCCAATTGTGGATACACATCCCTTTTTGGGAAGTGTAGGAGAAACAGAAATGGCAGACGACAATGTTCCACCACCCAATTGTGGATACGAATCCCTTTTTGGGAAAGTAGAAGAAAAACTCGTCTCCCAAGAGGCAAACAGAAATGGCAGACGACACCCAATTGTGGATACGAATTGCACACACATCCCTTTTCGGGAAAGTTGTATCCACATTCGGGACGAAACATCCACAATCGTACTACCACCCCAAAATATGGCATGGGAAAAGGTCGAGAAATCCGCAATTGGGACGAAAACATCCACAATCGTACTACCACCCCAAAAATATGCACGGGAAAAAGGTCGAGAAATCCGCAATTGGGACACAACTGGGACACGATATCCACAATTGCACTGGCGCCGTAGGAGAAATTCGTCTCCAAACAGAAATGGCAGACGACACCCAATTGTGGATTTCTCGAACAAAGACCAAGTTGGAAAACCTCTCTAGAATTGGGTCGAGAAACCCACAATTGGGACAAGAGTATCCACAACTGGACTGGTAGTACGAAATACGACGTTTGGTCCAATAGTGGATGGGGGTTCTAGTCCATTCCGCACCGAGAGTCTTGGAGGTCTCGCCTCGCCACATCCACAAACGAACGCCCAATTGAAGATATGTTTCCCATTGGAATAGACAGACACAATGCCATACAAGGAATGCGAAACATGCGGCAAGGGTTTCGACAAACCCGCAAATCTTCGAAGGCACAGGGACCGCAAGAACCCGTGCAGACCTCCCACGAGAGAGTGTCCCGGATGTGGAGGGAAGTTTGCCACCTACAAGACTCTCTGGCAACATCGCTCGAACAGGTGTCCCGAGGGGCCAGAAGATAGAACCACGGAGGGTAGCAAGAAGAAGGCTGCGACCAGGAAGAGGATCCTGGTACTGGAGAGGAGGGTGGTAGAGTTGGAGGAGGAGGTGGCTAGACTGCGGGATGGAAAACCTCGCGAGAACATCGACAGCGACGACGACGAGACCGATTGGACAGATCTGTAGAGAGAGGGGGATTCCCCCCACTGGCCCCCATCTCGACTCCCAACGGCAAACAAAACCTCTCCCCAAACTAGGTAGAACCCCCACCCAATTGTCCACTTTTGGGAAAGTCGAACAAAAATCGTCTCCCAAGAGCAAAACAAAATCTAGACCACATCGAAGTTCCCAATAGGGAGGGTTCGAATATTTTCCAAAATGGCTACTGCATGTAGAAAGGGTCTCGCCCTCCAGAGGGAGGGTGTACGGAGTCGCTAGTTTCGTTTTTCCCATTCGGCGTACCGGACTGTTTTGCGGAGTGCACGAACTGGGCGTCGGGATCTGGTTTGTTCTTCCAGAGTCTACAAGCCTCTAGAGACCTGAATGGTTTGCAAACTGCATACACAGCGAAAGCAATCCCAAGACACCACTTTGCATTCTCCATCGTTTGCCAAATGTCGTGCACCTCCAAGTCTTTTTCGCATTTCGGCTCGCTAGGCTTGGGAGCGCTAGCCTCGGTTGTCTCGGATGCACTAGTCTCGGAACCAGTGTCCGAAAACGCGCTAGTTCCAACCTCCACCAAACGGTCTTCTAGAAACCCCAAACACGACTCCAAATTCGCCAGCAAACGCTCCAAACGAAGTTCCACATCCAGTAGCTTGCGATCCAAACGGTTCCCCAAGAAATGCAAACGC
Source organism: Conchocele bisecta (assembly GCA_029237695.1). NCBI lineage: Eukaryota > Metazoa > Mollusca > Bivalvia > Lucinida > Thyasiridae > Conchocele > Conchocele bisecta. The sequence goes on from CM055277.1 coordinate 34,832,442, forward strand.
GTAGATTCGCCGGCTGGGCGGGCACCTTCTAGAGTGGTATTCGCAAGGGGAGGTTCTTCTAGAGGACCAGGTGTAGGAGGTGGGTCTACATTCGCAATGGGAGGTTCTTCTAGGGGTGTTGTACTGCTAGTTTCGGGAGTTGCACTACTAGTTTCGTCGGCGTGGTCCAGAATTTTTTGGAGTCTTGCGCTACCAATTCCGTACTTCTTTTTGGTTTGGCGGGCTGTGGACATCCCACGGGTGGAAACAATTTCTCGGATGGCTTTCGGGGACAAGTAGGTTTTCGGCATGGCTACGAAAACGTCTTTCTACACACAGGGGAACATGTGTCCAACATGGAATTCCCAAAATTCCTCGAAGTGCTTGGGACGTGCGGGACACTTGGGGCTCTCCCAGGAGAAGCACGTTTTCTAGGATTGCTGTGTGTGTTGCTGTGGATTGCTGTGGATTGCTGTGGATTGCTGCGGATTGCTGCGGATTGCCGCGTATTGCTGCGTATTGGTGTGTATTGGTAGGCAATCATAGAAAACATGCTTCTCCTGGGAGAGCCGCAAGTGTCCCGCACGTCCCAAGCACTTCGAGGAATTTTGGGAATTCCATGTTGGACACATGTTCCCCTGTGTGTAGCCATGCCGAAAACCTACTTGTCCCCGAAAGCCATCCGAGAAATTGTTTCCACCCGTGGGATGTCCACAGCCCGCCAAACCAAAAAGAAGTACGGAATTGGTAGCGCAAGACTCCAAAAAAGTATGGACCACGCCGACGAAACTAGTAGTGCAACTCCCGAAACTAGCAGTACAACACCTCTAGAAGAACCTCCCATTGCGAATGTAGACCCACCTCCTACACCTGGTCCTCTAGAAGAACCTCCCCTTGCGAATGCCACCCTAGAAGGTGCCCGCCCAGCCGGCGAATCTACGTGTTTGCATTTCTTGGGGAACCGTTTGGATCGCAAGCTACTGGATGTGGAACTTCGTTTGGAGCGTTTGCTGGCGAATTTGGAGTCGTGTTTGGGGTTTCTAGAAGACAGTTTGGTGGAGGTTGGAACTAGCGCGTTTTCAGACACTTGTTCCGAGACTAGTGCATCCGAGACAACCGAGGCTAGCGCTCCCAAGCCTAGCGAGCCGAAATGCGAAAAAGACTTGGAGTTGCACGACATTTGGCAAACGATGGAGAATGCAAAGTGGGGGCTTGGGATTGCTTTCGCTGTGTATGCAGTTTGCAAACCATTGTTTCCATTCGTGTATCTAGAGGCTTGTAGACTCTGGAAGAACAAACCAGATCCCGACGCCCAGTTCGTGCACTCCGCAAAACAGTCCGGTACGCCGAATGGGAAAAACGAAACTAGCGACTCCGTACACCCTCCCTCTGGAGGGCGCGACCCTTTCTACATGCAGTAGCCATTTTGGAAAATATTCGAACCCTCCCTATTGGGAACTTCGATGTGGTCTAGATTTTGTTTTGCTCTTGGGAGACGATTTTTGTTCGACTTTCCCAAAAGTCCAAATGTGGGCAATTGGGTGGTATCATTTTTCTACCTACTTTGTGGAGAGGTTTTGTTTGCCGTTGGGAGTCGAGATGGGGGCCAGTGGGGGAAAATCCCCCTCTCTCTACAGATCTGTCCAATCGGTCACGTCGTCGTCGTCGCTGTCGATGTTCTCACGAGGTTTTCCATCCCGCAGTCTAGCCACCTCCTCCTCCAACTCTACCACCCTCCTCTTCCTGGTCGCAGCCTTCTTCTTGCTACCCTCCGTGGTTCTATCTTCTGGCCCCTCGGGACACATGTTCGAGCGATGTTGCCAGAGAGTCTTGTAGGTGGCAAACTTCGCTCCACATCCGGGACACTCTCTCGTGGGAGGTCTGCACGGGTTCTTGCGGTCCCTGTGCCTTCGAAGATTTGATTTGGTTTGTCGAAACCCTTGCCGCATGTTTCGCATTCCTTGTATGGCATTGTGTCTGTCTATTCCAATGGGAAACATATCTTCAATTGGGCGTTCGTTTGTGGATGTGGCGAGGCGAGACCTCCAAGACTCTCTGTGCGGAATGGACTAGAACCCCCATCCACTATTGGACCAAACGTCGTCTTTCGTACTACCAGTCCAGTTGTGGATACTCGTGTCCCAATTGTGGGTTTCTCGACCCAATTCTAGAGAGGTTTTCCAAGTTGGTCTTTGTTCGAGAAATCCACAATTGGGTGTCGTCTGCCATTTCTATTTGGAGACGAATTTCTCCTACGGCGCCAGTGCAATTGTGGATATCGTGTCCCAGTTGTGTCCCAATTGCGGATTTCTCGACCTTTTTCCCATGCATATTTTTGGGGTGGTAGTACGATTGTGGATGTTTTCGTCCCAATTGCGGATTTCTCGACCTTTTCCCATGCCATATTTTGGGGTGGTAGTACGATTGTGGATGTTTCATCCCGAATGTGGATACAACTTTCCCGAAAAGGGATGTGTGTGCAATTCGTATCCACAATTGGGTGTCGTCTGCCATTTCTGTTTGCCTCTTGGGAGACGAATTTTTCTTCTACTTTCCCAAAAAGGGATTCGTATCCACAATTGGGTGGTGGAACATTGTCGTCTGCCATTTCTGTTTCTCAAACACTTCCCAAAAAGGGATGTGTATCCACAATTGGGTGGTGGAACATTGTAGTCTGTTTGCCTCTTGGGGAGACAAATTTTTTCTTCGACTCTCCAAAAAAGAGATGTGTGTGCAATTCGTATCCACAATTGGGTGGTGGTATCGTGGTGGTATCGTGGCTCAAAAAAGGATGTGTGTGTGCAATCTGTATCCACAAATGGGAGGTGGTATCATTTTGACTCCCTATATACTACTGTTTTTCATCCCATATTAATGTATTATCATGTGATAATGGGGGCATTTGTTGTGTTGGTTTACCTCTTACTCGATTAAATAAATTCCAGACTTCTTTACTTGTTTTATCTTTCGTAATTGCTGATATAAAATTCGCCCAACCTTTCTCTTTTGCTGTTTTAATGGTTTCAGACGCCAGGCTCTTGGCTTCCAAGTATTCCTCTCGCCTTCTTTGTTTTAGTTGTACATGATATTTATAGGCTTGTTTCCATCTTCGCAGACAGTTTTCCCTGTTTTTAATGGCTTTTGTGCAAGCGGGTGTCCACCAGGGATTGGTAGGGCGATTATGTGCTTTACCACTTGTCTGTGGTATGCTTTCTTTACTTATTCCGTAGAGTGTGCTCACAAATTCATCGTGATAGTTTTTTGTATCTAAATTCGCATCGATATGTAACCTAGTGGTGCATAGTTGATGGAAGAGTTCCCAGTTTGCATGACCTAACTTCCATTTGGGAATTGTTGCGCGAGTTCTCTTGTGATAATGGGTACAGACTTTAGTAATAATCGGATAGTGATCGCTGCCTATTGTTGAGTTGTGGATGGTCCACGAGGCCAAGGAAGCTAGAGCTGGTGTAGCTAATGTGATGTCTGGTGCAGATCCTATACTTTTAACCCTTGGTAGATGGGATGAGTCGTATGTTTCTGGGCCATTATTTAGTATAACGTAATTAGTATTATCTAGGAATGTTATAATTTCATCACCTATTTTGTTTACTTTATTAAAATAATGAATGTCCCAAAGTGGATTATGTCCGTTAAAGTCACCCAATATCAGTGTTTTGTTACTAACTTGTTTTATTACCTTGTATAAGTTTTGTAGAACGTTTTCGGTTTTATTAATACTCGGACTTATGTAGATATTAGATTATGAGATAATTAAGGTAAGCTTAATATCATAGGCCGAACATCAATTGGTACTTGTTTGTTTTCTCATGTCATATATCTTGATCAGTCAGTTATTAATTGGGTTATACATACTGTGTGAACGCTTAATTAACAATACGTCGACGTAAATGAACAAGATTAAAGAAAGATTAGAGCAACACATTTTAATCCCGAATCCAAATCAATTAGTGACATCGCGGTAAGAATTAAAGTCTTAATTCACATTTGAGCCGACCATTTATCAAATGTAGTAATCCGTAGTAATGGTTTTCCCATATAATCGTTTTTCTTTGATGGCTGCCTGAGTGTTGAAATTGGCTTTAATCAATGATAACAAAGTATAGTTTTAATCATCACGCTAATTAATGACTTTGACACCCCGAACCGAGTGACTAGTTTGCTTAATGTAGCGTCAGACAATTATGTATTGTCTTTAATGAACAGAATATAATCCAAAAACACGTAAAGTGGCGAAAACTTGTTTCGACCAGCGTAACAGCAAGTTGCCTTTACTGGATTGTCTCGCGGGGCTGTCAAAATTATTTTCGCCGCTGATGAAAGGATGTGTCGATCGACGAGCCTCTCTACCGAGTGCATAGTACACAACACCTTCACCCTCGAAGTGAACTGGAGCTATTCGCCGACGCAGAACAGCGTTCCAGTTCCGGATGACCTACTTTCCGCCAAGACGAAACAAAAGAACAAGGCGTATTTCCTTCGAAGGCGGGAAAACAGGAGAAGACAAAGTCTAGCGGCGGCCATTGCCGCTGAGCAAACTCCTTCTGTTCCTGCCATGGACTCCGAGCCATCAGGAAGGACTCAACCGATCCCTACGATACGGAGGTCGCTTAACACTGCAGTGACGACACCGGTGACTGACAGATCGTGGATGACCGGCAGCTGGGAAGAAATGGACACTTCTGCGGGGTCTTCACCTGCAGATCTATATGTGCCGAGCAAAGAACCAGAAAGAACCGGACCACATCATCGCCGCCTCCAAGATCTTCTTCACAGCAGTGGATGGGACTTTGGCATCCGGCTACAACACAGCAATGGCGCCAGAACTTCGACCAGACGACATACCGTACACCTGCTTCAACATGACGCACGATGCGGCAATGGCTGCTGAGGAATGGATACGATCTGGGAGAGTCGTCAGGAGTGACAAGGAGATCACGCGGATGGATGACCACAACGCACGACTCTACTGTCGGATGATGGGGTTCAACTCTCTTGCTGCTCTACGACAGGCGGTGTACAACACCTACAAAGAGGGCAAGCCCGATGCCCAATTCGACGTCGCTTGAGGACTCCAGCAGGAGCATGAGTGAGGGGAGAGGCTGGTTCTACACAGGAACCGATTTTTCGAACGCGGGGCGACCCAGGTGAGATAAACAAATCGCCCTTTTCAGGGCGAACATTTAGGCGCATCGGTCTGAACCCGTTCTAGGTCACGAATTGTGGCCGACAGGGTTGACGTACTTTAACGCGCACCTGCCAATTTACTTTGGATTTTTTATGACACCTTAAATTACTTCAAAATTATTTTTAAACATTCGGCCTCTTTCTTGGATGCAATGCCCCGGGTATGGAAGGTCTTAGAGCCAATTCCCACCCTTAAATATAAGTCAATCCAAAAGTGGCGAAAATATGCGAAAGGTTACATCTGTGTGATGGACCTTATTTCGCGTAGAAGGCAGTGTGTATCCATGCAGTCTTGTCGGCAACTTCTGAACTGACTGACGTCGAGTCTGCTCTTCTCTTGTAAGTTTCGAGTTTCTTCGAAACTTCTATTTGGACCTTTTTTAATATTTACAAGAATTTACTTGATATTTTACATTATTGACTTCCACTTTTATGAATAACACTGAGGGTCAAATTGTGAGGGGAAAGTATGCCAGAATTTGTTTATGCGACTTTTAAAGGTGTTGACACTTGGTGCTGCAACAATGCTATCTGTGAACCTATTCCAGACTTTAACTACTCTGTGGCTAAAGGTGTGGAGTTTACTACTCAGACGCGCTCTTTTCTTGAATAGTTTATATGTACTGCCTCTGGTGGGTGAATAGTTTGCGCTTATCTACATGATCGATGTCATGCAGCATTTTGTACACCTGTACCATATCCACTCTAAATCGACGGTATTCTACAATGGCAGTCGTAGGATTCTTAATCTTTCAGAATAAGACTTATTTGATAGATTTCTTGCCAGTCTGGTTGCTCTTCTTTGGACGTTTTCTAGTGCATTTGTATCTTTTTGTATACACTGGAGACCATACACATGACCCATACTCTAGATGAGAATATTTTTCGTCCAGATAAGCAAAACTCCTGAATATGATGCCAAGATTTCTGCTCGCTTTACCTATTTGGTTGTTAATATGATGGCTAAATTTCAGCTTTGAGTCTACCTGAATAACCTCAAAATTGTTTCATGTCTTTGTCTGCTAAATATTATTTGTTTACGTTATTGTTCCCAATATGTAACTGTTTACACTTTTGTTATTCCGAGTTGCCACGAGTCCATCCATGTGCACGCGCCGTGGAAATTGCATTATTAAAGCGAATAGTTTCATACTTTAGACATCTCTAAATGTATAGACCAATCTATCAAATGAAAGCTATGCGACTCATGTTTAATATATCATCAAATATATTGTAATAGGTAAAGGGATGTGTAATTTATTAAAGGTTCGTGAGTTCCGGGGATTATCGCTGTATTTTTATTGTCTAATTCGCAACAGACAAAGTGCTATTTTCAATCCCCATTAAACTACTTTTCACAATGACCAATTATACAAATCAATATATCAAATTAAAGCCACGAATATCACATTTAATGTGGTGCATCTCAAATTGCTACACAGTTTTAAGAAATATAATTGTTTAATACATTAATGAGTTCCGGGGAATCTGAGAACCGTTTTCCGGGATAGAAACAAATCTAAGAAAATGTGTTTTTCAATGGACGAATTTATAACTTTCTGTATATCCAAATTAGTTCATCTATATACCACATTAAAGCTAATAGCATCCCCTTTAATTCGACATATCACATATTAAATCGGTTATAAGGGACATAACTTATGGCCGCATTTGTGAGCTCCGTCTTTTATTCGTTTTATATTATAACTATTCTGGGGAATAAACTCTAGTGATGGCAGTCCTAGGATTCTTAATCTTTCAGAATAAGACTTATTTGATATATTTCCTACCAGTTGCTCTTCTTTGTACGTTTTCTAGTGCAATTGTATATTTTGTATACATTGGAGACCATACACATGAGCCATACTCTAGAGATCTTACTAATGACTTGTATAGTGTTAGAAAATATTTTTGTCCAGATAAGAAAAGCTCCTGAATATGATACAAAGACTTCTGCTCGCTTCAGCTATTTCGTTGTTAATATGATGGCTACATTTCAGCTTTGAGACGAAAGTTACTCACAATTCTTCTTGGTCTACCTGAATAACCTCAAAATTGTTTCATGTCTTTGTCTGCTAAATAGTATTTGCTTACGTTATTGTTCCCAATATGTAACTGTTTACACTCATTTTATTCCTAGTTGCCACGAGTCCATCCATGTGCACGTGTTATTTAGGCTTTGCTGACTAGTGGCTGATCCTTCAATACCATCTACTTTGCCATATAGTTGTGTGTCATTTGCAAACATTTTGATCATGCAGTCAACTACCTCTGGCAGATCGTTTACATAGATGAGAAATAGTAGCACTGGGCATAAAACACATCCTGGTGGTATTCCACTATGAAAAATAAAATCTATCAATCTGATAAATTATGTAGAGATTTCGAAAATTTTATTTTTCGAACTCTCTTCAGTTATTGCTATTATGTCAGGAAATTTTTCTTGTACTGTGCTTTCAAGTTCGTCTCTTTTTGATGCTGTTAAACAAGCAGCATATTTGTGTAAGTTATATACAGTTCTTTGATTTGGATTGTGGTTTTACTATTGTCATTTTCAGTATCATTATTTACAATAAAACGTGCCTCCTATTTGTTCGAGAATAACTGGTGCCGAGTCTGGGACTATAGCGAGTCTGATAATTAATTGCGTTTTGTGCCACATTTGTTACCGTGTTCACACTCTGGTCCACTGAATTCAGAATTCCTCCATTAATTGTTTCCTCAGTTATTGTGTCAGCTAAAAATGGATCCACTATTGGAATACTGTTTGTTGGACTGGTGTTATGTGAGTCAGTGAAAGTGTTCATCGCACTCGGTTGGCTGTTGATCACACTTAAGGGGTTAGATAATATGTGATTTATGGAGGCGAGTTTGTTAAGATATCTGCCGGACCTGGTTGCTGAACATCTATTGTCCTTCTTTCAGTCTTTTTCTTTCGTTCTTCTCGTTGGATTGGTGTTATATAGATCTTTGAATATTAGGACTCGCTGTAGAGCTGGTTCAACCTTATGTGCAATAAATTTAGCATTATTCAATAAAAACTGTCTTTGTTTAGTTTCACTCATGATGACTTTTGAACAGTGGCCTAGTGTGTTGACTTTTTTTTACCGAGTCTAAACCATGTTATTATGTCCAGAGTTTGAAGACCCAGTGAATTTGCATTTTTTTTTTCAAATTTGATTTATCAAGTTCTTTGTTTTCATTAAGTTAACCTTACCCGCCTTTCTCGATTTTCCTTTTGGCATATGAACTGATGTTTACGGAAGCCGATAAGGGTCACCAAGTCAAAAATATATTATCTCGTAATTACGACATCATCTCGTAATTACGAGATAATATTATCTCGTAATTACGAGATGATGTCGTAATTACGACATCATCTCGTAATTACGACATAATATTATCTCGTAATTACGAGATGATGTCGTAATTACGAGATAATATTATTTTGACTTGGTGACCTCTATCGGCTTCCGTAGATGTTGGTCGCACAAGTCGCACGGTACCTTTTTCAGCTGATGACACAAAATGCATATTGCGGTTAGCTAGTTTGATCTATGCACCAATTACGCTCATTAAAACTAAGATAACAGTTTTCTAACAATATTGCAATGTTAATATTTTATATTAGTTGGACCAGCATTGATCGCCATTGATTTTGAAATGTGTATATACCCAAGTCAGCATAAAACTATATACAACAACATATTTTTATAAATGTGGCTGAAATACCATGGGTGAAAAACAACTGTTATTTAAACTTAAAAAATGGATAGGACGTAAAACACGATTTAAGCATGGCAGAATATGCAAATTCTAAGCTACACACGAGTCGGACAATCATCAGACTTACATAATTCTGCTTTACGCAAACTGGAAAATAACTTTCCGCCACTTTACGCCAAAAAATTCACTTTACGCCACTTTACGTGTTTTAGGTATACTGTACCGCAGAACGAGGCGATGTCAACAGAGAATGGTGAATAAGGATAAAGTGTGAATGTTCATGAACGGAAATGAGCTTCATTTTGCAGCTAAGATACTAACATAATCTTAGCTGATACTAACATAATCTTAGCTGAACGGTATTTTACGATCTGTCTTTTATGGCATCGGACAGAAAACATAAGACAGACGAACTAGATTGAAAAAAGGGTATTATTATAATTGAAGATAGTAGCCAGTAGGTACATATACCCCCGGTACTTAAGCTCTCGCGATTAATTAAAGACGAAATAAACATCATAAATGTAACACAATCTACAATTACACGTTCTTACTTATTTAATTATATTCAAATGAATAGACTATGCAAAATTATCCCAACCACTCATTCAAGGTGACCCATTCCCGTCGCCATCATCAGATGCTTTTCATATAACCGCGGTAGTCCTGTTCTTTACTACATTTTCAGGATTATTTTAATTGTCACAGGGTCAGCCTTTCCATATATGGACTAACACAGGTTTGGTTTGACTGTTTTTTATTGGCGTAACATCGATGGCCTGAAATCACATACAGGCACCCATAAGTATGTACAGGAAGCAAGTCAAAACGCCCCCATTTTGGTCAAAACACCACCATCTTTGGTCAAAACACCCCCATCTTTGGTAAAAAAACACCCCCATAATTTTATTTTTTTGTAAATAGGATTTTATTTTGTCATTTGTATTTGTACAGTAATTCAGTGGACATGTATGAGCCACTTGACTTGATAAACAAGTCCGTTTTTTCAATAAACATGACCTGTTTGATTGTGGTTTAGTAAAATTGGGGGCGTTTTGACTAGGGGAAGTTTTGACTTTGGTGAATGAAAACAAAACATAATTGGTTCATCATGTACTTTTAATTTCATTATAACTTTTTTTGTTTCAAATATATATATAATGTAATACATGATAAAAGTAATGCAGGACGGTGGTGGAATGAAAGGCACACCCTGAGAGGCTGATGTTGGGGAAGACTGTCCGTGCCGCCTTCCACAGGGCCTTCTCGTAGTCAATGACCATTCCCTCCGCTGCATTCACCCACAGAAACGCCTTGATGGACTGAAAACAGAATTATTTGTATGGTTTAACGCCCTGCAAATATGAAGCGTTTATGTATTACAGTTTAAAAGTTTTACCACAGTTACAAGACGTAAGGAAGACGGACACCCGTGACGAAATATAATACCTTTTTTTTTAAAAAGTGGGTATAATTTAGCACCTACATAGTTAATCTTAATCAGCGATTATCATGTACATGTAATTGTACATGTATAGTGGAAATATTCCATATACCTTCATTAATCTTAACTAGTAAGAGTGGTAAAGCAAACCAAACTCGTGGTGCTTATATGCCTTCATTGCTTACGCTTGTACTTTACTAGTAATGCATGTCAGATCGTTATTGTTGGGTGTAATGTAGGATTATCAATTACGTAATTAACGGGATAAAAGTGGTTAAATAAGTGTGAACACAGGTACCTATCAACGGGATAATAACACAGAACACGCACAAACACACACACGCCAATACATAATTACATCATTTAATCATCCTTTAATCATGCTAATAGAAATACAATCACAAAATCAACTGATGTATTATGCAATAATTAACATTGAACACTCAAAATATGCTCAAAAATACACATACGTAAAGAAAACACAAATTTACACATGAAGAAATAATTCAGAAATTATACAATAATATCGTCGCCATACTTCTTCCCGTACAGACATTCTTCGTACACAACGGGGGTGTTTTGACTAATTGATGGGGGTGTTTTGACCAATTCGGGGGCGTTTTGACTGTAAATCGTATGTACATGTGCCACCTCATAGCCCTATCTGACAACGAGACATTGCTAAATAGCAGGAAGAACTAATATTTCCTAGCAAATATCTATAGACGCTATCTTCAATATTACTACTGACGAGCAATGACACTTAAACCAGATAATTCCAATCAAACTGTACATGTGTACTGGCTGATCAGGAGCTACAGTGGTATAAATGTTACAACATACGTTATTGTGCCAGTTCTATCCTTCAGCCCAGCTGCGCCTGATGCGACTGCAGTTTCCCGCCGTCTCATCTGGAGCTACACTGGTTCCCAACATAGCAAAGTCTTCATTGTCAAGAACGGGAATGAATATTGGGAAGTGATAACCAACACATTCTATTTATAGAGCGACATGGTTTATACATTTCACAGGTACCGCAATCACCGGTATGCTCCTAACGGGTCACATATACATGTATATTATATGACACACTCCTGAGAACGAGCCCTACCAATAGGTTATGTCAGTTTACCCCTTATTATATACATGTACGTTATAGTCTGCTTCAAAGCAAACGTTTCTACCAGGAACCAGGTTTACAATTGATTAAAACAAACATACTTTTATTGGAGTCTATGCATACGGTAACTTAGATACCCTTAGAGCCTTTAGGCTACATTAGTATATTGTTTCTATAAGATTGTTAGGAACAGGGTTGGCCGAGAAATACCGGGGACGGAAAATACCGGTATTTCCCGCCCCGGGAAATAAGCTCAGAAGTGGGAAATACCGGGAAATAAGATTTTGTGTGTTCAAAACGCCGTTTTTGTCTTTGTTTCATGTGCTAAAAATGTATTTTTTCGCATTGCTACCACTATATCAGTGCTTAAACTGTTTCGTCCCTGCCAGGGGTACTCATCAGGTGGCATTATTGGCAACCACAACATTGTTTCTTTTGTTTTATTTTGGGGTTTTATTGGGTTTTTTTGTTGTTTTTTTTTATTTGTTTTTATTTTTCTTGTGTTTTTTTCTTCAGTCAGTAGTCTCTCTTCACCAGTCGATTTCCTCGCTACCTCTCAGGAAGCAGTAGCATAGCACCAGCTTCGCTGCTTTCTCAATGCCCAGTCTGTTGCGTAGCTTCGTCTGGATGATGCCGAAGTTGGAGAACACCCGTTCAATGGCGGCTGAACTTGCTGGCAGTACGATCAGTTTCCTGGCGAGCTGACTGAAGTCTTTGGTGATCACACTGGACCTCTCCACACATGACCACCATACATTTGGCTTCGAGTTGTTGATAGATGATTCATGTTGTAGCACCTTGGGAATTGGCAGTGTCTCGGACATGTAGTTGAGGAGTTCGGGCACAAGTTCCGGCTTGGTCTCATGAAGAAGCTCCTGGGCACTGGTGACGTGTTCTGCTTGGAGTTTTCTGCCCCTGTAGATCGGATGTATAAGGTTGGCGAGGTAGTGGTTTGGTGTCATAGCCTGCCTGAACCGCTTGTCAACGCTCTTCCTGTATGATTCCAAGTCTTGGTTCTGAAGTAGGTCATTCTACTGCTCACATGCGTCCGCGATTGTAGCTGTATCTGACTGGAAGGAATCTAAGGCTCTGGATATTGGCTGTAGTTGTTTTTGGATATGTTTCACTTCGCTGAACAGTCCAACATTGTGAATTAGGTTTTTGATCCGTGTGTCAATGACGTCTTCATTCTGCGCAACTATCAGCAGCATGAATGGCCTGTTCCTGATGAATGTCTCAATGCAGGCTAACTGACTGTGTCATCTTGTGTCCGCTGGTAGTTGTGGCTTCACTGAACCGGATATCTCTGCGAGTAGGGCGCCAGGAATGTGGTGATTGCGGAAGTACTTGTTTATCTCCACAACTTGGTTGATGACCTGAGTCGGCGTGATATCTTGCCCCAGTAGATTCAACCAGTGTGCAGAGCAGCCATACACGGTGAGGGATGGATCTTCTTCCTTCAGGTTTTTCCTCATAGCCTGCATCTTCTTTTCATTGTGACACCTGTGACGGTACAGCCATATTTGTCCTTAGCCTCGTGAATGGCGTCCTGGGCTATGGAAGTGCAGTAGTCTGCTGTCTTCTTGTTAGTCCCCGTCTCGACGGCCGTCATGAAGTAAGACTTCTCCCCAGTGTGTAGACTGGTAGCGATGACAGGAGTATTGTGGATGTCGCTCCAGCCGTCTTGCATCATCACGACGTCCTTCCCCTCCACTTCGGTCTTCACATGTGAGACAAGTTTCTAGTAGTGCGCCACCCAAGTCCTTGCGAGTCGGTCCTTGGTAGCCTGGACGGAGCATTTCGATGGTTTTCTTCCACTCGGGATGTGAGGCTATGTTGAATGGCAGATTGCAGGCGTAGAACAACCTGGCAATCTGGTGATCAAGCTGAATCTTCATCTTCGCATCTGTCTGACATCCGTAGCTGCTAATCTGGCTCTGCTGTAGCTTTAGACGCTTGGCTGGTTGCTCGGTAGTAGTTGGTGCTTCAACTTGCGTTGTTGTGGTCTTCTGGGAGACATCATCGACCGCTTCATGTCTTTTCTTGGTAGCGAAGGCTGGGCATTTTTCTCGATGTGCCTTGAGTCGGTTCGCCTTTGGGCTGACTTCAGTCTTACAGTCATTACATATCGCAGTTGTTTTCTTACCATCCACGGTGACAGTGTAGAAACACCATACTGGATCCTTTGCCTTCATAGTTAAATTATGATAGTTGAAACGTGTATGTATGCGCAGTGGCAGACTTTTACTGGAACATAACTGAATGTCTTTCTTTCTTTCTTTTGCTTACGTTTAACGGCCGCACTGTCTCTATGGACTTGCACGCCGTCCGCAAAAGGCGGAATAAAAACTTGGGCCGAATGGGAATTTTGAATTTTTGAAATTGTGCAATCTGGGTAGAACCAGTTCGCGGGCTTAGGGCCCCAGAGACAAATGTGCGAATTGGATTACTGCTGGCGGTCACCAATTTGATGACCTAATTTCGTGCAGTAATCCGGAGCACGGTCGCCGAGTATGTTGTTTGCTGCTCGCAATCAGCCGCCTAGTATACTGTGGTGATTGGTGGTCGTTCCATGGCTATCCTGGCCCCGAGATCTATGCCGCCTCGCTTCCGCCCTGGTTTCCTCATTAAAGAAGCAAATTCTGCCGACACGTCGCCGTAGTTCTTGTTGCTGAGATGAATCTGTTTTCTAACCGCGCGGACGTTCTCGCTGGTGATCTGGTGTTGGTAGTATCTTTCTCCCTGTAAATCTCCGTCAGTGAAGGTACAGGTCAGATAGCCCTTGTGTAGATATCCGTTGATGTCTGTGATGGTTGTTGGGTGAACGATGGCTCGAAAGGGTCCTGTCGACGTGTTTCTGACGATGTAGTGGTGCTTCCTGGTAGTAGATGGCGGCAACTCGACTTTTAGTATCTCGGGTCCGTTGTAGTCGCAGTCGTAGTCGAATCGGCCGGTCGATGTACCGGCGATTGATGTAGTTGGTTGTTCCGGAGTTCGTCTAGGCGGCTGTGGGACGACGGGTGACGTATCGTGCCACTCGTCGTCGTCGCTGTCGGAGTCCGGGTGCATTTCCCGGGACGAGTTTAGCTCGTCCGGGCTTATGCTGGCGCTCCCCGAGGGGCTCACCTCCGGACTCTGTTCCTCCCGTCGTGGAGGAGTGGTCGGTGTGGTCGTCGTGGTCGGCGTGGTCGTCGTGGTCGGCGTCGGTGGCATCATGGGTACTGGCTCGACGGTGGTGTGTAGTGTCGTCGAGGGGCCCTGAGAAGGGCCGTTTACCGGATGAGCGTGACTCCCCGAGGGGAGCCTTCTCAATCCCAGTCATTTTCCTCGACCGACGAGATCGCTTGGGTTTCTTCACCACAGCAGTGATGGTAGGCTGCTGTGGTTTCAAACTCCAATTAACCTCCAGGGTAAATGTTTTATGTCCATTGTGTATGCGATACAACGGCTTCGCATTTACCCCCTCCGGCATCAGTGGCTTCAAAACTGCGAACACGGCGTCAAGAGTGCTAATTAGCGACATCCTGACAGCTCGGTGATCAAACAACAAGTGTTGAATGAATGATGATGAATGCATGAAAAATGTAATTAACTGAATGTCTTTCTTTCTTTTGCTTACGTTTAACGGCCGCACTGTCTCTATGGACTTGCACGCCGTCCGCAAAAGGCGGAATAAAAACTTGGGCCGAATGGGAATTTTGAATTTTTGAAATTGTGCAATCTGGGTAGAACCAGTTCGCGGGCTTAGGGCCCCAGAGACAAATGTGCGAATTGGATTACTGCTGGCGGTCACCAATTTGATGACCTAATTTCGTGCAGTAATCCGGAGCACGGTCGCCGAGTATGTTGTTTGCTGCTCGCAATCAGCCGCCTAGTATACTGTGGTGATTGGTGGTCGTTCCATGGCTATCCTGGCCCCGAGATCTATGCCGCCTCGCTTCCGCCCTGGTTTCCTCATTAAAGAAGCAAATTCTGCCGACACGTCGCCGTAGTTCTTGTTGCTGAGATGAATCTGTTTTCTAACCGCGCGGACGTTCTCGCTGGTGATCTGGTGTTGGTAGTATCTTTCTCCCTGTAAATCTCCGTCAGTGAAGGTACAGGTCAGATAGCCCTTGTGTAGATATCCGTTGATGTCTGTGATGGTTGTTGGGTGAACGATGGCTCGAAAGGGTCCTGTCGACGTGTTTCTGACGATGTAGTGGTGCTTCCTGGTAGTAGATGGCGGCAACTCGACTTTTAGTATCTCGGGTCCATTGTAGTCGTAGTCGAATCGGCCGGTCGATGTACCGGCGATTGATGTAGTTGGTTGTTCCGGAGTTCGTCTAGGCGGCTGTGGGACGACGGGTGACGTATCGTGCCACTCGTCGTCGTCGCTGTCGGAGTCCGGGTGCATTTCCCGGGACGAGTTTAGCTCGTCCGGGCTTATGCTGGCGCTCCCCGAGGGGCTCACCTCCGGACTCTGTTCCTCCCGTCGTGGAGGAGTGGTCGGCGTGGTCGGCGTCGGTGGCATCATGGGTACTGGCTCGACGGTGGTGTGTAGTGTCGTCGAGGGGCCCTGAGAAGGGCCGTTACCGGATGAGCGTGACTCCCCGAGGGGAGCCTTCTCAATCCCAGTCATTTTCCTCGACCGACGAGATCGCTTGGGTTTCTTCACCACAGCAGTGATGGTAGGCTGCTGTGGTTTCAAACTCCAATTAACCTCCAGGGTAAATGTTTTATGTCCATTGTGTATGCGATACAACGGCTTCGCATTTACCCCCTCCGGCATCAGTGGCTTCAAAACTGCGAACACGGCGTCAAGAGTGCTAATTAGCGACATCCTGACAGCTCGGTGATCAAACAAGAAGTGGAATGAATTAACTGAATGAGGATTTGGTTCGCCTTATATGCTGCATGGTTGAGTAACACTCAATTTGAATAAATGTTTGTTAGGCTATACAGACACCTGGTTGTCTGTCAGACTGAAGCCACTATCCACTATCCACTCTGACAGTGTATTCCACTGAGATTAGGATTATGGACACATTTGTCTAATTGGCTGACATCTCTCACACCTATCTCTGAAATTGAAGGATTACAAATGCCCCACAACACACCTTCACACCTGACTGTGGGCATTGCTAATTGAAATTGTGTTGAGTACAAACATTGTGGGTCATCTCAAATTATGATGCTGACATCTGAAATAACTACTTAATTATTTTAATAATACAACTAGATTATGAACAAATTTCAGGGATAATTCCAAAAACATTTGTATTTTGCCTACTTCATTAAATGTATGCCTAAACTGTGTTTGTATATATAGCAACTGGAATGAACAGTATCATTAATGTTAGATCTCTAACAGTTATATAAAGATGATGGACAATGCCACTATTAAATGCCTGTATTTTTTGCCACACTCTTCAGAAACAGTTCATTTCCATCCTAGAATACTTTGAATAAAATGCTACTACAATCAGTACACCTGCAAATAGAAATTGTATGGTATATTGACTGGTATTTACAACCAAATCATCCAAATTCTTATTTCCCGGTATTTCCCGCCGTCCCGGGAAATAAGAGTATTTCCCGGATTTCCCGGGAAATTGCTAACCCTGGTTAGGAATCTTAAATAATGACTTGCCAATATGACGAGACAAAATAGAAGAAATCCTATTGCGACACCCTCCCACAACACGACGGCTCTTGCCAACGTTAACTTACAGAGTGCCCCTCAATCATACCGGCGGCATGTTTCTCGTTACGGGCCCCGGATAAAATTACTCGTGCATAGATTCTCCAATGAAAAGATGACACACACACCTACGTCACACCACTCACCCATACGGACAATACAAGGCACTACATGGACAGCACATGGACGATTACATTATGTGAACACGGGAATGTCAAGACTGGCCCCGCTAATAAACAACTCCTACTAAAAACACATTGAGTGGTGATTACACAGTAGCTGGAACCTACTATACATCGAGGGTTGATTAATAGGTTATATTATAGCAAATACACCATAAATCAATCATGTCCTGTTTTGACAACTGTGACATAATTATTCCACGATAATAAACATATCTGACATATCAAAACAAATGACAATATTTGATAACTTATCTATAATTTCTTAGATATCACTGCATTATGTGAGTCGGGTCTAAAGTAAATTAAATTTGACAAAATATGTGCTATTTTTTTCTGATATGATTTATCATGCAGAATATATCATAAAAACTCATATTTAAAATTATTTTTTTTATCATTCAGTGCAATGTCGACTTCCATGTTACACATTTATGATTGTAAACAACAGCTACATGTAGATGACGCAGGCATTTTATAATTCAAGAATCAAAATTTACCGCGGGTATATGGAACCCGCGAATATAGGGGAAGCCACTATACTGTAGCGAGACCATGTGGATGGGGTTATTATTTGTAATGGGCATTTTTTTTGTGTCACAGGTCCGAGTCTTCCAACCGTGACACATTTCTCTGATGGTTCTCTATCATGCTGTCACAAATCCACAATACCCCCACACCCACTAAACCCAAATTCAATCTCACATTAGCGCGGTCCTTGTTCCAAACCTTAACGCTTGGGTAAATTTATTACAATTTCTGCTTCCTGTCGGGTAATAGTTGCGAACAGTAACTCCTGCAATCTACTCACGTACTGTCTGTAGCCAGAGTTATGATTCTGTAGATGCTTACCTTGTTCAGATATCCAACTAATGTATGTGCTGTCGAAAGGATGGCTTCGGATATAACCAGTTGTCCCGAGTGGAAGTGATTGGATCCTGGATCTCGTTCGTATTGTCTGGTATTGGCGGTGACATAAACTAAGTGCCGGATGATGCACCTCTGTTATCCCGGCATGAGCTAAGGAGCCAGTCTGATAATGTTTGTAGGGCCCAGACAGGTAATCGTACGATCGTACCACAATTACGCTCGTAGGCTTCCTCTGCAGAATAGCGAATCAGATCTGATTCGCACATTAGCAGTTAATTGTGAAAGATTATCTATAGTTTTAAACTGAAATGTTTGGCATGCACACGAGATAGGTTTTGCGTGCACAGGCGATAGATTAGCCAATGAAACGACGTACCCATCAGTTTACCAGGGTGTCTCTCTTGCCATCCTTGTCTACCGCCAGTATATGGGGTTATTTTATAGGGTTGAATGGGTTATCATACGGCGATAGATTTATGTTTAATCGAGAGTGTATCTTTAATTGTCTCTTGAATGATGCATGGATGAAAACCGCACATTCGCGTTTCCCAACAGCGACGTCCGCGGCACAGATCAAAAGACCTGTCAATCGGTGCAATTTCAAAACATAGCCTAAAGGTCAAAGTTTACAGCCGTGTGCTGAATGTGTCAACACGACTGAGTGTTATCACTGTTATTACACAGAGCGACACACGCATTTCGTCTGTCTATTGTGTTGCCTGGTTGAATGGCGGATTCAGAAATTATTGGGAATTTAGCAAATTAATTTGTGGCAGACATTAAAATACAATCGACTTCCATAAACATGATAAATTATGTTGAAAACTGACATAAATTTCTGAGCGGACATCATCGTATTTTGCCGATATTGATTTTCAAAATCAGTCTGATCTTCCATAAATGATGCTGAAAGTTGATACCGCCATCGGATTCTTTCGTGATCTGGTGCTTGGCTCCCATTCATCGCGGTATATTGGAGTTACAGTGTACACACAACAGTATGACATGTCACCAGTATGGATACACAACAGTATGGCATGTCACCCGTATGGATGCACAACAGTATGGCATGTCACCATTCTGTATGCACAACAGTATGGCATGTCACAATATGTATAAACATTAGTATGACATGTTGTATTTCCTCTACGTATGAATAGGAGGGCGCAGTGCCCTGTCCCTTTTTTGGCTGCGCCCTCCTGCCCGTTATTATACGACCGTTTAAAAAAACGGTACGTATTATGTTTTACCGCGGGGCGGGCGGCGGATAGAATAACTGCATAGTTTGTGTACACAACTCCTCTGAAACCGTTCAGTCGATTGATCTGATTGATGCCTCACATTTCTGCATCTTCGCTGTCTGGCCCATCTCTTGTTAATTTTGGCACTCTGTATTCTTGTCCATGCAATAACTCAAGTTCTACTTGGGAGATCATAACCAGATTGGGTATGCATGTTTATCACGGCAAGACGATGAAACTTCTTAATTTTCTCCCCTTGGTGGCCATTTTTAATTTTTCTCGCTCTGTATCCTTGTCCATGCAATAACTCAAGTTCTACTTGGACGTTCGTAACCAGATTCGGTATACATGTTTAACATGGCAAGACGAAGAACCCTATTGCTTTTCAAAAATTTCGGTTGATTTGGCCTGTTTTATTTTTATACCCCTCGCAACGAGTTGTGGGGGGTATACTGGAGTCCGGTTGTCCTTCCGTCACTAAATTTAACATCAGAGAAATATGTTATAACTTCTATTTCCTTACATATTTAGGGGCACATGGGCCCATGCGGGCGTTATTCCGTAAGCCTCGCTTACTGACAAATCTAGTTGCACTCTGTATCCTTGTTCACACAATAACTCAAGTTCTACTTGACCAATTGTAACCAAATTCGGTATACATGTTTATCATGGCAATACAAAGAAGCTTATTGATTAAAAAAAATATTAAATTACTTATTTCCTCTTGGCGGTATTTTTAATTTTCGCACTCTGTGTCCTTACCACACAATAACTCTATAACAATAAGTTCTACTTGACCGATCGTAACCCAATTTGGTTTTCATGTTTATCACGCCAAGATGAAGAAGCCTATTGGTTTTCAGTGACTTATCTCCCTTGTTGACTGGCCTTGCCTCGACGGGCGTATATTGTGACCTTCGGCTCTCTTGTTTTTAGTCAATAACTTATAAACCTGTTCACCGATTTTGATAATATTTGGCCACAATATGTATCTAGGGATGGTGCTTTGTTTTGCATACGACCCACTTCGGACCGCCCAAGGTCAAAGTCATTGAGGGCTTATGTTCACCTTGTTTGTAAGACAATGGCGTTAAAGTTTGTTTTTTTATTCAATAACTTATGAACCTCTTCACCGATTTTCATAATATTTGGCCACAATGTGCGAGATGGTGCTTTGTTTTGCATATGACCCATGTCTGACCGCCCAAGGTCAAGGTCATTGAGGACTTGTTCACCTTGTTTGTAAGGCAGAAAACTTGGTAAAAAAAAATTATTTTCAAGCCTGCCAGCGAGGGGATTAGCCTTGTAATAACGATGACCTTGTTACTATAATATAAACCAAGTATTTGGACATACCAATATCCAGGTTTTTTTCTGTTTAGAGATCTTTTTTTTATAGTTTTTTCAATGAGTACCCTGCCCCTTTTTCAGTCTGGGGGAAACACTCGACATGTGATGAATATGTAAACACAGCAGTATAGCATGTCACGTGGGCAATCGGTTGACTGATTACAATTGATGATCAGATACAATCGGTTAGTACCAACCGATCAACCGATCAACTATTGATTATAAGCGGTAACATTGATAAAATATTTTTGTAGATGTTTGCAAGCAATACATCAACCATTTCATCCCCAGGTATCTGGCATACAACATTTCCATGCTAATTTAGGACAATTAAATTCATTAACATGCCAGTTAGCCTGGGTAGGACCAGTTCTTCACAGACTATAATGGAGGTACAACATGTACAAAGCTGAATATCTCCATATGCTGATAATGATCTATACTGCCTGCTAGTTACGTTATTTATTTTTGTATATTTAGTATGTACTATTCAGAGCCGGGAAATTACAAATTCAACTTTGTATTTACAATATCCTGATCTGGTGCCAGGTGCCCTTACCACACCCAAATTAATTGACACATTTCCCTTTTAGTGGCTATTACTCAACTTTTACAAATTCGGGAGATACTGGCCCCGTGCAGGCACCGGGGCGGGATCAACTGATCCTGAGAATAGTGCTGCAGTAGCCATTGCTTGTCGTAAAAGGCGACTAAACTGGCTTAACGATTGGGTTCATACTTTCCGGAACCCACTATACCGGATTTGGCCCTCATGTACATTTTTGGCTTTCTTGTATGTGAGAGTTGAGTCTGGCTATGCCCCATATATAAAAGTAAGATTAGCGCTAATCCTATTACTTTTAGGGCATGGGATAAATGATGCTGGTGTGGCGAGGGCCTGGCACCAGATCAGGTTGTTCTAATTTCAGGACTGAATATATATTTTGATTGTAAATATTGAGTTCTGAAGTTGGGATTTACCCCCCTTGGACAGGTGGATATGGGACTCGACCCCGTTGACCCGTCTGCGTGTAGACTCCCTGAGGCTTGTACCTCTATGTCAGAAAAGCGGACGTTAAACCCTATTCACTCACTCACTCGGGAGATACTGTGCTACTGTGGGCTATAATGTTACTCTGTAGGATTGCTTAGATTGGGTGGGGTTAGTTGCAGAAACATATATGTAACACTTCAAAATACCCACCATTTTGGCGCCCTTCTGAAGGAATAAGCCAAACTACAGAAACTCTGGATTTAGAGACAATTCTCCAGGTGAATCATGCTCGATACAGTCAGTGAAAACGGGTTTCTGGCCAAAAGAAATTGGGTACGAACTTGTCTGGGAATGTTACCGTTACCTTTGTTTATATACACCTTCTTGCATAAATGGCAAATAGCTCGCGTCATATCCAAATTTTCCAGTGTGCCAGGTCCATATTTGGAACACTTGTGCAAGCCAAAGAATTTCCACACGCCCAGGTAATCGTATATCAATTTCTCGGCTTTCCGCCATTTTGTTTTGCTAGAGTAACTTCCCTTAGGGGAAATGAATCCGGAACATTTCGGACCCGCAGTATTTGATCGCTACATCGATCTTCCATTCTACCACATTTGGTACCGATAATCGATTATGAGACACCATAATCGATTGTCGCCGATGTTGACCCAATCCGATCAACTTTTGATTGTAATCGATCATCGGTACATCACTACCAGTATGGGTACACAGCAGTATGACATGTCATCAGTATGGGTACACAGCAGTATGACATGTCACCAGTATGGGTACACAGCAGTATGGCATATATACAGCAGTATGGCATGTCACCATTATGGGTACACAGCAGTATGGCATATATACAGCAGTATGGCATGTCACCAGTATGGGTACACAGCAATATGACAGGTCACTAGTATGGGTACACAGCAGTATGGCATATCACTAGTATGTATACACAGCAGTATGACATGTCACCAGTATGGGTATACAGCATTATGGCATGTCACCAGTATGGGTACACAGCAGTATGACACGTCACCAGTATGGGTACACAGCAGTATGACACGTCACCAGTATGGGTACTCAGCAGTATGGCATGTCACTAGTATGGGTACACAGCAGTATGGCATGTCACCAGTATGGGTACACAGCAGTATGGCATGTCACTAGTATGTATACACAGCAGTATGACACGTCATCAGTATGGGTACACAGTAGTATGGCATGTCACCAGTATGGGTACTAAGCAATATGACATGTCACCAGTATGAGTACTCTGCAGTATGGCATGTCACTAGTATGGGTACTCCGCAGTATGGCATGTCACTAGTATGTATACACAGCAGTATGACATGTCACCAGTATGGGTACTCTGCAGTATGTCATGTCACTAGTATGGGTACCCAGCAGTATGACATGTCACCAGTATGGGTACACAGCAGTATGGCATGTCACTAGTATGGATATACAGCAGTATGGCATGTCACTAGTATGGGTATTCAGCAGTATGGCATATCACTAGTATGTATACACAGCAGTATGCCATGTCACCAGATACACAGCAGTATGGCATGTCACTAGTATGGGTACTCAGCAGTATTACACAGCAGTATGGCATGTCACTAGTATGGGTACTCAACAGTATGACATGTCACCAGTATGGGTACCCAGCAGTATGGCATGTGACTAGTATGGGTACACAGCAGTATGGCATGTTACCAGTATGGGTACACAGCAGTATGGCATGGGCTAGTATGTATACACAGCAGTATGACATGTCACCAGTATGGGTACTCAGCAGTATGACATGTCACCAGTATGGGTACACAGCAGTATGGCATACCACTAGTATGGGTACACAGCATTATGGCATATCACTAGTATATATACACAGCAGTATGGCATGTCACCAGTATGGATACACAGCAGTATGGGTACTCTGCAGTATGGCATGTCACTAGTATGGGTACTCAGCAGTATGGCATGTCACTAATATGTATACACATCAGTATGACATGTCACCAGTATGGGTACTCCGTAGTATGGCATGTCACTAGTATGGGTACACAGCAGTATGACATGTCACTAGTATGTATACATAGCAGTATGAAATGTCACCAGTATGGGTACTCCGCAGTACGGCATGTCACTAGTATGGGTACACAGCAGTATGACATGTCACTAGTATGTATACACAGCAGTATGGCATGTCACTAGTATGTATACACAGCAGTATGACATGTCACCAGTATGGGTACTCCGCAGTATGGTATGTCATTAGTATGGGTACACAGCAGTATGACATGTCACTAGTATGTATACACAGCAGTATGGCATGTCACTAGTATGTATACACAGCAGTATGGCATGTCACTAGTATGGGTACTCAGCAGTATGGCATGTCACTAGTATGGGTACTCAGCAGTATGATATGTCACCAGTATGGGCACCCAGCAGTATGGCATGTCACTAGTATGTATACACAGCAGTATGGCATGTCACTAGTATGGGTACTCAGCAGTATGGCATGTCACTAGTATGGGTACTCAGCAGTATGACATGTCACCAGTATGGGTACTCCGCAGTATGACATGTCACCAGTATGTATACACAGCAGTATGGCATGTCACTAGTATGGGTACTCAGCAGTATGGCATGTCACTAATATGGATACACAGCAGTATGACATGTCACCAGTATGGGTACTCTGTAGTATGGCATGTCACTAGTATGGGTACACAGCAGTACGACATGTCACTAGTATGTATACATAGCAGTATGAAATGTCACCAGTATGGGTACTCCGCAGTATGGCATGTCACTAGTATGGGTACACAGCAGTATGACATGTCACTAGTATGTATACACAGCAGTATGGCATGTCACTAGTATGTATACACAGCTGTATGACATGTCACCAGTATGGGTACTCAGCAGTATGGCATGTCACTAGTATGGGTACACAGCAGTATGGCATGTCACTAGTATGTATGCACAGCAGTATATGTCACTAGTATGGGTACACAGCAGTATGACATGTCACCAGTATGGGTACACAGCAGTATGGCATGTCACAAGTATGGGTACACAGCAGTATGATATGTCACCAGTATGGGTACTCCACAGTATGGCATGTCACTAGTATGGGTACTCATCAGTATGGCATATCACTAACATGGGTACTCAGCTGTATGGCATGTCACTAATATGTATACTCAGCAGTATGACATGTCACCAGATAATCAGCAGTATGGCATGTCACTAATATGTATACACAGCAGTATGCCATGTCACCAGATACACAGGAGTATGGAATGTCACTAGTATGGGTACTCAGCAGTATGGCATGTCACTAGTATGTATACACAGCAGTATGGCATATCACTAGTATGGGTACTCAGCAGTATGACATGTCACCAGATACACAGCAGTATGGCATGTCACTAGTATGGGTACTCAGCAGTATGGCATATCACTAGTATGTATGCACAGCAGTATGCCATATCACTAGTATGGGTACACAGCAGTATGCTATGTCACCAGATACACAGCAGTATGGCATGTCACTAGTATGGGTACTCAGCAGTATGGCATATCACTAGTATGTACACACAGCAGTATGGCATGTCACTAGTATGGGTACTCAGCAGTATGCTATGTCACCAGATACACAGCAGTATGGCATATCACTAGTATGTATACACAGCAGTATGCCATGTCACCAGATACACAGCAGTATGGCATGTCACTAGTATGGGTACTCAGCAGTATGGCATGTCACTAGTATGGGTACTCAACAGTATGGCATATCACTAGTATGTATACACAGCAGTATGCCATGTCACTAGTATGGGTACTCAGCAGTATGCTATGTCACCAGATACACAGCAGTATGGCATGTCACTAGTATGGGTACTCAGCAGTATGACATGTCACTAGTAAGGGTACTCAGCATTATGGCATATCACTAGTATGTATACACAGCAGTATGTCATGTCACCAGGTACTCAGCAGTATGACATGTCACCAGTATGGGTACACAGCAGTATGGCATACCACTAGTATGGGTACACAGCATTATGGTATATCACTAGTATATATACACAGCAGTATGATATGTCACCAGTATGGGTACTCAGCAGTATGGCATGTCACTAATATGGTACCACAGCAGTGGGACATGTCAAACTAGTATATACACAGCAGTTATGGCATGTCACTAGTATGTATACACAGCTGTATGGGGACTGTCACCAGTATGGGTACTCAGCAGTATGGCATGTCACTAGTATGGGTACACAGCAGTATGGCATGTCACTAGTATGTATGCACAGCAGTATGATATGTCACTAGTATGGGTACACAAACAGTATGACATGTCACCAGTATGGGTACAGCGTTGCAGTATGGCATGTCACAAGTATGGGTTACACAGCAGTATTGATATGTCACAGTATGGGTATCCACAAAGTATGGGGCATGTCACTAGTATGGGTACTCATCAGTATGGCATATCCACTAACATGGGTACTCATGCAGTATGGCATGTCACTAATATGTATACTCAGCAGTATGACATGTCACCAGATAATCAGCAGTATGGCATATCATAATATGTATACAGCAGATATGCCATGTCACCAGATACACAGGAGTATGGCTGTCACTAGTTTGGGTACTCAGCAGTATGGCATGTCCACTAGTATGTACACAGCAGTATGGCATATCACTAGTATGGGTACTCAGCAGTATGACATGTCACAGATACACAGCAGTATGGCATGTCACTAGTATGGGTACTCAGCAGTATGGCATATCATAGTATGTATGACACAGCAGTATGCCTATCACTAGTATGGGTTACACAGCATTATGCTATGTCACAGATACACAGCAGTATGGCATGTCACTTAGTATGGGTACTCAGCAGTATGGCATATCACTAGTATGTATACACAGCAGTATGGCATGTCACTAGTATGGGTACTCAGCAGTATGCTATGTCCAGTACACAGCAGTATGGCAATCTCTAGTATGTATACACAGCAGTATGCCATGTCACCAGATACACAGCAGTATGGATGTCATAGTATGGGTTTCAGCAGTATGGCATGTCATAGTATGGGTACTCAAACAGTATGGCATATCACTAGTATGTATACACAGCAGTATGCCATGTCACTAGTATGGGTACTCAGCAGTAAGCTATGTCACCAGATACACAAAAGCAGTATGGCCATGTCACTAGTATGGGTACTCAGCAGTATGACATGTCACTAGTATGGGTACTCAGCATTATGGGGCATATCATAGTATTTGTATACACAGCAGTGTCATGTCACCAGGGTATCAGCAGTATGACATGTCACCAGTATGGGTTACACAGCAGTATGGCATACCACTAGTATGGGTACACAGCATTATGGCATATCACTAGTATATATACACAGCAGTATGATATGTCACAGTATGGGTACTCAGCAGTATGACATGTCAACCCAGTATGGTACTCCGCAGTATGCATGCCACTAGTATAGGGTACTCATCAGTATGGCATGTCACTAATATGTATACACAGCAGTATGACATGTCACCAGTATGGGTACTCAGCAGTATGGCATGTCACTAGTATGGGTACACGCAGTATGGCATGTCACTTAGTATGTATGCACAGCAGTATGATATGTCACTAGTATGGGTACACAGCAGTATGACATGTCACCAGTATGGGTACACAGCAGTATGGCATGTCACAAGTATGGGTACACAGCAGTTTGTATGTCACCAGTATGGGTACTCCACAGTATGGCAAAAATGTCACTAGTATGGGTACTCATCAGTATGGCAATATCACTAACATGGGTATCAGCAGTATGGCATGTCACTAATATGTATACTCAGCAGTATGACATGTCACCAGATGATCAGCAGTAAGGATTATCACTAATATGTTTTACACAGCAGTATGCCATGTCACAGATACACTAGGAGTTTGGCATGTCACTAGTATGGGGTACTCAGCAGTATGGCATGTCACTAGTATGTATACACAGCAGTATGGCATATCACTAGTATGGGTACTCAGCAGTATGCATGTCACCAGATACAGGCAGTATGGCATGTCAACTAGTATGGGTACTCAGCAGTATGGGCATATCACTAGTATGTTATTTGCACAGCAGTATGCCATTCACTAGTATGGGTACACAGCAGTATGCTATGTCACCAGATTACACAGCAGTATGGCATGTTTCACTGTATGGGTACTCAGCAGTATGGCATATTTCACTAGTATGTATACACAGCAGTATGGCATGTCACTAGTATGGGTACTCCAGCAGTATGCTATGTCACCAGATACACAGCAGTATGGCATATCACTAGTATGTATACACAGCAGTATGCCATGTCACCAGATACACAGCAGTATGGCATGTCACTAGTATGGGTACTCAGCAGTATGGCATGTCACTAGTATGGGTACTCAAACAGTATGGCATATCACTAGTATGTAGACACAGCAGTATGCCATGTCACTAGTATGGGTACTCAGCAGTATGCTATGTCACCAAGATACACAGCATATGGCATGTCACTAGTATGGGTACTCAGCAGTATGACATGTCACTAGTATGGGTAACTAAGCATTATGGCATATCACCTAGTATTGTATACACAGCAGTATGTCATGTCACAGGTACTCAGCAGTATGACATGTCCACCCAGTAAGGGTACACAGCAGTATGGCATACCTTAGTATTATGGGTACACAGCATTATGGCATATCACTAGTATATATACACAGCAGTATGATATGTCACCAGTATGGGTACTCAGCAGTATGACATGTCACCAGTATGGGTACTCCGCAGTATGGCATGCCACTAGTATGGGTACTCATCAGTATGGCATGTCACTAATATGTATACACAGCAGTATGACATGTCACCAGTATGGGTACTCAGCAGTATGGCATGTCACTAGTATGGGTACACAGCAGTATGGCATGTCACTAGTATGTATGCACAGCAGTATGATATGTCACTAGTATGGGTACACAGCAGTATGACCATGTCACCATTTATGGGTACACAGCAGTTTTATTTTTGGATGTCTTGTACAAGTATTGGGGTACACAGCAGTATGAATATGTCACAGTATGGGGTCTCCACAGTATGGCATGTCACTAGTATGGGTACTCATCAGTAATGGCATATCACTAGCATGGGTACTCAGCAGAATGGCATGTCAATAATATGTTTATACTAGCAGTATGACATGTCACCCAGATAATCAAACAGTATGGCATGTCACTAATATGTATACACAGCAGTATGCCATGTCACCAGATACACAGCAGTATGGTATGTCACTAGTATGGGTACTCAGCAGTATGGCATGCCACTAGTATGTATACACAGCAGTATGGCATATCACTAGTATGGGTACTCAGCAGTATGACATGTCACCAGATAATCAGCAGTATGGCATGTCACTAATATGTATACACAGCAGCATGACATGTCACCAGATACACAGCAGTATGGCATGTCACTAGTATGGGTACTCAGCAGTATGACATGTCACCAGATACACAGCAGTATGGCATGTCACTAGTATGGGTACTCAGCAGTATGGCATATCACTAGTATGTATACACAGCAGTATGCCATGTCACTAGTATGGGTACACAGCAGTATGCTATGTCACCAGATACACAGCAGTATGGCATGTCACTAGTATGGGTACTCAGCAGTATGGCATTATCACTAGTATACACGTTTTCAGCAGTATGGCATGTCACTAGTATGGGTATCAGCAGTATGTATGTCACAGATACACAGCAGTATTGGCATATAACTAGTATGTATACACATCAGTATGCCATGTCACCAGATACACATCAGTATGGCATGTCACTAGTATGGGTACTCAGCAGTATGGCATGTCACTAGTATGGGTACTCAGCAGTATGGCATATCACTAGTATGTATACACAGCAGTATGCCATGTCACTAGTATGGGTACTCAACAATATGCTATGTCACCAGATACACAGCAGTATGGCATGTCACTAGTATGGGTACTCAGCAGTATGACATGTCACTAGTATGGGTACTCAACAGTATGCTATGTCACCAGATACACAGCAGTATGGCATGTCACTAGTATGGGTACTCAGCAGTATGACATGTCACTAGTATGGGTACTCAGCAGTATGGCATATCACTAGTATGTATACACAGCAGTATGTCATGTCACCAGGTACTCAGCAGTATGACATGTCACCAGTA
Organism: Conchocele bisecta; assembly: GCA_029237695.1. Lineage (NCBI taxonomy): Eukaryota > Metazoa > Mollusca > Bivalvia > Lucinida > Thyasiridae > Conchocele > Conchocele bisecta. The sequence continues at coordinate 34,862,533 of CM055277.1, forward strand.
TGTGTACACAGCAGTATGACACGTCACCAGTATGGGTACTCAGCAGTATGGCATGTGACTAGTATGGGTACACAGCAGTATGTCATGTTACCAGTATGGTTACACAGCATTATGGCATGGACTAGTATGTATACACAGCAGTATGACATGTCACCAGTATGGGTACTCAGCAGTATGACATGTCACCAGTATGGGTACACTGCAGTATGGCATGTTACCAGTATGGGTACACAGCAGTATGGCGTGGACTAGTATGTATACACAGCAGTATGACATGTCACCAGTATGGGTACTCAGCAGTATGACATGTCACCAGTATGGGTACACAGCAGTATGATATGTCACCAGTATGGGTACACAGCAGTATGGCATGTTACCAGTATGGGTACTCAGCAGTATGGCATGTCACTAGTTTGGGTACTCAGCAGTATGGCATATCACTAGTATGTATACACAGCAGTATGACATGTCACCAGTATGTATACTCAGCAGTATGATATGTCACCAGTATGGGTACACAGAAGTATGGCATGTCACTAGTATGTATACACAGCAGTATGCCATGTCACCAGTATGTATACACAGCAGTATGGCATGTCACTAGTATGTATACACAGCGCTGCAGTATGACATGCCACCAGTATGTACATGTATACACAGCAGTATGATATGCCACCAGTATCGACATACACCAGTATGGCATATTACCAGTATGGATACATACATGTTGCAGTATGACATTTAACCCGTATGTGTATGGTGTGTGTCGATACTGACGACATGTCATATTGCTGTGTATACAGATTGGTGACATTCCATACTGCTGTGCAACCATACTGGTGACAGGTCATACTGCTGTGTATCCATACTGGTTACATGTCATTCTGTTGTGTATACTCTCAGCCCCAATGGTGGGAGACATGGATGGCAAAGAAGATAACCCTGGTAAACTGACGTGTACGTCATTTCATTGACCGTTTTGCGTACACACGCAAATCTATCACGTGTGCAGTTGAAAGTTAAAAAATATTCCATGTTCCCTCTATGCCACCGTAGAAATGAGTATCAACATTATGAAAATGACATATTCCAGTAATTATCGCTAGTCCATGTACGTGTACATATGTTAGTAACACCTTTCATTTTCAATAACTTATGAACCGCTTCACCGATTTTAATAATATTTGGCCACAATGTGTGTCTGGGGATGGTGCTTTGTTTTACATATGACCCACATCTGACCGCCCAAAGTCAAGGTTGCTGAGGACTTTTTACCTTGTTTTTAAGGCAAAAATGTTGAACTTTTTTTCAATTATACCCACTTTTTTGGGAAAAAATGGGTATATTGTTTTCGTCACGAGTGTCCGTCCGTCCGTATGTCCGTACGTCCGTCACTTTTCTTGTAACTTGAAAAGCTTTTTCACCTTCATACCTACGTACCTGATATTTGCTATGTAGCTTCGTTATCATGTGCAGATGCGCAAAGTGAATTCGGATTTTTCATCCGACCCTCCATCATGGATTATCTCCCCCTTTCGGACTCGGAATTTCCCATTTTTTCCTTGTAACTCGAAAAACTTTTTCACCTTCATACCTACGCGCCTGATATTTGCTATGTAGCTTCGTTATCATGTGCACATGCGCAAAGTGAATTCGGATTTTTGATCCGACCCTCCATCATGGATTATCTCCCCCTTTCGGACTCAGAATTTCCCACTTTTTCCTTGTAACTCGGAAAACTTTTTCACCTTCATACCTACGCGCCTGATATTTGGTATGTAGCTTCGTTATCATGTGCAGATGTGCAAAGTGAATTCAGATTTTTCATCCGACCCTCCATCATGGATTATCTCCCCCTTTCGGACTTTCTCACCTTAATACCTACATTTCTGATATTTGATATGTAGCTTCGTTATGATGCGCAAAGTGAATTCGGATTTTTGATCCGACCTTCCATCATGGATTATCTCCCCCTTTCGGACTTAGAAAATTTCACTATTTTTCCTCGTAGGTCGAAAAACTTTTTCACCTTAATACCTACGCGTCTGATATTTGGTTCGTAGCTTCGTTTTGATGTGCTGATGCGCAAAGTGAATTCGGATTTTTTATCCGACCCTCCATCATGGATTACCTCCCCCTTTCGGAGTTAGCATTTGGGGAAAGTGGGTATATTGCGATGGCGCGCCATCGACTTTTTCTAGTTATTATTATTATCAAAGCTGCCAGCAAGGCCTGTGTACCAGGAAATCGCGTCTGAGGCGTTCTGGTTTTCCAAATTTTCTTAGGGGAGGACCCCCAAACCCCCGCCCTACGATGCACATTGTGCTTTGCACTCACGCGTCATTAACCATTTTTTACGAGGGGGCATCGCGGCCTCACTGTCAGCTGCCTTCCGACGCGCCTATGTTTTCCAAACAATAATTGACCATCCAAGACATGATAGAAGTACCTGTGATGTAGATGACCTGATAAAGTAAATTTAAGCTAGAATCAACAAGTCAATCAGTCAGTCGCAGTCAAATTCAGCATGTGAAAATTAAGATGGGGTCCATTTTCTGGAAAGTCAAAATTAAATTTTCTAGACGTTCTACAACACAGGTGCTTCTAGCGTGTCTTGGATGGTCAATTACATGGACGCATTTTAATTGTTTTCTACATTGAAAGGTGTTTCATGTTTATACAGACAATAATTGACCTTCCAAGACAAGCTAGAAGCGCCTGTGTTCTACAATGGTAAAATTTGTTTCAGAATTATTAGCATCATTTTTATACGCCCGTTTGAAAAACGGGACGTATTATGTATTCATCTTGTGCTGGCGGGCACAGCTTGTCCACGCAATAGCTATAGAGACTACTTGACGGATTGTAACCAAATTTGGTATACATGTTTATCACGGCAAGACAAAGAAGCCTATTGATTTTGAAAGATTGCCGATGACATCTCCCCTTGGCGGCCATTTTTAATTTTCGGACTCTGTATCCGTATATGTTTATCATGTCAAGATGAGTTATCTCCCCTTGTTGACTGGCCTTGCCTCGACGGGCGTATATTGTGACCTTCGGCACTCTTGTTGTAATTCTAATGTTTTTTCAGATGGAAAATACATAAAATATGTCACAAATTAACTGCTAAAGTGCGAATCTCATCTGATTCGCTATTCTGCAGAGGAAGCCTATGAGTGGAATCGTAACACTGGGTACGGGAATAGATTGCAAGACTTACTGTTCACAACTATTCACTTAACTGCTTCATTTTTATGCCCTCTATGCGATAGTTCTAAATGGTTTGATAAAAAAATGTTTGTTGAAATTGGTCCAACAGAACTGATGAAAGCAGGACGCCAAAAGATAAAGGAGAAAGCACAAGAGAACAAGCACAAGAGAACAAGTACAACAACATGTACCTCATCAAAAATGAGCTGCTACTATCATACCTCATGAGACTGAGCAACCAAACATGATCTGCTGTTATACCTCTGTCGGAACCAGAAAGTATGGATTTACAGAATAAGTCAACTTGTTATAGACGGTTTTTGGCAGGATATTATAATTCGCTGAAAGAAACAAATGAAAGCAGAAGAATACTTGCACCTCGTTTCACAAATTCACAAATATCCACAGCAGAAATCGAAGGTGAATGTCTGGAATGGTGCCTCAACTTCCTGACAACAAGGTTAGTTTCTCAAAAAAGGAGGGAGAACTCTTTGATGATGAGACACATATGATATGGAACTATGTAGGATGATCTGGTCTCTCCCTGCAAGATTGGCAATTCTTTTTTTTTAATTAGTTGGAGTTAATTTTGAAGGCTAGTTGGGAATAATCAGAATTGATTGAATCGATCAAAATTCCTTCTCACCAAATGCAGAAACTTCTTCAATTATGCCAATAGTCATGTTAGGTAATTTTTTAAATTGACCCCGACTGTCAAATGGTCATATCTCAGAAACTATGGAAATTATTTCTCACAATCACTTCATGCAATTCTCTCAATTTCTAATTCAGTAACTTTGGTAATAATCATGTGCTGACAAAAACAAAAATCATGATCAAAAATGCCGAAGTTAATTGAATGAGGGTTGATGAAAACAGTGTCTGGCCACTTTTATAGATAATAGTTCCAGTTACAGTTTGGTTTTGTTTTTGGGACCTACCATAGGTTGTATTCATTATCATACATGTCAAATTCAGACATTTGTGAAATATATAGTTTAGAGCATCATATGATAGGAGTCAAAAATTATAAATTGACCAGCAGGGCTTCTAAAATTTCAGAATGGCAATCGGTCCAGACGTAATTGTCAGCCCGAAGGAGCCGGTACGATTAGTGGATTCTGGAATTAGCTTTCGCACATAATTATTCCATAATTTTATGACATCGAAATTTAAAAGTCGGAGGTGCAGAATCCCCGAAAAAAAAGGCAAAAACTGGTGATGCGATGCAGTAACTAAATATCAAAATATGTTTTTCCCCAATAACAATGTATTAGTAGCACATAAGAATCTTCTCCTAAGACGACGATTATCATGTTTTTGTCGAATATGTTGTTGTTTTTTGTCAAGAATTATTGGTGTTTGTCCACATATGTTCTACTTCTTAATAAAAGCATCTTTCAGCAGCACATGAGAATCGTCTCCTAAAACTATTGTTACGTGTCCTGTTGGGGACATTTTGCGAGACGAAAACACGTGATTCTATCATATTCAATCTTGCTTTTTCGCAACCTCGTCCACAGGTTGAAGATTGCGCGTTTTTGCTTCACGATCTGCATCAACACGCATGAGCAAAACTAACCCGAATTTTCTGTCTGTAACACAGGGTAAGTCGTCCTGCATTTTATAATTACAGCATATTCCAAAAAGCTGAAGGCGAGATGGCGAAAACGCGAGACGATTCTCATGTTTTCGCAAGACAGAAAAATTGTGCTGATTGTTTTATTTTGGATTGCAGATAAACGCTTTTAACATGGCAGACGTACCTTTGTCCTTTATCAAAATGTTTGCAAACAGCCGGCTATTTATGAGCTATTCAGGCTCTACGCCATTCGTACGTACTTTATTTATACCAAAAATGACCCCTAATACAGCGTAATGTAACAGTTCCACACTTAATATGGAATATAAATATAAGTATTACAAACATGGATAATCACAGTGCATGTTTTCTTTATTTTATTTTAAAATCATCAGAAATGGCGCGTCTTAAATATGCTAAAACCAGTCTATATATAAACCGCTATGATCTCTACAGCTATCGAGACCTTCACCTGTAACAATTACCATGCGTGTGTTATGAAAAGGCTACAAACACACAACAATTTATTACCCGATAATGTTTTAACACGGATATGCCCCAGATATGAGTCATAAAATTGACCTTACTTGGTGTCAACATCGGTACATTTACACGGTTGATACGGAAATAGTAGCCGGATTTCATTATTTTCGGACCAAATTTTAAGAATAGTTTGCAAATCTCAATCGGTTTGAGATTTCAAAATTCGGTCCAGAACCGACAAACTGAAAATTTTAGAAGCCCTGTAATGACCAGTATTGAGAAATAGAGTTAACAGAGAAAGTACAGATTGATAACCCTCCACAGAAAATGCCAATTAGATAGGAAAGCATATAAATCAATATCATGCAATTTTGTATATCTTAGCAAATCTACAGCACATTCATACTGTGAGATATGGGAATTTGAAAGTTGGGTCCAATTCTTTTTGTCTGCCCGATATTGTGCTATATCACTGTCTATTCATCTGGTTTGTGTTACGGTTTTTGGGTATCTAGTACCGGTATTTCTGAAACCCAAGTCAGATTTACTTGAAACTTTGTATACATGTACTTGTTATGTCAAATGTCAAATCACTTGGAAAGAAATTTGGGTTAAAGTTTTGGCAAAATTTGCAGTAAAGTTGTCAGCCTACCTATTTTGTAACACGATATATGAGAATTTTAATGTTGGGGTCAATTTTGTGTCGCACCCGCTTGCGGACAGCGCGATATAGTTGGCACATTGGCTTACGTATGTCAGAGTTTTTTGGTTAAAGTTTTTGTTAAAAAAAATTCTGTATGCTATCAAAGCTCGGCAGACGCGAATTGCGGGCTGCGGCCATTTAGTTATCCTTCACATATCTGTTTATCATCATCCATATTTTCAGTCCATATCCCACCATGTGTCTCGCATGCCTATGGTCAAGCCCCAATTGCTTAGTAATTTGTGTTTGATAAAGTTTTTGGCTATCTGTTATATCTCTGCAACCCTAAGTCAGATTGACTTGAAACTTAATATACTTACCTGCTATCATCTATAGTTTCATTCTATTGCCAACCAATGCAGTCCCTGTGTTCAAGGTAATGAAATTTGAATTAAAGTTTATGGCTATCAGTTATACCTCTGCAATCCTATTTAAAGTCGGATACATGTATATAATAATACTATTGGTCATCATCCATATTTTCATTTTATAGCCCACCCATGCGGGCCCTGTGGTCAAGGTGAAGTGATTGAGAAATGTTGGTAAAGCTGTTGGTAAATGTTGCAGACAATGTCCAGATATACTAGCTGCTGCCGTGGCGCGGGAAGTTTACAGCCGGCTGGCAGTTTGCGACCTTACTGCCTATCTGGATGAGGAAGATAGCTGCTCCAGTTACACAAGTCAGCCGGATAGTGACGGGGGCAAAGACAATGAAAACAAAGGTGACCAACATAAAAACATGCCTGTCCCATATGTGGCTGTGACTTGTACCATTTGTATCCAGTGTGGCTGCTGATCCGTTTGTGCAATCATACAACCTGATTAGGATATATGCTGTTTGTCTGACTGTATGGTGAACAGTGCAGACCCTGGTGAAACAGCACAGAAGTGCAAGCTGGTCTGGGTGCTGCACTGGTCACAAATACCGTAAGCTCCATTTGTCTAGTCACAGCCACATATTCCTACACACAACAATTGTTATGTCCCCAAAATGTCTCGCTGGATTCATGTCAGGGATCGTCTCTATTCTGAGATGCAAAAAAGTGACGGTGGCTAGCTTGAATCATGGCCATTTTCCTGGAATTCAAGATGGCATCCAAACTGGCTGCCATATAAACATATTGGTATAATAAAAGTTGTAACTTCTCTACTAACAGGTAAAAAGTAGGAGATTGTGACCATTTATCTTGGTTTAGACAATATTTATTTCGATAGGATAAGTGATGTACATGCATGTGATACATACAGTTTGAAACAGGCTTAGAAAACAAGCTTTTGCACTTATACAGCTGATTCTCATTTACTCGAACAGGTGTTCGAACAGTCCGGAAAATTTGAATCAGCCCCGCAGTCCCGAAATATTTCTTATATAAATCATTCAAAATTTTACCTAAAATTCGAACTACGGCACATTTGAACTCTCAAAACAAATGTGTGGTCCCTTGGGCAGTCAAACAATGTTAATCACTACCAATAACTCATACATGTAAGTCCGTTGTTGGTTGATTTGTTTGCCCAATGAGGTGTGAATTTCACGATTGGTGGTCTCTTTGGATTGTTTCCCTTCAGTAATGACAGGCAGGTTACATTAAAACACAAATTTAATAATTAAGTGGTGTTAACTCGGCGTGTCCAGATAACCGCGTTAATACATTAATTTGAACAACATTGAAAGTCAATGGGACATGTTTGCATTCACGACTGACAAATGTTTTGAAAAAAATATTCTGCATTTGCTGGCTGTAAACTTTTTGACGTCGCTTACGTGGTACACTTTTTCTGAAAGAAACAGTGGCGAACATTTAATTTGTGCTGTTTGTATATTTAATAAACCACTGAGCTATTTATAGACACATTCTTTGAATTTGACGTTTCGTAGATGTCTATTTTCGGTTTATTGGATGTTATTTTACGACGATCTCGCGCAACGATGAAACACTTTACTGATTCTGTATACAAATGATCAGGGATACAAAAGGCATTAACTAGCAATGAAAATGGTTCATGGTTGTAGTTGTGTTAGCTTTGTTATTGCAGAGTTAATTAAACACGCTTACAATTGGAACGTTGTTTACGACAACTTCTGGGTTTCAATATGGAAAAACAAAGTCGAGAAGGTGTGTATAATCATGTTTCCAGTTCCAGTTTATTTGTGTACATATTCATACATGTACATATTGAAATAAAACAAAAGTATTAAATAATTATACATGTTGTTTATTTGATGTTTCTTCCAGAAGACTTCACAGATGTCAACCAGTGGTGGTATTCATAGATGAAATCAAATCATTGACTATTATATATGTGTCCCTTGAACTACGCCTGACTCAAACTTTTTTTCAAGTTGCCAGTTCAAGAGATCAAACTTCTACTGTAATGTGAATTCTTCTCCTGAACAATATCAAGCAAAATGGCTAAAGAACTTATGGGTGAAATAAAGTAACATTGTTTAAATTTTGACTAACAAAAAAAATATTCTAGTAAATATGCCGTGTTTAATGCTTATTAGCCGTTTGTTTGATGGTGCACAACATATTTTATGTAAAAATAGAGGATTATGGCAAGTCGCATACTGTTGGTACTGTTGCCTATTTTTTGGGTTCCCTGTCTCTATCTAAGTACAGTGCTGTTATATGAAAAAACACGCACTGTTCAAAGTTGGAAACAAATTAGTGCTGCAACTTGCATGGATGAGACTCGTCATGATCCAAATTTGGTATTTTGTGTTGATATAAATACTTGTTTTACATTACGGTATACTGTGACCTTGTCATGTTAATTGTGGATGGGCCGTTCAGCACCATTCCATTAATTGTGGATGTGTTCACATCAGCCCCAAACCTCGGACATAACTTATAACTTGACATCCCATTACTTAGGTATTGTAACTCTAAAGTATGATTTATTGCATAAGATGGGGTTTCACAGTGTAATAACACAGTGTAATAAAATCATAATACATTAGTGTAATACATATGCAAATTAGGCTGCTGCAGAAAACATGAGACGACCAGTACATCTTCAATGGATACTATTATGCTTATGCAATTAATAGAATCTGACATTTGTTTTGATGTAATATGATAGCTGTTAAACTCTTTGACTAACCTCACAAGAAACTCAGTCAGCATATCCTTGTTTCTTATGAAATCAGTGAACTCTTCCAGCAAACATCACATTATACCATCACTCATATAAGGTCCTCTATGTATTCTGATGCATTCAAGTATTTATGGACCTGTGCAAAAATATGTATGTTCTCTTCAAAGTTTAAACGTTTGTTGCCGTATAGATTCTTTCAACAATCGGAGGACACGGAAGGTTGGCCTTAAATGACATTGCTGTGGGGGCATTTCTAATATCTTGTGCTAGTTTATTCCAGTCCATAATCGTTGATGGGAGAACTTAATTTCTGTAAAGTTGATTACGGAATGGTAGCAATGGTATGTCTGAAGCGTTTCTGAGATCGTAGCGAGCCTGGGTTTGCTGTGGGATTAGATCATTGTCGCACCTGCTTTAGCAGAAGCGCGACTATAGTCGACTCTTTTTCCGTTGTCGTCACCGTCGTCAGTTTGTACAAGTTTCGTCATCATGGTATAACTTTAATATTACTGGACGGATTGCTTCAATATTTGGACACTTGACACATATGAGCATAGGGAACGCGCTCATGCCGCCATTAACATGAACTTCATCATGGTATAACTTTAATATTACTTTACTTAACGGATTGCCACAATAGTTGGACACTTGATACATGTGAGCATTTGGAACACACTCATGCCCACATTAACATGACCTTGACCTCATGTACCTTCACATTTTTGCGTAAACACTTATCCATTGTTGCGTCAAAAAGTTTGTACAAGTTTCTTCATCATCGTATAACATTAACATTACTTGATGGATTGCTTCAATATTTGGACACTTGATACATGTAAGCATTTGGAACACACTCATGCCGCCATTAACACGACCTTGACCATTATGACGTTCATAAGGTTCTGGCAACACTGAGCCATTTTTCTCAAACCTGCCTTAGCAGAAGTCGCCCCTTTTTCTGTCGTCATCGGCGTCGTCCGCGTCGTTGTTCGAAATGTCAAAAAGTTTGTACAAGCTTCGTTATCATGGTATAACTTTAATATTACTGGATGGATTGCTTCAATATTGCACACTTGATTCATATGAGTATAACTTTAATATTACTTGATGGATTGCTTCAATATTTGGACACTTGATACATGTAAGCATTTGGAACACACTCATGCCGCCATTATCATGACCATGACCATTTTGACCTTCACATGGTTGTGGAAACACTTAGCCATTTTTTTATGTCAAAAAGTTTCTTCAACCTTGACCTTTTTCATATTTTAAACATGCATTTCTCTGACAGTTTTTGTCTCGCCCGCGAAAGCGGAAAGCGATACATAGGTTTTGCTTTTCCGGAGTCGTTGGCGTTGGCGGCGTCATCATGTTAAGTCTTCGTGTTACGGTTCGTGTTACAGTCAAGGCGGAACAAGGCGAGACATTTCATTCCACGGAATTCTTGTTATGATGCTTACTTTAGCACATGCCCATAATCATGTTACGGTCAAATGCCTCGGCAGGCGCGACACCGCTTCCGTGGCGGAATTCTTGTTTTATGTCAAAAAGTTTCTTCAACCATGACCTTTTTCGTATTTTAAGCATGCAGTTTTTGTGATGCTTACTTTAGCTCATGCCCATGATCATGTTACCGTCAAATGCCTCGGCAGGCGCGACACCACTTCCGTGGCGGAATTCTTGTTTTATGTCAAAAAGTTTCTACAACCATGACCTTTTTCGTATTTTAAACATGCAGTTTTTGTGATGCTTACTTTAGCACATGCCCATGATCATGTTACAGTCAAATGCCCCGGCAGGCGCGACTCCGCTTCTTTGGCGGAATTCTTGTTCTTGAATCATGACATTTTTTGTGTTTTAAGCATGCTCTTCTCTGACTGTTTTTGTGATGCTTACTTTATTACATATTCATGATTATGTTATGGTCAAATGCCTCGGCAGGCGCGACACCGCTTCTGTGGCGGAATTCTTGTTGAGATATTGTGGCGAAATATGGTTTTCGTTTTGTATAGTAGTACTAATGTATGTGTATTCCTCCTGCTATCAAGTGTTTCCCCATTTCAAGCTTCGAGACAGCCTCGAGCTGTTTTTTAGGTTGAGCGTACAATTACTCCAAACAACATCCGCGTATTCTAACAATGGGCGAATTAGTGAAACATACATAAGTTCTAGGGCCGATCTGTTTAGTATTTAAATGATCGTAGCATGACAATGTGCTGCAAAGCTTTCCTTGTGTATGGCGATATGTGTTGACTCCACTTACCGTCGTCTGAAAAATTTAGTTGTGTTTGTTAAATGTGTTTGACCATTCATTACGAGATTGGGGTTCTGTGGTTTATTTTGTTTCGTAGAGAAAACCATGGTCTCCGTCTTGGAAGGATTGAATTTTACTAGCCACCTTACAGACCATTGGTGAATTGTTACTAAATTGCGGTTTAATATGAGTGGCGAGGATACTGGATCTTCAACAATTATGTACAGACTAGTGTCATCAGCAAATAATATAATATTAGAGTGTATCATATGACCCTCTAACTTCTCAGCCATTCTCCAATAAACCATGCAGCGCTATACTTTTGAATGGGACTTTAAAACTGTTCAACATTCAATTTCTATTGAACAACAACTATATATGAGTATATTCCAAAGCAGTTGTTCAGTCTTGTTGACGGGTTTGCTGAAATATTTGCTGATAATAAGCTCACGGTACGTCATTTTGTTCTGTCGCTGGCGTATTTTACTATAATTGAATGCACACGATCGGCACAAATCAACAAGAACGCAATGTCCAATTTTATTTTTCTTAATTTATGGCACACCAATACATTTTGCAAAGCAAAATTCAACAGTAATTGTAAGTAAATGGTGATTTATTTACGAAAATATGTTGTCGCAAAATCCTGCCTGTCTTCCATAACGAAATTGTAGCTACCCTATGTGGAACTGTAGAAACGGTTAACACACAATGTAGTGTGCTTATTTTCTTGTGAAAACAGCATAGTCAATGGTAAAAAGAAGTTTTTGTCCCGCCTGCTTTAGTAGAAGCGGGACATAGGCATAGCGGCGGCGGCGGCGGCGTCAACGTCAACGTCAACATTTCACGTTAAGTTTTTGCGTTTAGCTCAGTTTCCAGAAAACTATAACTCCTACGACCTTCATACTTGGTATACATCAACACTGTGGTGTAACCATCTCACACAGAGGGAACCCATGTGACCTTCACCTACTTTTCATGGTTCATTGACCTACTTTTCACATGCATTCAACGTTAAGTTTTTGCGTTTAGCTCTGTTTCTAAAACTTAACGCTCAGGTTAATTCATTGTAACTTCTGTTTCCCTCAATGGAATGCTTTTATATTCCATACATGCATTTGTAACAACATCTCGCATCATTCTACAGAAATCGCATTGTGCCCACTAACCCCAAAGGTCAAGGTCACTGACTTAGAAATTTCCGTGTTTGGAAAAGTTAACGCTCGGTTTAATGTATTACAACTTCTGTTACCCTTGATGGAATGCTTCGGTATACATCAACACTGTGGTGTAACCATCTCACACAGAGGGAGCCCATGTGACCTTGACCTAGTTTTCATGGTTCATTGACCTACTTTTCACATGCATTCAACGTTAAGTTTTTGCGTTTAGCTCTGTTTCTAAAACTTAACGCTCAGGTTAATTCATTGTAACGTCTGTTTCCCTCAATGGAATGCTTTAATATTCCATACATGCATTTGTAACAACATCCCGCATCATTCCACAGAAAGCCCATGGTGCCCGCTGACCCCAAAGGTCAAGGTCGCTGACATAGAAATTTGCGTGTTTGGAAAAATTAATGCTCAGTTTGTGCTTTAATATTCCATACATGCATTTGTAACAACATCCCGCATCATTCTACAGAAAGCCCATAGTGCCCGCTAACCCCAAAGGTCAAGGTCACTGACTTAGAAATTTCTGTGTTTGGAAAAGTCAACGCTCAGTTTATGCTTTGATATTCCATACATGCATTTGTAACAACATCCCGCATCATTCTACAGAAAGCCCATGTTGCCCGCTAAGCCCAAAGGTCAAGGTCACTGAATTAGAAATTTCCGTGTTTGGAAAAGTTAGCGCTCGGTTTATGCTTTAATATTCCATACATGCATTTGTAACAACATCCCGCATCATTCTACAGAAAGCCCATAGTGCCAGCTAACCCCAACGGTCAAGGTCACTGACTTAGAAATTTCCGTGTTTGGAAAAGTTAACGCTCAGTTTATGCTTTAATATTCCATACATGCATTTGTAACAACATCCCGCATCATTCTACAGTAAGCCCATGATGCCCGCAACGCCGAAGGTCAAGGTCACTGACTTAGATAAATTTTCGTGTTTGGAAAAGTTAACGCTCAGTTTATGCTTTAATATTCCATACATGCATTTGTAACAATATCCCACATCATTCTACAGAAAGCCCATAGTGCCCGCTAACCCCAAAGGTCAAGGTCGCTGACTTAGAAATATCCGTGTTTGGAAAAGTTAACACTCTGTTTATGCTTTAATATTCCATACATGCAGTTGTAGCAACATCCCGCATCATTCTACAGAAAGCCCATCATTCTACAGAAAACGCATGGTGCCCGCTAACCCCAAAGGTCAAGGTCACTGACTTAGAAATTTATGTGTTTGGAAAAGTTAACGCTCAGTTTATGCTTTAATATTCCATACATGCATTTGTAACAACATCCCGCATCATTCTACAGAAAGCCCATGGTGCTCACTAACCCAAAGGTTATTACAAGCTCCTTATATACTATCAAACTGCGCCAGGCGGGACATTTTGCTCCGCGGAGCTCTTTTTTCAACTAATCATTAAGCCCACTTCACAGAAAACGTCATGGCGACACATTTATTTTGTCACTCTTCATGGCCTGTGTCCTCCGTAATGGCACTTTCCCACGAAATTACACTATCTACTGTTAATCATATAATATTAATGTTATGTTCTTATCCATGGACTTCATTACAAATGCTGTAACATCAGACATGAATTATTACCTCCGTAACCCCTGTCCTCCGTTATATTATTTTCAATGCCATATAATTATGTTTCCTGGTGCGCAATAACAACGGCGTTATGTTTTATATGATCCCGGTATGTATGTCATCTTCCGTCAGTGACATTGGCATCTGCTATGATTTGGGGATTCAAAGTTATATTATAAACCGTTTTATATGCAACCACCATACCAGTGATTCGAATATATAAGTTGGGAATGTTATGGATGCTATCTCAAGTTATATAACGGCCATTGATGCATCTATAAACAAAACAATCATGTGGTTACCTGTGCTGGCACATACATGGCATCGGCAAATAAATCAACTGTTTTGTTACGGAGGACAGGATCTTTGGATGGGATGTTAAAATGGTGTATATGTACGGAAATTTTAGTTCAGAAACTTTATTAATTATTATTAGAATCGGTTACATGTCGATTGATGTGTAAACGTTGAAATAAGTGTGTATAGTTAGGGTAATGTGGGTGTAGCTCGGTTATGGAGGACACACAAAAGTTTAACTACATTGCATGGCTATATATAGTTCTGCCCAGTGGCAGTTCGCATTTGAAAACGAACTACGAAATTGATTTTGATAGTGTTTAGCTAATGCGCAATAAGCATTGTCCACCACAAGACATATTAGTGGATACAGCAGCTTGAATGGTCGTTATGTAGGACAGAAAAGTGTTACGGAGGATAGAACAAAATGAACCCTAGTTTGTAGCATAATTTTTGGTGAACATGACAAAATAGATGCCAATAGAAGACAATACTACTGATGAGCAATATATTTTGATGACATACGATTTATTGTGTCCGTCTAAACAACTACAAGATACAAGTTCTTTAGACTCACATCCATTAATTAAAGTAGTCAACGTACGTGCGTCATCTTCCCCCATGCACACCGTCCCACCCTCCACTCTCCCACCCTGGCCACCCCATTCACGCAGTGCAACCAATTTGCTATCCTGGTACATGTTTACGTATAATGATCTTTTTCAGAATTTAATTTTCAGTAAATTTCGGACAGCCGGCTTACAAAACGGTCCGTAACAAATATTTTGCAACCAAATTAGAACCAGATCAGTCTGCACATCCGGCATATTAATCGGACATACATTGGCCAAAAGACCCCATTAGTAAATCACTTAGAGACAGTAGCTTTAAAGGCCCGAATAACTGTTGTATTATGCTAAAAGTGAGAAGAAAAAAAAACACGGTGAGCATTTCCAGTTTTGAGTAACTGAGAAAAATAGCTCCCCTCCACTGACTTATCTGCATCCCCTTCAAATGGCCTGATAGAAAGAAATAAGTTAAAATAATTGAATCCGTCCATTAGAGTTTAGGACTATAATCCCATATGCGATATTTCACGAAACATTTTTAAAAAATGTCAATTATATTTCCCGTAAATAAAGCCGAACTAACTTAGACGAAAGTTTCAAGACAAATGCGGAATGAAGTATTCTGTATTTGCTTTGAAGATGTTCATGTCTAAAGTCGCATACGCGATTAGTAATAAAAGCTTATGGACAGGCCCAATAATGTTAAGATCCCGTTTCATGTTTCTACTATTTGAACCACCGCCTAGCAAAAGTTTATACATGTACTACTACCAGTATAATTTTAACGCACCATGAGAAAAATGGCCCAATTGAAATTTTGACCATTGTAGCCCCTGATCATCTAGTGCACTTCCGGAGCATGATACTCGTGTACATTGTTCATTGGAAGTAATGAGCAGGCTCATCTGAGTCTACACGATTTACAAACCGATTTGGACCACTCATTCCATGATACGTCACAGTGTGTTACGATTAACCTGCCAATGTGTACTGTGACAAGCCACTACGAGGTTATATATATATATAGTTATATTGAGTCATTATCGTTTCCCAATTATCCAAATCATGATTTTACTGGAAGAAAGGCGGGATGACAAAGATCTAAACCGATACAAATTCACGATATAGCCTTTTGTTAGTCGGTGGCCCATTTGCAGTTTGATGTTGGAATTTTGTTGGTTCTGTCCCGCATAACGGGAATTTACACTTATATCCTGGCAGCATCTTGATCCTATGTCCTTAAAATAGGACTTATAGTGATCTGGATCTACTGGCCACTGCTCCTGTAGTACGTACTTCCAATTTAACGATACACTGGCACTGCTTGTTACCAAATGAGACATTCTATAAAACTTGTTTTTCTTCCCATACATTTTCATTTTCATACATTTCTTATATGTCAATGAATAACAAAACACGCATAATTATTCAACTTGTCTCATCGAAATAACAACATATACTGAATAATATTATGAAATATCACACCTTATAAGCAGAAGTTCTTTAAATAACATGCAAATATTCTTACCTCCGTAACAAAATGGAACATGTTTTTATTTTCTATAGTGTATGCTACAGAATGGTGTTATGGACATTACATGTATTTTCTAACAATCACAAGAACTCTGAGATCTGATTGTCTTTAACTTCATTTGAAATAATTCCTTCATTAAATAAAGTTATAAAAGAGAACACAGTGTTTCATAAAACAAGTGGGTTTCTTAAAAAGCTTGTATAGGCATTACTATCCATAGGCTTGTAAACAACGTGTCTGTATACCTTATAAGTGTCCCTATATATTGCAGGTGGTGTACGCTACAGAAAAACACAATTGAGTTGGTGTATTTTAGTATCTGGCTGTAGGTAATCATGGTTCATACATCGCAAGGTGTGCTCTCTATCCTCCATAACGGTCGGTCACACCTATACATTTCAAATTGTTAATACTTTGAAATGCTAGAAGTGGTCTGGGCAAAATTTTACAAACTTAAAATCAGTAAGTTAAAGATGATTACTAAAACTTTATTTTCAAATTTTGTTTGGGTAATGGTAAGTTTTTTTGGAGATTGGCTATCTTATACTTCTTTTCACTTCTGCTGAGAAATCCATCTCAGTCTTCTTATTTATAGGGACGTAGCAGTTTTTTTTATTATTTTTTTACATGTGTTGTTTTTAGCTCACCTGAGCGAAGCTCATGTGAGCTATTGTTACCGCAATGTGTCCGTCGTCGTCGTCCGTGAACATTTTCAAACGGCTTCTCCTCGGTAACCATTGGGCCTATAGTCACCAAACTTCATGGTCATGGTCCTTAGGTAGGGGGATTACAAAATTGTTAAAATGACGTCATTACGTAATCCAAGATGGCCGCCATCTAAAAATAGCATAAATTCTTAAAAAATCTTCTTCTAATGAACCTCTAGCCGGATTTCGACGAAACTTGGTAGGAATGATCGATGTACAATGCTCTTTCAAAGTTGTTAAAATGGTGACCCCGGGGTCAAAAATGGGCGTGGCCCATGGGGTCAAATTTTATTTTTGACCGAATATGGTCATGTTATATATCAAATCGAAGGTATCAATGAGGCGATCACTCTGGTACATTTTTTGTCGAAATCTGATTGTTATGTCATCCAAGATGGCCGCCAAAATGTCAAAAGGTCGTTCTTTTATTAGAGATTTGAAAATTCTTCTTCACATTAACCGCTTGGCCCATGGTAGCCAAACTTAAAAGTTATTGTCCATGGGTGAAGCTTTTTCAGATTTGTTAAAATGGAGGTCATCGCTAATCCAACATGGCCGCTATCTAAAAATAGCATAAATTCTTAAAAAATCTTGTGAAAATGGTGACCCCGGGGTCGAAAATGGGCGTGGCTCATGTCATATATCAAATTGAAGGTATCGATGAGGCGATTGCTCTGGTGCAATATTTGTCTGAATCGGATGATTATGTCATCCATGATGGCCACCAAAAGGTCCATTTATTCAAGATTTTGAACGTCTTTTTCTCAGGAACCACATGGCCGATGCTGGCCAAACTTCATAGGAAGTTAAGATCCTTGGGTGAAGCATTTTCAGATTTGGTAAAATGAGAGTCATCGCTTAATCCAAGATGACCGCCATCTAAAAATAGCACAATTTTTTTAAAACACATGAACTCAATGTCACATTCTCCTCTGGTGTTCATGGAGTCAGGTGAGCGAATTAGGGCCATCATGGCCCTCTTGTTTTCTCATATCACTTAGTTTTCTTTTATCCCCCCCCCCCCCCACCCTTTTCTCATATTTCTATATGTGTGAATTTGCTTGGAGAAACCAGTGTAGCCCCAGATCAGCCTGCACATTCGCGAAGACTGATTAGGAACTACACTGTTTAGCCCTACAGTCAATAAAAACATCCATCATGTCCCCAGCATACATGTACTATATCTGCCATGATCAAACCACAGGGATGCGTTAGCGTAAGATCCTTTTTGCTTCCAAAGTCCCATAGACCCTTTTCCTCCAATCGCCGCGACACATGCTGAATATATTGTTTTTTGTTGTATATGCACTATCAAAATTTCTCATGCCATGCTCATGCGAGGGCTGATCCAGAAGTTCGTGGACAACGTCAGTTAACAGACCGAACTTGGAGGTATTCGTGTTATATGTTGCAGGCATGTGTCTTTATATATAATGAGTATATGTATGAACTTTCGTGAACATATCTGGTTAATTATAGTTGCTGTGTTGGCATGAACAATGGTTGTCAGAGTATAGCGGCGCAGGTCACGACGTCACTTGTTGTGTGGACACTACTTTGACATTACTCACATAATTGTTTTCCGAAATATTCTCCACCGACAGCAATTAGTTTTTGATGCCACTCAACCCACTTGCAGAGATCTTTATACCACTGTGGTTCAAAAGAGTTTAAGAAGTTTGTAGTTTCAGTCCGTAACTCTGATATATCTGTGAATCGTCAGCCCATTAGTCCACTCTTCAATCGGGAGAATAACGCAAAATCACAAGGTGAAAGGTCGGATGAATATGGACGTTGTTTGAACAATTCCGCTCCCAACTTGGTGGGGGTGATGGCTCACACTTCCACTGACTGGACTGTTTTGATTCTGGGTCATAATGGTATAGCCAAATTTCGTCCACTATAATGATGCGATCAAGAAATGAATGTCCATTCTTTCTTCCATCTTTGCAAAATGTTCTTTGTTCCTTGAACAAGCAACTCCTTTTTAGCTCGACCTTGGTTAAGGTTTTTAGTCAACCTTGGTTAAGGTTTTTAGTCAAGCTTGTACATGGAATACTATTGTGCATACAGACACCATACTTGGACAACCTTTTCTCATAGCGATGTACTTCAATAACCCCTGATCTATATTTGACCTTGACCTACATTTCCTCTTGAATTACTTACTTAATTCCCCTTGCTTAAGGTTTTTAGTCAAGCTTGTATATGGAATACTACTGGCCCTACACCCACCATACTTGCACAACTTCATCTCCTAGTGATGTACATCAATATCCCCTGATCTATATTTGACCTTGACCTACATTTCCTCTTGAATTACTAAGTTAATTCCCCTTGGTTAAGGTTTTTAGTCAACCTTGGTTAAGGTTTTTAGTCAAGCTTGTACATGGAATACTATTGTGCATACAGACACCATACTTGGACAACCTTTTCTCATAGCGATGTACTTCAATAACCCCTGATCTATATTTGACCTTGACCTACATTTCCTCTTGAATTACTTACTTAATTCCCCTTGGTTAAGGTTTTTAGTCAAGCTTGTATATGGAATACTCCTGGCCCTACACCCACCATACTTGAACAACTTCATCTCCTAGTGATATACATCAACAACCCCTGACCTATATTTGACCTTGACCTACATTTAACCTTGAATTACATAGTTAATTCCCCTTGGTTAAGGTTTTTAGTCAACCTTGGTTAAGGTTTTTAGTCAAGCTTGTACATGGAATACTAGTGTGCATACAGACACCATACTTGGACAACCTTTTCTCATAGGGATGTACATCAATAACCCCTGATCTATATTTGACCTTGACCTACATTTCCTCTTGAATTACTTACTTAATTCCCCTTGGTTAAGGTTTTTAGTCAAGCTTGTGTATGGAATATTCCTGGCCTTACACCCACCATACTTGGACAACTTCATCTCCTAGTGTTGTACATCAACAACCACTGACCTATATTTGACCTTCCCCTACATTTAACCTTGAATTACTTAGTTAATTCCCCTTGGTTAAGGTTTTTACTCAACCTTGGTTAAGGTTTTTAGTCAAGCTTGTACATGGAATACTATTGTGCATACAGACACCATACTTGGACAACCTTTTCTCATAGGGATGTACATCAATAACCCCTGATCTATATTTGACCTTGACCTACATTTCCTCTTGAATTAATTACTTAATTCCCCTTGGTTAAGGTTTTTAGTCAAGCTTGTATATGGAATACTCCTGGCCCTACACCAACCATACTTGGACAACTTCATCTCCTAGTGATGTACATCAACAACCCCTGACCTATATTTGACCTTGACCTACATTTAACCTTGAATTACATAGTTAATTCCTCTTGGTTTAGTTGGTTAAAGTTTTTAGTCAACCTTGGTTAAGGTTTTTAGTCAAGCTTGTACATGGAATACTAGTGTGTATACAGACACCATACTTGGACAACCTTTTCTCATAGGGATGTACATCAATAACCCCTGATCTATATTTGACATTGACCTACATTTCCTCTTCAATTACTTAGTTAATTCCCCTTGTTTACGGTTTTTAGTCTAGCTTGTATATGGAATATTCCTGGCCCTACACCCACCATACTTGGACAACTTCATCTCCTAGTGATGTACATCAACAACCACTGACCTATATTTGACCTTGACCTACATTTAACTTTGAATTACTTAGTTAATTCCCCTTGGTTAAAGTTTTTAGTGAAGCTTGTACATGTACATGGAATACTATTGTGCATACTAACACCATACTTGGACAACCTTTTCTCATAGCGATGTACATCAATAACCCCTGATCTATATTTGACCTTGACCTACATTTCCTCTTGAATTACTTACTTAATTCTCCTTGGTTAAGGTTTTTAGTCAAGCTTGTAGATGCAATACTCCTGGTCCTACACCAACCATACTTGGACAACTTCATCTCCTAGTGATGTACATCAATAATCCCTGACCTATATTTGACTTTGACCTACTTTTATCCTTGGATTACTTTCTTATTTCCCCTTGGTTAAGGTTTTTAGTCAAGCTTGTATATGGAATATTCCTGGGCCTACAGCAACCATACTTGGAAAACTTCATCTCCTAGTAATGTACATCAATAACCCCTGACCTATATCTGACATTGACCTACATTTAACCTTGAATTACTTACTTAATTTCCCTTCGTTAAGGTTTTTAGTCAACCTTGGTTAAGGTTTTTATGCAGGCCGCGGCCACATTGACCTACATTTAACCTTCAATTACTTGCTTAATTTCCCTTGGTTAAGGTTTTTAGTCAACCTTGGTTAAGGTTTTTATGCAGGCCGCGGCCACCTTGTTTGTCAAGCTATGTGTACATCGACAACCCTCGTAGTCGAGCTATGCTGTTCTCCTACAGCTCTTGTTTGTTCTGTACACAATATCCTTGGAACCCACTGAGCACTTAAATGTCTCATGTTGATGTGTTATGTGATAACTAGATATACTGTTTCATATTACAAGCTTAGCTGTTCACTTAATTGACGCAACGTTATTCTCCGTCTTCGTCTCGTTTAGCGTTTACCAGCGTAACGTTTCTTCGTCAGTGACATCCACAGGTCTTATCACCCCGCGCATCGTCCGTAACGCTCATTCTACAGTCGAGAATATTTTTATGTCATTTATAAACTAGAGATGCTACACCCTTTTCATTCCTGATGCCATTTCCAAAATTTGCGTTGTTTCTACAGGCGTTGTCCCAAAGTTTACACAATATTGAAATTTGAATGATAGTCCTCGTTTCTCACTTTCTGTTGATGCTATTTTTGTCTTCGAATAAAACACTTTATCCCGTCAACTATGTCGCTACTAGACGTGAAAAGCAGGTACGTGTATTTTTTCTCGTTCACGTCTAGTAGATACGTCATTATGTATGACGTTACGTCATTATGTGAATGACGTAACACGATAATCTTGTCGCTTCAGAAGACAAACTTATGAGACCACAAATGCAGTTTTAGAGACATTTGAACAACTTTGATGTGGTTAACGGGATAAATAGAATATTATTATAGTGTCATGAACGTGAATAAATATCTGACTCGGCTCGAAATCAGGATGTGCTCGGCAAGCCTCGCCCATCCTGATTTTTCAGCCTCGACAGATATTTATTCACGTTCATGACACTATACTAATATTCTCTATATATGCTATCGCATATATTCACACCATAACATAAAATGAGGTCATAATATACAATGATGACGTTGGATGAACATTACAAAGGTTGGTCAAGGTTCTGCACAATTTACTTTAATGGAATTATAAATATTAACGTGGATGTCGCAAGAATACGTTTGATTTGATGTAAATTTTGCGACTGCTCCGCATATCCAGACCACACCCTCTTTAATAGCATACAAAATATCCGCAGTTTTATATAAAGTCACTAAAAGTATTAAAAATGATTTGAGTACATAATAAGTTGATTGTGAGCAAATATTGAACCATCTATAACGTTGTGTTCATTAATTATAGACGGTGTCCACGAACTTCTGGATCAGCCTACGTATATGTAAATGTATAATTGTATTTTTGGTCTGTAAAGTATTGAGAAATAAAATATTGAATGACAAAAAAAAGAAAAAGGGGCAGGGCGTTCACTAAGAAAAAAAAGATCTATTTAATCTCAAAATGACAAAAAAAAGAAAAAGGGGCAGGGCTCTCGTGAAAAAAAGAGAACTTTTTTCACTAAGAAAAAAAAGATCTATTTAATCTCAAAACAATCAGGAAATTGCTAAATATGCACCGTTTACTCACAACTACAGAAATCTACTGCCAAGCGAGTATAGTGCATATTTTTAGACATTAAATCATGATTTATTTCACCAAATTTTGGAAAATAAATAAATAAAATAATTTCATAAGAATTCTCCCTGCTTCTCCGGCTTTCTTTTGTTTATTTTCATATTTCCTACTTGATAGTGGTGCACCAAAGTTTTTAGTGTAGCAAAAATGTTAAGTTAGAAAAATAAATTGTATAAAAAAAGGTACTTTATATACAGTTTCATGCAAATAATATAATATGTATATTTTCATCCAGGTGTTTGCAGGGCCGAACTTACAAAACAATCACTCGGCCGTTTCGTCCGCAAGTTAAAGTTTCTTGATTTTGTGGCAGCCGGTCTTACCCAAATTGGAGTAAATATTCTGACCAGGATCGATAAAAAAAAGTTTGCGAGCGTACAGTATGTAGGCCTTCGAAAGTGTATTCTAAAGTGAAATTAAAATCTTGTATATGTTTCATGTCGACTGTCTGATTCGCCAAGGATGAGCACGATTGTTTTTATGCCACCGAATGGTGAGGGGGGGCATATAGTGTTACTGGCGTATGTACATACGTACGTCCTACATACGTACGTCCCGAAACCTTAACGATCGGCTTATAATTTCTGTTTCCTTGCTCGGATCTGCTTCACATTTCACACACGCATTGCTCCAATGGTCCTCTACTGCCCTGTGACAAATTCGTCCCGCCCCCACTAAGCCCAGGGTCAAGGTCACAGGCTTGATGCGTTTGAAACCTTAACGCTCGAGTAAATGACTTAAAATTTCGGTTTCATTGTTTTCAAATGTGTCTCGTTTTCTTTGGCTGTCAGCGGGGGCATTCGTGTGCCGACAGGCCACATTTCTATATTATTTTTTTTTAATATGATCGATTCTGTTTGCAAAAAGCTCACGTGTTTGGATAGTGATTGAGTTGCCGTTGGCTCTTAATATTTGGTGATGCAACACTAATTGATCTACACAACACGTCACATTGTTGCATGCAGTTAGAAAATTAATATCTGGTAACACGAGATACTTGACTTGGCAGCTGTGTATTGTTCCGCTAATCGGGATATCCGTATCGGGGTGTATAACTTTGTCAGATCGATAAACAGTGGCATGTGACGTGTTCTGCATTATTTTCGGGAATCGGAGCTTGGATTAAGACATTTAATCGCGGATACTTACCAGAGTTGTCAACATGATCTGATTTGAAGATTCTTCTCCTATTCCTACGTAGGGAAACACTACTTATAGGTATAGTCACAAGTGCCTCTGGACTAATTAGTTGTAGATCAACAGTCATTACTTATTGAATAATATCCTCATATCAAAACTATTTTTCTGCCTTGTGATTTATACATGGAAAGATTTGCAGCCACATGTAAATAAGCAATGGCATCTGATCACTGAAATGTATTGTATTGCCAAGTTTCTGCTCTGTGTAAAAGTTGTGTAATATACTGCATCTCGTAATCATATATGAAACTCGCCTGCAATGTAATGCACCTTGCAAATACAGATTATGTATGACTTGTTTCACTGCCAATTAAACTAGAAACTCATCACATGTTACAGAGTACAGAGCGGAAGCGTTACACAGTTTTGTGATGGCCACCCTGGAGGTGGTGATGCTTGCCTGGTCAACCGATGTACCTGCCCTCGCTGGCCCTACAGTGGTGTATGAGTGTTCGTTCCATGCCATCAAAAACACACGGCGCAACATGGAGGACAGCCATGTTATTGTGCCTGACCTGAATACACTCTTTGGGCTGAAGGTAGGTAAACCCCCACACTATTTGGACTGGAGGTAGGTAAACATACAATATTTGGGTTGGAGGTAGGTAAATATACACTATTTGGGCTAGAGGTAGGTATACACTATTTGGGCTGGAGGTAGTTAAACATACACAATTTGGTTGTGTAAACTCCCACACTATTTGGGCTGAAGGTAGGTAAACCCCCACACTATTTGGGCTGGAGGTAGGTAAACAGACAATATTTGGGTTGGAGGTAGGTAAATATACACTATTTGGGGTGGAGGTAGGTAATTATACACTATTTGGGCTAGAGGTAGGTAAACATACACTATTTGGGCTGGAGGTAGGTAAATATACACTATTTGGGCTGGAGGTAGGTAAATATACACTATTTGGGCTGGAGGTAGGTAAACATACACTATTTGGGCTGGAGGTAGGTAAATATACACTATTTGGGCTGGAGGTAGGTAAACATACACTATTTGGGCTGGAGGTAGGTAAATATACACTATTTGGGCTGGAGGTAGGTAAACATACACTATTTGGGCTAAAAGTTGGTAAATATACACTATTTGGGCGGGAGACAGGTAAACATACACTATTTGGGCTGAAAGTAGATAAATATACACTACTTGGGCGGGAGACAGGTAAACATACACTATTTGGGCTGGAGGTAGGTAAACATTCACTATTTGGGCTAGAGATAGGTAAACATACACTATTTGGGCTGGAGGTAGGTAAATATACGCTATTTGGGCTGGAGGTAGGTAAACATACAATATTTGGGTTGGAGGTAGGTAAATATACACTATTTGGGGTGGAGGTAGGTAATTATACACTATTTGGGCTAGAGGTAGGTAAACATACACTATTTGGGCTGGAGGTAGGTATTATACACTATTTGGGCTGGAGGTAGGTAAACATACAATATTTGGGTTGGAGGTAGGTAAATATACACTATTTGGGCTGGAGGTAGGTATTATACACTATTTGGGCTGGAGGTAGTTAAACATACACAATTTGGTTGTGTAAACCCCCACACTATTTGCGCTGGAGGTAGGTAAACCCCCACACTATTTGGGCTGGAGGTAGGTAAACAGACAATATTTGGGTTGGAGGTAGGTAAATATACACTATTTGGGGTGGAGGTAGGTAATTATACACTATTTGGGCTAGAGGTAAGTAAACATACACTATTTGGGCTGGAGGTAGGTAAATATACACTATTTGGGCTGGAGGTAGGTAAACATACAATATTTGGGCTGGAGGTAGGTAAATATACAATATTTGGGTTGGAGGTAGGTAAATATACACTATTTGGGCTGGAGGTAGGTATTATACACTATTTGGGCTGGAGGTAGTTAAACATACACAATTTGGTTGTGTAAACCCCCACACTATTTGGGCTGGAGGTAGGTAAACCCCACACTATTTGGGCTGGAGGTAGGTAAACAGACAATATTTGGGTTGGAGGTAGGTAAATATACACTATTTGGGGTGGAGGTAGGTAATTATACACTATTTGGGCTAGAGGTAGGTAAACATACACTATTTGGGCTGGAGGTAGGTAAATATACTCTATTTGGGCTGGAGGTAGGTAAACAGACAATATTTGGGCTGGAGGTAGGTAAATATACACTATTTGGGCTGGAGGTAGGTATTATACACTATTTGGGCTAGAGGTAGGTAAACATACACTATTTGGGCTGGAGGTAGGTAAATATACTCTATTTGGGCTGGAGGTAGGTAAACATACAATATTTGGGCTGGAGGTAGGTAAATATACACTATTTGGGCTGGAGGTAGGTATTATACACTATTTGGGCTGGAGGTAGGTAAACATACACAATTTGGTGGTGTAAAACCCCCCCCCCCCCCCCCCCCCCCCCTACCCCCCCCCCCCCCCCCCCCCCCACCCCACCCCCCCCCCCCCCCCCCCCCCCCCCCCCCCCCCCCCACCGCCTCGTTTAGACACAGAGTTTACATAGATCACATGTTACTACAAATTGGGGTCTGCATTTAAATGCCGTAAAACACAGGAAAGTGGCATTTCCGGACATCTAGTTTTCAAAAGATTTCGGGGGGACATGCCACCACCGGACCCCCCCCCCCCCCCCCCCCCCACACACACAACATACTCGCTCCACTCCGAAAATAGGAGAACCCCCACCCGTTCCCCAAATGCTGGATCCGCCCCTGATTTCTAGTTTTATGTATTCACTCCCGATCATGGGGTTTTCGTACAGGTGAAATATGGGATAAGACCCTGTTGACATGACCTAAACTGACCTTAGCTGTTTAGTTGTCAGGCTGTTTAAATTTGCCCATTTTAGGGTGAGACATGCCAATCGTTCTATGCTGTGTTTGATGGCCATGCGGGTGCGACTGCTGCCATGTTCGCTGCTCGACAGCTACACTGTAACCTTGTACGGCACTGCGGTCTTGGCACTACTCACCCTGACGATGCTCTAAAGGCTGCCCACAAGATGACAGATGAAGCATTTATTACCAAGTCCAGAAAGCAGGTTAGTGGTCTCACTGGCTCTTGATAATACCAGAAGGTTTGAAGAGTACGAACAAACCTATGTTCCGAAGGAAGGAGTGCTTATATCAAACCCCCGGCGTCTTAGTCAGTGCCTGTTCGTCCGTCCGTCTGTCTGTCTGGGCCAACGTCCGGGGGTTTGAGAGCTTAGGGGCGGGGTTAGGAAAAAAAGATTCCTTTGTAATATTCCGTAAGCTCATAAACTCTATTGTTGTTTAGGGGCTTTTTCATTGTTCTTCAAACAATGGAAATACCCCATAAACCCAAAATGTTGGAACGTCCGTCCGTCCGTCCATCCATCTTCAAAAATGTGAAAACTTAGTGGTTGGTGAAATTTATAATTTGTTTCCTTTCACCAAATGTTTTTATACTTTACACATGCCTTTCTCTATTAATTCTCTATCATACTGTGACAAATCCATGACCGTAATACCCCCGCTAACCTCAAGGTCAAGGTCACAATATTAGTGCGTTCATAAACTTAACGTTGAGAAAAATGTGTTTCCTTTTACCAAACATCTTGATATTTCATACATGCCTTTCTCTAATTATTCTCTATCACGCTGTGACTAATTCTGCGATAGTCATACACCACTAACCCCAAGGTCAAGGTCACAATTTTAGTGCATTCATAAACTTAACGTTGAGGGAAATTGTTATAATGTCTGTTTCCTTTCACCCCACTGCTTGATAATTCACACATGCCTTTCTCTCATTATGATGTGACAAATCCACGACCGTCATACGCCTGCTAACCCCAAGGTCAAGGTCACAATCTTAGTACATTCATAAACTTAACGTTATAGATTTGTTGTAATTCCTGACAAATCCGCGATGCTCAGACTCCTGTCTACCCCAAGGTCAAGGTCACAGTCTTAGTGCTAACACAGTTAAATTGGAGGAAAGTTGTTAAAATTTCTGTTTCCTTTCACCCCACTTCTTGAGAATTCACACATGCTCTAATGGTTCCCAAATCCACGATCCTCACACCCCTGCCTACCCCAAGGTCAAGGTCTTTGTGCTTTCACGAACTCACATTTCCTTTCACCCTACTTCTTGATATTTTGCACATGCCTTCCTCTAATGTCCTCTATCATGCCATGCTGAATCCACGGCCCGCAGATACACCAGCTAAGTCAAGGTCACAGTTGTGTGTTCACAAACTTAATATTGGGGACAATTTGTGATAATTTATGTTTCCTTTCCTGCCACATCTTGATATTTCACACATGCCTTCCTCTAATGATTCTCTATCATGCCATGTCAAATCCACGACCATCAAAACACCGCTATCCGCAAGGTCAAGGTCACAATCTCTTAGTGCTTTCACAAAAATTGGAGAATTTTTTTTATTTCTGTTTTGTTCACCCCACTTCTTGATACAGTCAGGATTCGGTACAACTGCATAGTTCGTCAGAGACGTTATGAATCTGCCGTTATAAAGAATAGGCGATTTTCTCGTCTGTATCAAGCTGTCGTGAAAACGTCGGTAATTGATACGCCATTGGTAGCGATGCCATTTACCGTCTGTTTACACTAGCGTAATTCAGCATTATCGGATAGATAAATGCCGAATTAAATACTTATTTGTCACCACATTGATGAAGCAATGCATATGTATCTGAATTTATATCCATAAAACAAACAACATTCAAAAATAATTTGACACTCTTGCTAATTGGCAATTAGTTAGACATGCATGGAGAATACCAGATAATCTGTGAATTTACCTTTTTTATTGTTAGAAATTCGCAAACATATGCATAAAGAATCTTTAGAATCATTTCCAGTGCATGTGATTCTAAAGTTCTGCCAAACCATGCTGTTGATGTGAAGAATGGAAATAGAACACAAACAGCAGACAACAAAATTTAATTCAAAAAGGGTTAACTTGGACATTGATCAACCGTTGTTGTCAAATAGCGTGGCATATGTTCAAGTTACATGTTCGCAAAAGTGGGCAGTAATGTATGATTTAAAACAGACTACAAAAACTCGAGTTCATGTTTTCATTTATTGAAAATGTGTGATGTGTTTATCATGAAATGAAAAAAAAAAAAGAAAAGAAGATTTTTTATAAACAGTTTACATGCTAAACTTTATGAAAATATGTAGAGTTTTCAATATTTACAATCGTCACATGACGATTCGTCCCAACCTCAATTCGTCCCAGAGGTAATGTTACAGTTCCAAATGTATGTTTCGTACCACCACAAACTCGTCCTTAGACGCCAACTTGCAATCGCAAGTGTAACAATGTTGGCATCCTATGGCCCGAACGTATTGTGGGAAATTAACACATCAGATGGAAATTGTAACCAATGTAGATTAGGCATCCAGTGTAGACCCGGATTATAATGCACATCAGTGCAATCTAATCAAGCTCTGTGCTGGAAATTGCAAAACACTCTAGACTCGGATTAGGCAACAAGTTTAGACCAGTTTAGACCCTAATCAGAATGCACATCAGTGCAGTCTAATCAAGCTCTACGCTGATTGTTAGACAACGCAAGTGAAGGTGTTCACACATTAAGGCCCACCTGCCTGGAGAAAGATGAACAAAACAGCTGGAAATTGCAAAACATTGTAGATTCAGGAATATGGGATATATGGGAATGTCACAATAATTAGGCATAATTATGGTCACTGCTGTCACTGCGGCACAATGGTGATTAATTAAAACCATTTAATGACTTAATTTGCCCTCGACCTATTATAGGATCAGTCGTGGCTATAATTATATGTAGGCTATTATACGGGTTATTTTTCTCATAAAAAATATTCCTGGAGGAATTTTGGGGTAATGCTCGGTAACCAGTGGTTTTAACCTAATTCAGATATGTTGAATCCAAATCAGTCAGTTACCAGGCTGGATGTTTTAGTTTTGACCTTCAAAAGTTAAAAACAAAATGGCCACCATTTAAACATGATTTGCTATGACATTTGATTTTCTAAAATAATTTGGCATGGGAAATCTTGCAATAAAACCAACAGGACCTGGTGTTATGCTAATAACTGTGTATTGATATCAGGTTAATATATAACATGAAACGTATCTGAACACATTCATCGATTTCTGAAATCAACAAACATATTTGAGAAGCTAAGACATTCATTAAGTGTATTGCTAATCGAATCTCCAATTTTGTTGTATAATTTAATGTATTGTGTCACTTGCAGTCTAATTATACGTACTCCTCTCAGATGAATCTGTTACCTGCTTGAACAAATATTAATTCACACTGTAGTGTTTTACTCGATGTCACTCACATATTAGTTTCCACATGATGTGAAATGGCTCACTATCTTTAAACAATCACATGATCTATAGGCTTTGATCCGACAAACCATTGCTGATTTCTTTTCTCTTCAGATATGTCTGTACCAATTTACACTTTGAAAAGATTCAATATCCTAATGGATTCCCTGTGGACGAATTACGAATTGTAATGATCATATCCATACTGGACATGCATGCCTAGATATTGGCTGGTCACATTGGTAATATTGGTAATATTTTAAAAAATTGGCCCAAATATCATATATACAATGTATGTACAGCATGGCAGGATTGATTGACAGTTTATTCTCCAGTGTTTCTGAAATGGATGGTACCGCTGGAGCATTTGCAGCATTCCCACCTTCTTACATTTGCATGTTTGACTAAGGCAGCCACTGGAACATACTCGTGAAATAATCTCAAAAATGCATCAGGGACTCTCAACTCTGGCACTACTTGGTTGCTAATGATCGACATTTGCAGAATAAATTCACTCTGACGTCGCACGTTACATCAGTCAACAGTGACATGCTGTCACATACAGTGATAACATGAACTGTTATTATTTTTTCAATCAACTGTTCTTGTAGCTGCCAATGCATTTCATGTACTTTGGCTTATTGGACGTGCCAGTCTTCATTAGCAGCCGTGACCAATTCATCTGATTAAAATCGGTGATGAGCAGAATCAGTACATCTGTGTCTCGGGATGACATCACAATCGACTCGGCCTATCAACAGCTACGGTCATTTAATGCCACAGTGAAGAACAGACCGTGTCCACATCTCATGGTTTTCTCGTCGTGGCTACACATCCGACGTAGGCTTTGATATTTTCACATCTGCTATATCACGCACTCCGCCAGCAACCACTTCGGTTTCCCCCACTGGAGTCTGTAGGATGAGTAGTTCAGTTACAGTGAGAACTTGCTCATTTTACGCAATGCTATAATCTTGGTCCACTTATTGGGTAATGATACTGATTGGTCTTTAATTATGCGCCGAATTGGTTGACAGTAGTATGTATGTTTGTATCGGTTCTCGTACCTGTCATGATGGAATGTTGTTGATAGTTACAGCAATTCAGCTGAAATATTTAATATTGACTTCATAAAATATATGTGCATAGTCTCCAAATATAATACCGTGGTTTGTTTACCAATATCCATCATCACCACTTATCCGTATCTACTGGCAGCGATATCAGAACAACTGCACTTTTTGTGAGTACATGTTCATCGACTATGGTGGATTTAGTGGATGGATGCAAACTCCTGTCTGTCAAGGTAAGTGACATTAGAACAGGCATACATTGTACGTTAATGTTGCAAAATGGTTCACAAGTTGTCATCCTGACCTGCTTTTATATCCAGTAATGAGCCTGTTAGATGTTGCGGTCCGCCTTAAGCTTTATCTGATGTCCTCTGAGGTTAGCCATTTTTCTCCACAGCAAGGCGTGTCGAAAAAGTTTGGGCATTATTCCTGTGGTGTCTCATTTTTTTCAAGTCGGTGCAATGGTTTCTTCTTGTTGTCTAACAAAGAGACCTGCTTCTACTAATTTATCTAGTTTGGTATGTCCCAGTTCTCTCGCATTAAGAAAGGTTTCTTCTATAACAGTTTTGTTACAATATTTTACAGATCGTTTGCTGTTGTCATAAATACTCTGAAGTATTGTAGGACTCGACCAATTCGCTCTGTTCTTAGTAATTTCTCATCATCCGTGCGACGCTGCTTGAGGCATTCTGCCTGTAATAATTTTCATGTTCACACATAATAAGACAGTAGATGTTGCTGGTGGATTGAGCGATATTGGAGAATACCTCAAACACTACGTTGTATGTGTCGGCACTACGAACAAACCATGAAGAAGCGGACACCCGACTATTGTGGTATCAAGCCCCGTGCAGGCACCGGGGCGGGATCAAATGATCCTGAGAATAGTGCTGCAGTAGCCATTGCTTGTCGTAAAAGGCGACTAAACTGGCTTAACGATTGGGTTCATACTTTCCGGAACCCACTATACCGGATTTGGCCCTCATGTACATTTTTGGCTTTCTTGTATGTGAGAGTTGAGTCAGGCTATGCCCCATATATAAAAGTAAGATTAGCGCTAATCCTATTACTTTTAGGGGATGGGATAAATGATGCTGGTGTGGCGAGGGCCTGGCACCAGATCAGGTTGTTCTAATTTCAGGACTGAATATATATTTTGATTGTAAATATTGAGTTCTGAAGTTGGGATTTACCCCCCTCGGACAGGTGGATACGGGACACGACCCCGTTGACCCGTCTGCGTGTAGACTCCCTGAGGTTTGTACCTCTATGTCAGAAAAGCGGACGTTAAACCCTATTCACTCACTCACTATTGTGGTATCGTCCCGGGACTCAGATGTCGTGATTCTGCTCATACTTGTAGCTCATTTTTGTCGAGCCCGCTTGCGGAAAGCGAGACATAGTGATCACAATGACGTCCGGGTGAAAAAATAATATACAACAAATTATAAAGTATGATCATTGCACATCAAAAAATAAATACAGAGGATAAATAGTAATGTACATTAACATTTTAAGGAAACACTGTTATCGCCCCTGATATCAGTTTGGAAATTTACGTCAGATATAAAATGTATAATGATGCCAATCAATATGTGGGGAAATGGGGAATGAATGCTTATTTTTCCAGAAAATGTCTCGGATGATGCACTTGATATAAAGAACATTTTGTGCCTACTGAGTGGGCATGTACCAGAAGAAGTTCGCAGGAGTTTCTCAATTTGGTCATAACTTCTATATTCCTTGGTGGATTACTTTAATAGTTCAATACATCATACGTGTGGACAAATGCCACACATCCATGCTGCCCTTAATATGACCTTGAACTTTTGACCTTGACAACTTTTAACTTTTTCACACATTAAGAAGTTCGCCGGAGTTTCTCAATTATGTCATAACTTCTAAGATTACTTAAATTTTTCAACACAGTATACCTGTGTAAAATGCCACACATCCGTGCTGTCCTTAATATGACCTTGACCTTTTGACCTGCACAAGATTGAACTTTTTCACACATTAATAAGTTTGCTGGAGTTTCTCAATTCTGTCATTACTTCTATATCCTTGAAGGAATACTGTACCAAATTTTTATTAAAGTTGGATGAGTTGTTAGAAAGATAATGGTCAAGTGACACTGCTTATTGATCCACCCTCATATTTCATACATGCATTCCTCAGATGACCCTCTATCATGCTATAGCAAATCCACAACCCACCAGTTACCCCAAGGTCAAAGTCACAAACTAAGTGTGTTCATAAATTTAACGTTGGTACATTTCTTATAACCTCTGTTTCTTTACAGGGAGCGCCTTGATATTTCATAATTCATTCTTCTGATGATCCTCTATCATGCTGTAACAAATCCACCACCCACCGCCGATCACTTACCTCAAGGTCAAGGTCACGAACTTAGCATGTTCATAAACTTAACATTGGGGTAAATTCACAACCCCATCATGCTGTAGCAAATCCACGACCCACCACCCACCCCTTACTGTTGCTTTCCGTTTGCAACCGCACACTGCTGGTCGTGCAGTACATGTTTGTGCCACATTGAAGGTTCCTCGACCACCACTGTATGTGTGCCATGTGTTTATTATCGTGTATTGCATTAGTTTCTTCTTTGCATGGGTTCATGTGTCTCTTTTGTGTATCTTGTTCTTTATTTGTGGTCAGTGGACAACAGTTGGCTGTCGTATAATATAACACTTAACACAGTGTATATGGAGTAATAGTCTGTAGGTACATTGATGTGTTTAGTTGTATAACACATTTCGAAATGAATTCTTGCAATGGGAATAAATGGAAGTTAAATTAACCCTTAGACCACTACACACAACAATTGTCTTCTGCTGTTGCTTTTATATATTGCCTTATTACCGGCGTTACATACTTCCGTACGTACGTACGTCCGTCTGGGAACCTTAACGCTTGGGTAAATGGCTTATGATTTAAATATGCCTCGTTTTCTTTGGCTGCCAGCAGGGGCATTCGTGTACTGACAGGCCACATTTCTAGTTTTATTTTAAAATCATCAGAAATGGCAAGTCTTAAATACGCTAAAGCCAGTCTATTTATAAACTGCTATGATCCCTTCAGCTGTCGAGACCTTCAACTGTAACAATTACCATGCGCGTGTCGATACTGGGAGAAATATGTTGAAAGGCGACCAAATACACAACGATTTATTACCCGACAATGTTTTAACACGGATATTCCCCGGATATGTGTCATAAAATTGTCATTACTTGGTGTCAACATCGGTACATTTACACTGTTGATACGGAAATAGCAGTCGGATTTCATTATTTTCAAAATTCAGAACCGACAAACCGAAAATTTTAGAAGCCCTGCAGCAGAAGATAGCGGTGTAAGGGTTAAACATTATGGATCGGTTACACATATTTTACGACGATGTCAAGTCCATTATTTCTATTTTAGACCATTCAGTTACAGACGTATGAAACAAAGCAACAAAATATTATAAATCCATTTATGTTAATATTCAATGAGGGCATATGTTGGGTGTTATCCTATATGGCAAGTATTTTAGGGTATTGCCCCGGTTCGTTACATTTCAATAAACGTGCATATTTAAAGATGCTGTCTCAGTATATTATAATTCTTTAACACGCCATTTTTGTTTCCCAAGGACAGAGCCATTTGGATTAGCGTGCTCAACATATATTTATATATATTAATAATTAATTATTACTAATTATGTGTTGAAAATTTGCTTACAAATATGGAAGGTTTGGCCAGTGTACTATGAACACAGAAACAATGGAAGTGAGGTTTGTATTATTTCATATTATTTTTATGCCACCGGGTTTCGAAGAAACGGGTGGCATATAGTGTTTGGACCGTCCGTCCGTCCGTCCGTCCGTCTGTCCGTTCGACAGACGCATTTCTTGTTTTACATGATACAATGTACATTTATTACACGCTTGCCAGTTATTTGCATGGGTTTCGCTGTGAGAGAAAAACCATAATCAACTCCTTACAAATAATACACCGTGAAGAGAACACCCGTAATTGCGCGCCTGTTTTCTTGGAAACCACAAGCTACCATGCAAAATGTTTACTTTTTATTACATTCAAAATAAAGTTATTTGGAAACTTGGAAAGGGTTTCGACTAATCTAGTATGTTAATGTGTTTGAACACATTCCAAACATGCAGTCAAATATATCTGGTTCATAGAAACAGCTGCTTAATTTGGATTTCAAAAAGTTTAGATGACGTCACATTTGACGTCACACTACGTAACGTCAAAACGCGGGAAAACACGTCATAGTATAACTATTCATGTGCATATCACAATTCATTGATTATAATCTCAAAAATAGACTAAATACATAGGATATTCCATCGTACATGTTTGAATAGCGGAAATAATACACTTGTGTCCGTCGGCGTCCGTGCAAGCAACTCATTCGCTATACTCACTCGTTGCTTACGTGGAAGCCGACGCACACTCGTGTATTATTTCCCGCTATTCAAAATGTACGATGAAATATCCTATGTATTTGATAATTCTCACTAAAATATATTTACTTGAAATGAAACCTTACAACATTGGTGATACATGTGTGTTTGCAGCTGTGTGTCGGTTCTATTAAATAACTTTGGTGTAATTTATAAATGTATGTGTGTATTACTGTGGCTTCTATTTAGATGTCCTGCCTGGTGTCATGTGTTTAATAGGCTGCAATTAATTTTCTATTAATTTATTCACTATTACTTAGTAATTATATGTAGACCGGGGGACCGCTGTATAGGGCCCATTAGTAGCTGATACACTTAGTGGTGAGCTTTATGTAGCGCATGGGTATTATTGCCTTAATACAGGCTTAAAGTTGATATACGTTTGTGCTGATGCTTGCTACGTCGGCACAGGTCTGGTTGAGGTCCGAGACAATAAGTTAGCCAACAAACTAAAAACACCTAGCTCAACAAAATATTATATTTGAAGGCAATATTTGGTGTGTATAAATGCTCTTAATAAACCACAGAGGTTTTAAAATAGTTTGAATGCAATTCTGCTTGCACATGCCTTAATGTTGGAATGTGAAAGTGATCAAATATGTCATACTGAGGAAAATACAAATGCAAACAGTTTTATTCGGCGGCCTTCTTGGATGTATAATGCATTTTTTAGTTTAAACATATTTTATTGCTCTAAATTTACAATGTAACTTTACAGTTAATAAATACAGGTTAATTTAGAAGAGCAAACGGGTTGGGCTACAAGTTTTAGCAACATTAGTTACAGCCCGTCCCAACTGCTTATTGCATATATATAAAGTGGTATAATAGTGGAGGTAAATAATTATGATGTTTTACATATTCTGTAGAGCAAGTATATATACAAACATATATATACACATATATACACACACACATATACACATATATATATATATATATATATACATATATATATACACATATATATACACAAATAAATCGATGAGCTCATCAGTCTAGGTGTTGAAACAATATGTTTTTCATAAACATCATAAACAGTCATATAAATGTGCTCATGATAAATCGAAAATAAACAATAAAACAGTATAAGTGTTCATTGTAAAGTTGTGCTGCACCAAATGTCTTCACCGCACACACTCCAGAATCTGGGACCACGATTATGAGACCCCCCGAATATGCTCTCGTACCCCATACTCGAAATCAAAAGCTCTGCCGGCCATTACCGAGCGAAGCCCAATCATGACCGATAGAAAGTCCAAATGCGAGCACAGAGCACCTAACACACTGCGGAAGACCCACGAGCACGAGCCCAGGTAACCATTTATAATAATTGTATTCATGCAGGAATTCAGTATTTATGTAAATAGTTAATTGTTATATAGACGTTACTTGTTTAATGTAGTTTTGTAAAAACGCAATACATATACGGATGCAGTTTATATGAATCGTCGAGTCAGTTTAATGTAAGTTTGCACTTCTGTAAATATGCGAGTATTGTCTTCCACATTTAGTGACTCGTTTCCGAATAATAGGGTTTTAACAGATAGTGGATGGTACTGATGGGTTGCTGCAAAAAAGTTTAATCGTTGCTGATGGAATAGTTGGCATTTAAAAAGGAATGTTCGGCATCTTCATCTTCGAGTGTACATTGGCATAAAGTGATTCCTATATAGATCAGCATTAAGATTACTACATTGGTTTCTTATGCGGCAGTGGTAAATGGATAATGTTCTGTCGCCGATAAGAAAATATTCTGGAACAATTGGAGGTCTGAATAGTTGTTTTAGTTTATTTTTAAAAACGGCGTTCGATGTATAATTTTTTATATCCTCATTTAGTTCATTCCAAGATGTTACTGATGACGGTATAAACGATTTAGAATACAGTTCTGTCCGTCTTGTTAATGTGATAAAATAGTTCATGTTACGTAATCCGTATGTGTTATTTTCACCAACTAGTTGTGGAAATAGTTCATGTATATATGAGGGAAGTACACCGGCCTTTTCTTTATAAATAAGTATAAGCTTCTGAATATGTCTTCGGTCTGAAAGGGGTATCCATCCAATTTCTAGGAGAAGTCTGTTAATAGGGCATGAACGGGTTATACCTGTAACTGTTCTGGCTGCTTCGTATTGAAGTTTTTCAAGATTTTCAAGAGATTCGCGTTCATATTGTGTACAACTATCCCATACGATTGATGCATATTCGAGAACTGGTCTCATGTACGATATATATATTTGATTCAATGTTTTTCTATTTAATTTAACTTTAAGCATTTTCATAGAACATAAAACCTTAGATGCAGACTTAATTATGTTAGAAATATGTTCGTGCCAGGTACCATCATGACTGAGAGTTAGACCGAAATGTTTGTGATGTTGGACAAAATGAAGTTGAATATCATTAAAATAGAGAGATGGCTCTGTGTATCGAGCTAATGAACAGATCATAGCATCAGTTTTAGAAGGATTAAATGTTACAAGCCACTGGTGAGCCCATGCTGCTAATTCATTTAAATCATGGTTTATATTACGTGCTATGGTGTTCATGTCTTTTGACGAGACAGCTAAGGATGAGTCATCAGCAAATAGCCTGGTTGTACTAAGTAGTTTGTCAGCAATATCATTAACGTATATAAGAAACAAAAGAGGTCCAAGAACCGAGCCTTGGGGAACACCAGCATTTATCAATTTACTTTCAGAATAAGAACTGTCTATTTTGTGATCTGTTTGATAAATAATTTCTGAACCAGTTATGAAGGGGATCTTCTACACCATTTTAATTTAGCTTAAATAAAAGTCTGAGGTGCCATACTATGTTTTCGTTCATCGATTGCCTTGCATATCTGATTATATATATCTATTAGTTGGTATACCGTGGAATGGCCTGGGATGAATCCGGATTGACTTTTATAAATAAGGTTGTTAATATCAAGGTGGTTATATACATGTTTGAAAACAACTCGTTCCAAAACTTTTCCTAAATAGCTAATCAAATAGTACGCTGTCTAAGGGGTTTGGATGTGCACCTTTGGCAGAAATCACTAAACTTGGCATATATGACCTTTGATAGGTACTAATCAAATCCTGATATAGGGATCACATTTTGGCATTCGGTAACGCCCCCTAATTAGCATAAATTCAAAATGGCCGCCGCCGAAATTGGTTAAAACTAAATATGGTCATAACTCAGCAATTGATAGGCCGATTTCGATGATTCTGGAATGCATTATGATATTCCTTGGTATGCCCGATCGACTTATGATGTTTTCATTGTCATTGAAGGTCATGGTCACAAGATATAGGTCAAGGTTAATGGATTTTTAGCATAAAATGGCTATAAGTTGCCAATGAAACTGGCTCTGTAGCTAGTTTGGTGTGTGTTATGATAGTTTGGGGTGTTCCCGATCGATTCGCGAGGTTTACCTCATCATCCATTGTCAAGGTCACGCGATAAAGGTGAAGGTCAATTTATTTTTGGTATAAAATAGCTTTAATTGATTGGGAAAAAACGGAAATTGGAGATATTTATTTTGTAAGATAGATACTAATCTAGTAGATCATGGTGTACTAGAAAATAACTCGATTTGTCTGCATGGTGTCAAGGTCAATACACATTTTCCAATAATTATGGAGAATGCACCCACCAAGTTTGATCAAAATAGGATCATGTAACCTAATGTTATCGAGCGGAATACAAACATGCACAGAATACTGATTGACATACAGACAGAATTGAGCAAAGAAATATGACGTAATAATAACAAAATGCTGCAATGTTTATTACAGTATTCATCAACTGGTGAATCAGCATTAATATTAGATGATACAAACTGAAAATAGACATGTAATTTTGAAATGTTTAAGTTCAATATTGAACAAGATTCATAAGTTCAACAAAACCTTCCTTTGCGAATAACAAAATAGGAAACCAATATGTTGATTTGTCATACATGTACCTATGAATATGTATCCCCAATAAAATGAGACATACTATACATTTTGTAACAAACACAGTATTATTATATTTGTGATCAGTTTAAAACAAGGTCACTGTTTGCCGTATAGTCAGAATGCCTCTAGTGAAGAACTTGTATCTTGCTCAGATTTGACAAGTGTGCAAGCAGAGCATGAGCTACGCTGGTCACATATATAATAAGCCTGACTTTGTCAGACTGAAATGGGTTATACATCCATTAACTTGAGGTTAAAGCAGATACAAATGTCTCTGCGGGGCATGACTCCCATCTGCTGGTATACTTATATTAGTATGATCAGTACCGCAACACCCATCATCGCAATGTTATTATTTATTTCTCTATAATTATCAAACTCTATATCGAATACCACATGTTGCTCAAGCGTTAGTGATATATATCGATATGTCAATTATGCCAGGCGTGGGCCAACGGTAGATACGACATGACACATTCAGTACATGGTGTTAGTTGGGAGTTGGTTTCGGTAGGGGACCAGGGCGATCATAACAATTTCCTCCACATTTGCATCTAGCTGTGCACACAAGACCCTTCTTGTAGCAGGAACACCTTCCTGTGCAGCTTGAAATGTATCCACAAGTGACCAGCTCTTCTAGGGCTTTAGCTGCTCGTGGGAGGGGAGTCCATGAAGGCAACCAACCTGACACAGAACCAACCCATCCCCAGGAGCCTGGGCACGGCAAGACTTGTTCTGCCACAAGCGACTGTCCCCATACGTATCCAGCTTGGTAGGTTGTTCTCTTGATGTGCTCTATCAGAGCTGCCTTGGTTGGGGGTAGGTACTCGAACGTGCGAGATGACTGTGCGAATATCTGCTGGCGAGCTTGGTTGATATCCGTCTGAGTGCAAGAGACCGAGTATAGTGAGACGAAGAAATTCTCAATGACATTGATATCCTCTGAAGACAGTGTGAGAGGTCTTTCCATCAGGTGGCATAATGCGGTTGTGAGCTCTGGTCGTGTACTCCACTTCCCAAACGCCGATTTCTTGCCCGTGCCGGAAAAGAAGGATGTGTTGTCGGACCCGGTCATAGCATGGAATGCGGGGAGAGCGTGTGCCTTAACGGGAGACATGGTGCTGCAGATGTCATGGATGGAAATGTATCTCAACTTCTTGCCCATACCAAACGACACCCATAGTTTCTCCGCACCAATCTCGGTGAATAAGGAGATCCCCAGGACAACAACGTCAGTGTCGTTTGCAATTATCAGTATGTGCTTGTAGCCCTGTGTTACTGCATTTGCTGCATGCAACATAACTCTGGTATCATACTCTTCGTGGTTGCATGGACTGAGAGGATACTCCGTTCGAATTACCGGGTCTTAATCAGATGGTGCAGGATTCTGGCGGACGTTCTTTTCCCAAGTTGTAATAACGACACTCCCCTCGTTGAAGATGAACTGTGCAATCACACCTGATAGATACTGAAACAGTTCCACCTTGTTGGTTTCGTTGTGCAGATAGCTGTTTCAGTTCTTCGGCATCTTCCCATTCCCATCATTTGGTAATCGCTGCCGAACTCCTGCTCCCCTTGTCTCTCTGGCTGTCGCTTTCAGGCTGTCTGGTAGATACCGGTCCCAGATGACGTCAACACGTTTAGCCGTGGTCAGGTGCTTTTCAATGAAGGGAATCACCTTCTGCTCAACATAATCATGGAATGTTTTGATGCTTGTGTCCGGTCTCAGGATATGCACCATATAGGCACCATCAATTAGCTTCACATCGGCCTCATCAAAGTCTGATGGCGAGTCTCCTTCTAAACAAGGCACTAAATCGGACTTTTGCCCACTTCACATATGGCCGTGTTTTGATAAGGATGGTGGGGCATCAGCATTCTCGACTTCAAACAGGCGGTCAGTATTGCCTTGCAGCGCAATGTATAGTTGGCCTATTAGGTGCAGGTCTTCTTTTGTGCTGTCGATACGTTTGCTTTTGTTTTTTTTGTGACTATTGCACGGAAGAAGGATGTTGTTCATCTTGATTGGCTCATGGAAGGCGACTGCTTGAGATTCCAGGCGTTTCTTTACGAATGCTGAATGTTGTTTCTTTCCCTCTTCATGAACACACATGATACTTTGGGCGACATCCACTGACATGACGTGTCGAATGAGTTTGTCGCTGTCTTCATCGAAGGGATTCCCCGCCTTTTGGAATGCTGCGACGAGTTCCTTGGTGTCTGCTGTAAACCTCAGCTGGACGCTTGGACTCTGATCATGGTGTTTGGGAACACAGCCCTTGAAAGAC
The DNA here is from genome assembly GCA_029237695.1 of Conchocele bisecta. Classification (NCBI taxonomy): domain Eukaryota; kingdom Metazoa; phylum Mollusca; class Bivalvia; order Lucinida; family Thyasiridae; genus Conchocele; species Conchocele bisecta. The sequence goes on from CM055277.1 coordinate 34,904,920, forward strand.
TGCATACCAGCCTCAAACTCTGTGATGATCCGTGCAACTTCTGGCCCTGCGACAGACCATTCAGTGAATACGTACTCATCATTCAGATTGAGAGCACCGCCATGCATCTTCAATTCCTTATTTTGTTGTTCATGGTTTTGGTCAAAACCAATCAGGGAGAATGGATTTTGCGTCTTGGCAATGGTGAAGAAGCCCTCTGCAAACTGCTTGTAGAGATCTGGGTGTTTGATCCGTAGGTTCAGCATATCACGTAAATGCACTGGGAGCCAGCGAGCGTAATGGTAGTGATCGAGAATAAAAGCCCAATCTGCAATCTCGTCCAGGGACCTCTCGTACAGATCCAAGTCTCCAACACGAATAGAACGCACAAAACACAACAGGAGCATCTCCATGTCATAAGTCGTCTGCCAGTATTGGAACTGAGGCATCGTTTCTTCCTTCTGTTTACACCATGCGTCGAATGATTGTTCGTCCCCATTGTCCGGACAGTCACTCATGTACTTTGTGTATGCTTCCCTTCGGAGAATCGAAAGTGACAATGTTGTCACTTGGTGTGCATGTTTGCATCCCAAACATGGATATAGGTACCAACATCAATCATATAGGTGTCTCAACTGCCGTGATATGAAGGAAAAAAACATGATTTTAATTAGCGACCATTTTGAAATTCAAGATGGCGGTCTCAATCAAATTATTCAATCCTCCTATTGATGTTCTTGTAGTGTATATTGGCCCTAAAAACTGGTAAATACACCAATGTTAGACATATGCCCATATTTGTCGCAGTCCGAGATGTGAGCAAAATATATTTTCATGGCGGACATCTTGAATTTATGCAAATGAGGCAAGTGACCAAGTACCAAGTACACTTAACTCAAACGATAGTGTGTATCCAAACACCTGATTATAGCATTTTATATCAGTTAAGTAGTTAAACTAAGCAAAGATATGAAACAATATGTATATCTAAATCTGTAGCAAAATATTGACATTTGGCGGCCATCTTGGATTTTTATGCCAAGGACGAAGTCTATCTATTCATTTCACATCAGAAACAGAATCACTGACCCCAAAAACCTAAATTTAGGCACCAAGATCACCTTCCTAAGTCAATTCGTTCAGAAGTTGAGTCAAATTCGTTCAGAAGTTATGTAATTTCTATCATTTTGGCGGCTATCTTGGTGGCCATTTTGGATTTATTCAAATGATTTAATTATCCAATTACATATTAAATTTTCCCAAAAGATGTGTTGTGTCCTATAACCCACTTGTAGAATTTTAAACTACTTAAATATGTCACCAGAGAGCAACAGTATGACAAAGTATATATTACTCGTGTGTCATCTACTGTTGATATTGAGACAAAATAAGTATTCAATGCCTCAGCCTTCTCTGTGTCTGTAGATGTGCATGTATTATCGGTTTTACGGAGAGGAGGAATTGTGTCACAACTATTCAAATTTTCTTTAACTAGCATTTTTACAATTTTCCAGTACTGACGCGGATTAGTGGTGTTAATATCATACATTGTAATCATGAAATGTTTGCTTAGCGTATTTTTTCATATTATTAACTTTGTTGCGTATTTTTTTGTATACATTCCAGTCGTGTTCCTTTTTTGTTCGTAGCGCTACTGTTTTCTGACGATCACGTTGGCGAGAATGTTTTACGAATAAGTGAGTTATACCAAGGTTTGTCGTTTGGGCGTAATGTAACTAGACTCGATGGGATACATAACTGAATAATCTCCATAAGTTTGTTATGAAATGCTTCGCATGCTGTGTTTAGAGTACCATTATTAATGAATGACCAGTCAGTTGTTTGTATTAACATATTTAATAGATTGTAATCACCGCGATTATAGTTCCATACTTTTCTTTTGTATGGGGCTGCTGATGGCATGTTTACATGATATATAGATATATGTACCATAATGATCACTAATATCGTGTGGTGTTTTTATTATTCCAGAATCATATACAGATATTTCTGTGGTAACTGCTATTGGGTCAATTAGTGTTTGCGTTTGGTCTGTTACTCTAGTGGGTTCTTTAATAACATTTATCATGTTGTTTACCATAATTACGTTTTTAAACTTATTGCTGGTAGTACTTAATTGATCTTCATTTATATCACCTACTAATAGTATATGCTTTGTTAGCTCACCTGAGCAAAGCTCATGTGAGCTATTGTTATGGCAAAGTGTCCGTCGTCCGTCCGTCCATCCGTCCGTCCGTGAACATTTTCAATCATCTTCTTCTCCCGAACTGCTGAGCCGATATTGGTTAAACTTCACAGGGATGATATATGGGTGATGCCATTTCAGATTTGTTAAAATGGAGGTCATCGACAATCCAAGATGGCCGCCATGGAAAAGTAGGTAAAATTCTTAAAAATGATCGATAGTTAGCGCTGTTTCAGATTTGTTCATATGGTGGCCCGTGGGTCAAAAATGGGCGTCGCCCGAGGGGTCAAATAGGGGTCAAATTTTATTTTTAACCGAATATAGTCATGTAATATATCGAAGCTATTGACAATCACTCTGGAACATTTTTTGTCTAAATCATATGATTACGTCATCCAAGATGGCCACCGATAGTTCAAATGGGCATTCTTTTACTAAAGATTTCAAATGTCTTTTTCTTGTAAACTGTTTGGCCGATATTGGCCAAACTTAACTGTAATGGTCTGTGGTTCAAGCCTGTTCATTTTTGTTAAAATGGAGGTCATCACCAAATCCAAGATGGCCGCCGTTGAGAAGTAAGTCAAATTCTTAAAAAATCTTCTTCTCACGAACCGCCAGGCCGATTTCGACGATACTGGGTATGAATGATCGATAGTTAGCGCTGTTTCAGATTTGTTCATATGGTGGCCCCTGGGTCAAAAATGGGCGTCGCCCGAGGGGTCAAATAGGGGTAAATTTTATTTTTAACCGAATATAGTCATATAATATATCAAATTGAAGGTATTGACGAGACGATCACTCTGGAGAATTTTTTTTCTAAATCAGATGATTACATCATCCAAGATGGCCACTGATAGTTCAAAAGGTCATTATTTTACTAAAGGTTTCAAACGTCTTTTTCTTGTGAACTGCTTGGCCGATATTGGCCAAACTTAACTGTAATGGTCTATGGGTGAAGCCTGTTCATTTTTGTTAAAATGGAGGTCATCACCAAATCCAAGATGGCCGCCGTTGAGAAGTAGGTCAAATTGTCAAAAAATCTTCTTCTCACAAACCTCCAGGCCGATATCGACGAAACTTGGTAAGAATGCTTGATAGTTACCGCTGTTTCAGATTTGTTCATATGGTGGCCCCTGGGTCAAAAATGGGTGTGGCCCGAGGGGTCAAATGGGGGTCAAATTTTATTTTTGACAGAATATGGCCATATAGTATATCGGATCGAATATATATAGTACATGTATATCGGATCGAATGTATCGACGAGACGATCACTCTACAGCATGTTTTGTCTAAATCAGATGATTTTGTCATCCAAGATGGCCACCGAAAGGTATGTGACCTGGACCTCAGCGGGTGCTCGTAGAATGATGACAGATTGCATTATAAACGCATCTATGAAATATTAAGAGATTCTGTAAGTCCAGTCACATACACAGAGTAGTGTAGACTTTGAAACTGAAAATTATACAGACGACTGACACATGGGACGGAATAGTTACATAAGTGCATGTTTCTTTGTTTGAGCTGACAATAATTGTGCGCCTCAAACATGACAGTGCCACGTTAAGGCTGAATAAGTTTAATTAATATATTTTGTTTATGATTTTGTCTGGCCCGTATCTCAAGGTGACAGCATTATCCAGGCCCAGAAAGTGGTCTTCTAACAACTGAGCGTCATTCATCAGGGCAACTTGACATTTTGTTGTACAGTATGTAGCAAGGGTTGATGAGAATGCGCTCAGTCTTACATCACTGCTGCCATCTTCGAGTCGTACAGTTATTGTCGCAAACATGTTTTTTTTTACATTATCTTTCCGTTGTTTCATTTGGCAACTCCCGCACCTCACAAATTTATCTTGGTCAACGTCGAGTGCGAGTGTTTGGGGAATTTCCCTCATTGTGCACAGGTTGAATACAGGATAATCCATCCCATTGGCTTGGTTTTATAGCAAATGTGTTCAACTTGTTTCTTTGGTACGGCTTGATTGATTTGAATAACGTTTGGCAACAGTGTTTACCTGAACATAATTGACTGTCGCGTATGTACCCAGGTTCCTACGCCCAAGGTCAACATCACAATTGCTCTTCGTATTTAGCATTTGCAAGGCTGCCATGAAGGGATTAGATTCGTTTAACAATGCGGCTCTTGTTACCAGCTGTTATTTAATAATTTTAAACTTGAATACAGTATATGTATCTGCACATGTCAAGTTATTTTTTATGTTCTTCCCACTATATTCTACTGCACCAGTCAATTGTAATTTGTAATCCTCGTCCACTCCAGACCGGGAAACAGCATTTGACTTTTGTAGATCCCCAATATACGCCCCGCAATGCGGAGACAGAAACATATGTACTCCCCCGCCAAATGTCCCTGTGCCCATATGCCTGACCCGGGGTAGTGGATTCCCAGGGTTTAGCCCTGCTATGTCCCAGCCTGGGAGGGGGCAGGATTACAATTTACTAGTGCATAGAGGTACTTGGTTTGACCTTTGGTGACGAGGGATGATCATGAAAATCGATAGCTTATGCCATGGCATGAAAACTACACACAATTAAGTCCTGAAAGTAACAGTACACATATAGAACGACAAATTGACAGTAAAGTGATGACGTTAAAATCATTTTTACCTCACTCCTTAAAAAGGGTCTAGACACCATTTGTAGCACATGTCATGTAAGCAAATGTCTACCCTAATAAAGGTATAGCAGTAAATCACATGCACATTCGCAATATATGTTACATCAGAAGGTACCAACAAATTCTGTGGATTGTAAGTGAAGAGTCTTTGTGAAATCAAGATGACCACTATGGAGGCTTTTAGGTGAGCAATACAGGCCCATTTGGGCCTCTTGTTATTTCAGATGCCCTTTCGATGCAAATGTTTAATCGTTCCCAAAATTCGTTCGCAAGATGTGGTGGGCGGTAGACATTACACAAAATAATTTCTCTGTTTTTATCCGTAATTTCAATCCATATTGATTCCGGTAATATTGTTTCAAGATCAGTTATTCTTTTAGACACAATAGAGGCTGCAACATAAATAAGTAAACCTCCAGAATGTGCGGAATTATCTTTTCTAAATAAAGTGTTAAATCCCTCAAGCAATGGCGAAGTTGATTCAATTGTTTCGGTTAAGTGCATTTCCGTGAAACATAAAATATCGAAATCTTAAGTAATTTTCTTTAACGTAATCTAATTTATTTCTAATGCTTCTAATTTTCTGATGTATAATTGATATACATGAATCGTCTTTGCCATTTGGACCAGGATTCTTTTCAATATCTCCTGATAATATACGGTACATAGTTTTACTAAAAACAAGTAATAGTCTATATTCAGTAAAATATTACTGTTGTAGAAATGTGTGGCTCCACTGTTAGTATATGACTGAATATTGGTTTCAGAATGGTATGGATAGCTCATGATAATATTAAGTTGTATCAAACATGACATACATGATTGAATTAAGATTGCGATAAGGCAGCTGGTTGTAGCAAAATAGTAGATGGATTTTACTGCGTATTGTGTTAAATATTTCAAATCCTTGAACATGCATGTCATAGGAGCTATGTGTATTACATATGTTGTCGGAAGTCCCTGTGTTCGGTTATAGAAGTTTCCAATTGCCATGCTACTGTGTCATTAACCATTTGGAAGTAACGTTACATCGATATGCGATGGCGACATAATGGAAATGTAGTGATGACGACAGGTTACTCTGCATGTAAGCGGTGGAAAATATGAAGGTGCAACAAGAACATACAGAACAAATACATGTAGTAGCAATACATATAAAAAATGCTGACATGGTGGAGGTGAGTGGTAACCCCATACTGAGCGTTATTATAATAATAACCAGGTTCCGATACTGCAATCTTGTTCTCATACTGGTATCGCATCATCCCACTGGCATGTATTCTTGTTATTGTTATAACCTGGTTAATTGACCACCTCCATATTACACACGGAGGTTGCCATACAGGTTATGGAAATCATAAACATGAACTGATCAATTCCCTCACACTGTTGGCGAAAGCGAAAGTTGGCGAGAGAATCGAACTGTATGAATTACATTAGCTACTACATTGTACACTAGTATTGAAACAACTATTGTTAATCGAGAAATATCTAGATCAGTCAGTGGGAGTATGACATGCCACATTGTTTTCCAATAATATAGCCAAAATGCAGTATTTCGAAGAAACAAGACAACATGATGTTATCAGATCTAGCGGATCAGGGTATACGTGGTTCGAATATTGTATGTCCATCACAATCTTTTCTGGCAACATGTATACGATATAAAATATATACTATTTACGCAGTGTAGAATTTGAATATGTGTTACAGCCATTTTCTTCAGTCTGATCTGGATCTACTCTACTCCACAGTTTTGGTAGAATGCAGGAAATTGTAGCCTTTTTACACTAATTCATGGTGGAATAAACAATGTACCTATTTCACATGTCATATATGATCATGGTATACTCTGGTTATGCTTCACATAAAATTTCTCTGTCATGGTCACTCGATATATCACGACAGTGGTATAAATAGAACAAATAACTTATCAACTTATAATATAACAGGTTATCGACTGAAAATAAAACGAAAAGAAGAACAGTAGATGCAATGCCTCTGGGACGTTCAAACAATATGTATATGCTCATTATTACAATGGTAAATCAATAGCGAACAGTGCAGGTCATGATCAGACTCCGCATCCACACACACAGACCTGGGACTAGCTTGTCTGGTCGCATACATGTAAGGTACCTTTCTCAGCCGTGGCCGCAAAAGTACAATAGCACTACGTAAATACTACTACCCAGTTGTTGGTGACGTGATTTTTGAATGAACAACCCGCCAAGAAAGGGACACTACGATACTTACAGATGTTTGCCTATAAAATTTTGAAGCACACTTTCATTGTGAATATAATATAACCTTGTCTGTTTCATGTTGTAATTATCACATAGCGAACAGTATTGGTCCTGATCTGATTGAGCATCCACACATTCTGATCTGGGGCTACGCTCGTCACATTATCTGCAATGTACATTTTTCTCAATGGAGTGCCGAAGTGGACACTAATACATATCATGAGTTGCATTCAATACCTGTGCTGTAATTGAAATAAGTTATTCTTGATGGATGTACTAACGTAATAATCAGGTTACACTCACACCAGGTTACTTAAAATTGTTGACTGAGATGAGGGTCTAAACCGTTAGAGAATCAAGTATTCTTAAATAAATAATTAATAATATACTGCCTGTCTATATGCCAGGTATATCTAATAAGGGGTCTACAATTCCACAGACCATACATATTCATCAGCGATAAGATGGTACATATCATAAGTATACTTTTGTCACAAGTGGTCTTGTGTTTACTCGTGATTGATATCGATACATGTAGCACGGATTGTGGCTACTCAACCATCGCGACAATAATATTGCATAGAATTATGCGTATTCAGAACCTAACAAACTACACACAACGGTCAACTGGTCGTGGCTATCAATGCTAGATAAATTGTGTATACTTGGATATAATGAGAAGAATTTGTCATCCTAAACTAACAGATCTCCAGATAAGCTGCGTATTTTCGTAAATACCCAATTAAATTTGCCAAAACCCAACCGAAATCAGAAGTAGCGAGTATCAAAAAGCAGTAACAAATTTGAGGTATATTTATCATGCTACAGAAAACAATAAACAGACCACAAATGTAGCATATTTTTCTTATTTTCCATATATAATGCATGAGGGCATGGACAGAATCCAATTGTACAATATATATTAAAGTTATCAAAACAGTAATGTTTGCTCTACATATAACTTTCTGGAATGCTAATTAAATACATGGTATAATTATAATATACATGTAGGACACAAACCAGGCAAAAGTCAGGATTTTTGGTGGTCATTTTGAATTTCTCGTTAAAAGAAATGACACCAGTTCCAGACCTGACATCCACCCCTATCCTGTTCCATATAGATGTGGAAAACTGAAAATACCATTGTAAATTTTCTATATCACGGTGAGTATAGTATGTTACGGGCACCTGCTATTTGGATGGGGTGCACTCAATCAGGTATGAAAAATCCTCCAGTTTAGACCGTAATTTATTTAATATCTCGGCAACTGAAGTGATTTTGATACGATAAGCGCAGATACCCTGGGACATGTATTAACAACGCCTGCCGATGTCCCAGTCCTCGTCCTCGGAGAATAAATAGACTATTAAACTTGATATCAAAATACACTGGCAAAAATTCCTTATTTAGTTGTTTGTTTCCAGAAGTGGCGGAGTGGCAGCACGTGTGTGTCGGCCCTGATACGTAATGGCAAGCTGCATCTGGCCTGGCTGGGGGACTCGCAGGCTGTGCTGGTGCGTGGCGGCCGCGTTGTCACACATCTCGAACCCCATAAACCCGACCGGCAGGACGAGCGTGAAAGGATAGAGGCCCTTGGAGGCTGCGTTATGCTGGTAGGGGACATGTGGCGCGTGGGTGGCAATCTCGCCGTCTCCAGGGCAATAGGTAAATAATATGCAGTTGGAAACACTGGCCATTTTTTTTATGTCGAAAAGTTTCTTCAACCTCGACCTTTTTTTGTGTTTTAAGCATACACTTCTCTGACGGTTTTGTGATGCTTACTATAGCACATGCCCATGATCATGTTATGGTCAAATGCCTCGGCAGGCATGACACCACTTCCATGGCAGAATTCTTGTTAGTACAGTCAAACTTGCACAAGCGACCACGTGCATTAAGCGACTTTTGTCTTATGCGACCACTTTCAATTCCCCCCGACCATTTGGCCTATATAATGACAGTGTATTAAACGACTTTCCCTTGACGCGACCACCGGCCATTTATTTTCTAACCAACAGAACTGGTCGTTTGTACTAAATGACCATTAATTGACAGGATGTCTCTTTCTCTAGGTGATATTAGCCTCAAGCATGTGACAAATAAAGGAAGCAAATCCCCTGTCACTGTCCAAGTGTGAATGGTGCATTGTTTATGATTATTGACCTGAAACCTTGTTGATTCGCTCGTTTCCCTAGTGATTACTAAAGGGAACTAACTAATCGTCGTCTAGCACATGGGAACAACAGGACTGGTCGCTTAGCACATGGGAAAACATCTGCGTATTTCACTCATTTAAAACAAATAATTTGTTTTGTTGTGTACAAAATACGCAAGAATTTTTTTTTCACCCAATTCCAATTTTCTTTGACGCGTAGCGATACTGGTATATACCGAACACTGGTATATAGAACTATTATTCTATCAGCTGGTTTGGTTGTCAGTTAACGACTGGTAAAAATCACCGGGGCGAAACTTATCTGGTCCGAAGTGATCGCAGTCACTACTGCCTATTTGCGATTTCAGCTGGGCGATTTTATTTTGCAATAACTTTCAAATTCTTTCATATATTTTGATAAAATAAAGCCTGCATAATTCAGAAAAGTGCACAGTTTTCATTACTGGTAGTATTCTAATGTATTTATTTCTATTTTTAGCTCACCTGATGGGGATTACAAAATTGTTAAAATGACGTCATTACGTAAACCAAGATGGCCGCCGTCTAAAAATAGCACAAATTCTTCAAAAATCTTCTTCTCAAGAACCGCCAACCGGATTACAACAAAACTTGGTAGAAATGATCGATGTACAAATCTCTTTCAAAGTTGTTAAAATGGTGACCCCGGGGTCAAAAATGGGCGTGGCCCGTGGGGTAAAATTGGGGTCAAATTTTATTTTTGACCGAATATGGTCATGTCTATATCAAATCGAAGGTATCAAAGAGGCGATCGCTCTGGTACATTTTTTTGTCGAAATTGGATGGTCATGTCATCCAAGATGGCCGCCGAAAGGTAAAAAGGTCGTTCTTTTATTAGAGATTTCAAAATTCTTCTTCACACGAACCGCTTGGCCCATGGTGACCAAACTTAAAAATTATGGTCCATGGGTGAAGCCTTTTCAGCTTTGTTAAAACGGAGGTCGTCGCTAATTGAAGATGGCCGCCGTCTAAAAATAGCACAAATTCTTAAAAAATCTTCTCATGAATCGCCAGCCGGATTTCGACGAAACTTAGTAGGAATGATCGATGTACAATGCTCTTTCAAAGTTGTTAAAATGGTGACCCCGGGGTCAAAAATGGGCGTGGCCCATGGGGTCAAATTTTATTTTTGACCGAATATGGTCATGTCTATATCAAATCGAAGGTATCAGAGAGGCGATCGCTCTGGTACATATTTTGTCGAAATTGGATGGTCATGTCATCCAAGATGGCCGCCGAAAGGTCAAAATGTCGTTCTTTCATTAGAGATTTCAAAATTCTTCTTCACACGAACTGCTTGGCCCATGGTGGCCAAACTTCACAATTATGGTCCATGGGTGAAGCCTTTTAAGTTGTTACAACGGAGGTCATTGCTAATCCAAGATGGCAGCCGTCTAAAAATAGCAGAAATTCTTAAAAAATCTTCTTCTCATGAACCGCCAGCCGGATTTTGACGAAACTTGGTAGGAATGATCGATGTACACTGCTCTTTCAAAGTTGTTAAAATGGTGACCCCGGGGTCAAAAATGGGCGTGGCCCGTGGGGTCAAATTGAGATCAAATTTTATTTTTGACCGAATATGGTCATGTCCATATCAAATCGAAGGTATCAAAGAGGCGATCGCTCTGGTACATTTTTTGTTAAAATTGGATGGTCTTGTCATCCAAGATGGCCACCAAAAGGTCGTTCTTTTATTAGAGATTTCAAAATTCTTCTTCACACGAACCGCTTGGCCCATGGTGGCGAAACTTCACAGTTATGGTCCATGGGTGAAGCCTTTTCAGATTTGATAAAACGGAGGTCGTCGCTAATCCAAGATCGCCGCCGTCTAAAAATAGCACAAATTCTTACAAAATCTTCTCATGAACCGCCAGCTGGATTTTGACGAAACTTGGTAGGAATAATCGACGTAGAATGCTCTTTCAAAGGTGTTAAAATGGTGACCCCGGGGTCAAAAATAGGCGTGGCTCGTGGGGTCAAATTTTATTTTTGACCAAATATGCTCATGTCATATATCAAATTGAAGGTATCAATGAGGCGATTGCTCTGGGGCAATATTTGTCGGAATCGGATGATTATATCATCCATAATGGCCGCCAAAAGGTCCATTTATTCCAGATTTTGAACGTCTTTTTCTCAGGAACCACATGGCCGATGCTGGCCAAACTGTTAAGGTCCTTGGGTGAAGCATTTTCATATTTGGTAAAATGAGAGTCATCGCTTAATCCAAGATGACCGCCATCTAATAATAGCACCTTTTTTTTAAAACACATATGAACTCAATGTCACATTCTCCTCTGGTGTTCATGGAGTCAGGTGAGCGAATTAGGGCCATCATGGCCCTCTTGTTTAATTATTTATACTAATTAAATGCGTCATCTGAAAAAATAATATTTTCGACAGATTATAAAGTATGATAATTGCACATCAAAAAATAAATACAGAGTATAAATGGTAATGTCCGTTAAAAGTTTATGGAAACACGGTTATCGCCCCTGATGTCAGTGTGGAAAGTTACGTCCGATATAAAATGTAAAATAATGCCAATCAATATGTGGGGTAATGGTGAATGAATGTTTGTTTTGCCTGAACATGTTTCAGATGATGTCTCTGATATAAAAAAACAGTTTGTGCCTACTGAGTGGGCATGTACATTTAAGAAAAATCGATATTAGGAGAAACTGAATACACAGCGAGTTGTTGCACACTGGTTTAACACGGATATGGCCCGCAGATATGTGTCATAAAATGGACATTACTTGGTGGTCAAAAACGGTAAATTTACAAGGTTTATAACGAAATAGCAGCCGACTGGCAATTTTTCTCGGACCGATTTATAAGACTAGTTTTCAAATCTCAATCGGTCTGAGAGTTCAAAAATCGGTTCAGACACCGGTAAACTGAAAATTTTAGAAGCCCTGGGTCACTCCATACGTCCCGAAACCTTAACGCTCGGGGTAAATGGCTTATAATTTCTGTTTCCTTGCTCGGATCTGCTTCACATTGCACACACGCATTGCTCCAATGGTCCTCTGCCACCCTGTGACAAATCCACAATCGTCCCGCCCCTGCTAAGCCCAGGGTCAAGGTCACAGACTTGGTGCGTTCAAAACCTTAACGCTCGGGTAAATGGCTTATGATCAAATATGCCTCGTTTTCTTTGGCTGCCAGCGGGGGCATTCGTGTGCCGACAGGCCACATTTCTAGTTTGAATTTTTTTTTGTAAGAGTTTCTCAAATCACATATAATTTCTCTTTGCCTTCAGCTAATATCTTCATATTGCACATATGCATTACTTGAGTAATGACATATCCTTCCACATTAATACAACTACCCTAGCTACTGATCATCCGACCGTCCGCCCAAATCAGCCCGTCTGCCCACACGTTCGTCCGTGCATCCGTCCGTCCGTCTGTTTATTTTTTGAAAGTTTTTGTAATGTGTTCAGTTTCTCAAATCACCTATAATTTCGGTTTGCCTTATAGCTGTTTGCCTTCAGCTGATAATTTCATATTGCACACATGCGTTATTTCAGTAACGATACATCCATCCACATTAATAAAACTACCCTGGCTACTGATCGCACATACGTCTGTCCGTCCTTCTGTCTCTCTGTCTATCTGTTTAATTTTTTGAAGTTTTTGTAACAATTACATTAAAATTTTGTACTTATTTAAGTTTTCTCAAATCACCTATTCTTTCTGATTCAGCTAATATTGTAAGTTGTAAGAGCTTCTCAAATCAGCCATGGCCTTAGAAATATTAGGCTGCCAGGGGGGGTGTGTGTCCGAAGTGCGTAGACAGACCACATTTCCTATTGTCTTTTGGTGAAACATTTACAGATTTTTCAAATTGGAGATAATCCACATAATCCAAGATGGCCACCGTATAGAGTTGGACAAAATGTCTTCCCTTTAGAATCAACAGACTGGTTTCGACAAAACTTTATAGGAATAATGAATGTACACTGCAGCTCCATTATAACGCGATGGTCGGGGTCCAAGATGTCAAATCGCGATACGAATCCGATCGCGTTATAAATTTTCGGGACATTCGGGTACTGGTATCATCCGCATTTCGGTTACCAACTATTGCGGGAATTCCATTAGCAACGGACCCATATAAAATCATGTCATTTGAACGGAAGTTAAAGTAATTATTAATAATGACTATGACATACAAACTTGTATTAATGTATTAAACATATGAGTTATTTAAAAAATCATGCTTATTACGTTGTATAGTGCTCGCGATAGACAGACGCTTATTACAATGTATACAGCTCGCGATCACCAGGCGCTTGAAAGGATTAATTGACAATAAATAATGATCACGTGTCCTGCCTATTCACGCGGACGATTAGCTGTTGATACATGCATAATCTCAGGATGTGGGGTCACGTGATCTATTGTTTACACTGCAGCAGTCATATTGATGAATGAAATTTACGATTTACGCGAGACATCATGATATCATGATTGCCGTGGGCTGCAGTGTAAACAATAGACCACGTGATATATTACCCAGATAATGCTGAATGTATTGTTTCAGATTGCGCACAAACACCAGTCTATTTATAGAACGCTAAATATTACACCTGTCGAGTAAAATAGAGAAAGGCGACCGAACACGCAACCATTTATTAGCGACAATTATGTGTTAACACGGATATATGTCTCATAACATTGACATTACTTGGTGACAAAAAGCGGTAATTATCTTATATTTAAATGTGGGAACTGGTTCAAGAACCTTCTAAACCCTGTATGACATGTGCGGTAGTTGTACTTTGATGACTGTCACAAACATCGCGTTTCTTATTTTTTTCTCTATTTTTTAGCCAGGTTTTTCTGAGAAAAAAATCCAGGCTATTGGATTGGCGAAAGCCGGGCGGCCGGGCGGCCGGGCGGCCGGGCGGGCGGGCGGCGTCCACAATCAATGTTAAGTTTTCGTATTTGAGTCCATTTCTTTGTTACTGTACCATTTCAATGTTAAGTTTTCGCGTTTACAATGTTAAGTTTTCGTGTTTAAGTCCATTTCTTTGGTACTGTACCACCTAGGACCACCAAACTTTCACAGCTTCATAATCAAGGGGTGCCCACCACATATCACTATCCAACATGTTACTTTTTTTTTAACTTGACCCATTTTTTCCGCGCAGTCGACTTTTTTTACCTTCACCTATTATTTCTACGTAATTGACTTAGCCATTTTCAACGTTAACTTTTTAACGTACGTCTGGTTAAAGTTTTTTGGTTAAAAGTTTTTCGTTATACTATATCTCTACAACTGTTTCGCCCATTACCTTGAAACTTCACATGGGTGTTTATCATCATCCATATTTTCATTCTAACCCCCAACCGTGCGGCCCCTGTGCCCAATGTCAAGGTCAAATTACTTTGAATTTTTTTGTTAAAGTTTTTTTGTGTACTATATCTCTGCAACTGCTTCACCCATTACCTTGATACTTCACATGGGTGTTTATCATCATTGTCGCACCCGCTTGCGGAAAGGGTGATAGCGTCGGCATTTTGGCATAATGTCCGTCCGTCCGTCCGTCCGTCAGTTCGTCCGGGCACACATTAGGGTACTTATGGGGTAGGGGGCGTGGCCTAAGACAATAGAAGACAATGGAACTTATTCCGTACCCCGTAAGCCTATTGTGTCTTACGGGGTATTTCCTTTGATCTTTTATATAGCAAGTACCCCCTAAGGTCCGAAATGTAAGTTCGTCCGTCCGTCCGTCCGTCCGTACGTACGTCCGTGTGTCCGGTTAAATTTTTTTTTTCGTTAAAGTTTTTCCATCTACTATATCTATTTTTTTTAGTGTCCATGCCTCGCCCCAAGGCACGATATGCAGGCCACGGCCATCTAGTCTACAAAAAGTGGGTATAATTATGTTATCCAAGTGTCTATGCTTGGAAAAAACCTGGCCTTCGTGGCTTTGCCTCGTTTCTTGTTTTATATTTTTTTGGGATCCACGACAGACCCGCGTTATAATGGAGATCGCGCTATACGTGATCGCGTTATAATTGAGCTGCAGTGTATAAAGCTCTCTCAGATTTACTTGCATATTTATATAATAACCAGGTGAGCGATATAGGGTCACTTGTTTTCTTTGGGCAATTTGACCTTGACTATGATCTTGAATTACAATGACCTGTTGGCAATGAAATAATTTAGTTTCCACAGTTAGATGCACTGTTGGCACTTTGGCGTACGTACGTACGTGTGTCCGGTTAAAGTTTTTGGTTAAAGTTTTTTGGTTAAAGTTTTTCGTTATACTATACCTCTTCTTTTAGTGTCCATGCCTCACCCCAAGGCGCGACATGCAGGCCGCGACCATCTAGTTTATCTGAAGGACCCAATCACATGTGCATCATATTACCATCTCTCATGTAAGATCTCATGTTGTACCATCCTATCACAAAATGGCCCACCTGTGGTGAGAGCCACGTCTTCGATGTTGGACTTTGCAGGTGATGCAGGCTACAAGCCGTTTGTGAGCAGCGACTGTGAGGTGCTGACCATGGAGCTTGATGGCACGGAAGACTATGTCGTGCTGGCGTGCGACGGGGCCTGGGACGCCATCACGTATGACACTCTCCCAGGTTTGTAGGCCCACAGTGCCTGTGGTCAGAAAGTTGATACAATTTTCTTGTCTCACCCACGATAGTGGAAGTGAGACATAGCGGTCACAATTCCGGCGCCGTCGTCAGTGTTGTCAACAATTTGGGACATAAATTTCGGACGTATCCCATATCTCTTGATCCGTTACCAAAACTTCTTCAATAGCTTCCTCACATTGTTAGCTATCATCCAGTGTCATTTGGGTGACATTGACCTTCACCTTGGTGACCTTAACCTTTGTTGGACTTAAATTTTGGAAGTAGACAAATTTCCCATATATCCTGATCCTTTAGTCGGATCATTACCAAATTTCAATAGCTTTCTCACATTGATGGCTATCCACCCACTGTCATTTAGTGACCTTGACCTTCACCTTGGTGACCTTAACCTTTGTGGGATGTAAATTTTCGATGTAGCTAAATTTCCAATATCTCTTGATCCGTTAGTCGGATCATTACCAAATTTCATCAATAGCTTTCTCACATTGATGGCTATCCACCCACTGTCATTCGGGTGACATTGCCTTGGTGCCCTTTAACCTTTGTGTCAATAATATTGTACTTACATCCAAATGTTGAATACCTCCAGACCCGTTAGTCGGATCCTTTACCAAACTTCATCAATAGCTTCTTCACATTGATGGCTATCCACCCAGTGTCTAAATTGGGTGACCGTGACCATGGCGTCCTTGGCCTTCTTGTCAATAATTTTGGACGTACATCCAAATGTTGAATATCTCTTGGTGCGTTAGTTGGATCATCTCCAAACTTCATCAATAACTTCTTCACATTGATGGATATCTACCAGTATAATTTGGCTGACCTTCACCTTGGTGTCACGATTTTGGACATATGTACAAATGCTGAATATCTCCTATTCATTAGTCATATCTATACCAAATTTCATAAATAGTTTCCTCACATTGATATGTATCCATCCAGTGTCATTCTGGTGACCTTGACAGTCACCTTGGTGACCTTGACTGTCACCTTGGTGACCTTGACTTTTGTGTCAATAATTTTTGATGTATGTCCAGATGTTGAATATCTCTTGATGCGTTAGTCGGATCATTACCAACCTGCACCAATAGCTTCCTTCCTCACTGAAATGGCTATCTACCCAGTGTCATTTGTGTGACTTTGACCTTGGTGACCATGACCTTCATATCAACAATTTGGACCCACGTTTAATGGGTGAGACACTCCCCAGTGTTCGCCTCATTTACAATATTGAGCTCAAAAGGTTTGATGGGCAATTCTCATGTAAAATTTCAAGCTGAAGTTGAAAATGCATTTCATAAACAAATCTGGTGGGCCGTTTTCTCGCATTTTCAAGATGGCCACCAAAATAACCACAAACATCGGTCGTACATGGAAATTATGCAAGGGAATATTATGAAATTCATGTTAACTTACTCTTTACAAATTTCAGAAACACATTTGGATATTAAAATATGCATACATTTAATACAACTAATGAAAATGTGAGAGAAAAAAAACACAAAAAGGTATGAAAAATGATATATATCTTAATTATTTTTAGCTTGTCTGTTTTCGAATAATTGTTGATCTTGGGAGCAAAAAGGGGTTGGTTCAGGTGTGGCTCCCTTAAAGATAGCCTATTTGATCATAGGTTTTAATCTTGTATACATGGTCCTTATTTGGAGTATTGTACTATTTCAGTACACCGTGGTTGATAATTGAATCAAATGTTCCTACCTCCCCACCAGTGCTTCTACTTCAGCAGTAGTGAGACCACAGGTTCTTGAAGAATGGTTCATATTTTGGTGTTTTATGGGCTATTTCGGTATCTCTGGTGGTTTAGGTGCATTGTTGCCAACATACAATATACGTTACCTCCCGCAAGTTACACGTATAAGTACAAATTAACCAATAAAACCATTATTTGTTAACTGATAACAATACAGCCGGTCCCAAATTGTTTGTTTAGATTAATGTAAAGGACCTGAACCGCGAATGCAAGTCACACATTTATATATCGTCTGAAAAACGTCAAATAATCTCAGATAGATGATCGAGCTGTGATAGTGGAGAAATTAGATTACACATCCTTACATAGACGTGTGAACCACATTACATCTCACACTCATTGGCTGACGTCTAATAATAGCGTGACGGGGGGATGTCGTAGTGGATTTTGACACATTGCAGGAAATGGCTATCCAATCAAACGGCGAGCTACGTGTGTATCCTCTTTCACAGCTCGTTGGAAAATCTTGCAATCGTATGGCTTTTAATGTCTTAAATGTAGGAACGGATCAATGCAGTTCACGTATTCTATCCTATCGGCATCAGCAAATTGATACATGTCTCTTGAATCGATAGAACCCGAATTCGGAGTTTGTGGTTGAAAATTGATGATATAATCGGTCTGAAAGCAACGCATGTTGGAAGCTTTCATTCCTTTGACTTACTTTTGACAGTAAGAAAGGGGCCTGAAAGTTTGGAAAGTTGAATAGTTGACGATTTCTGTCATGTGTAATGAGCACAAAACTATGTAAATTACCCAAAACCAACAAAATCCACCAAAATCTACCCAAAATCCAACCAAATACCCATATGACACCAACATTCTGACCATCTGTTCAAACACCCATGGTGAGACGGGGTGAAATATTGGGTGAAACAGAACATACGAAACTGGTATTAGTTCTAAGTCCCACATCCCAACCCAGCTATCGGAGTAACACTATATTACAAAGATG
Source organism: Conchocele bisecta (assembly GCA_029237695.1). Classification (NCBI taxonomy): domain Eukaryota; kingdom Metazoa; phylum Mollusca; class Bivalvia; order Lucinida; family Thyasiridae; genus Conchocele; species Conchocele bisecta. Next base: position 34,923,542 of record CM055277.1, read on the forward strand.
GTGGAAGGCATGTTGGGGCAAGTGTAATGCACTGTCTATAGACACGGACCGGTATGTCGGGGGAGCCCCACCTGGACTGGGGAATGTCCTTTCATGTTTCTATAATGTTCGGAACATTGGCGATTGGGTTGGATGTGCTTTTGGGGAGAAAGCAGTAGTTAGGGTTTTTATTAGGTTAACAGAAATTACTACAAGTTTCCTTGGCATTTTGTCCAGGTTTCCGTCCAACCAAAAAATACGTACATCATGTTTTCTATTTCAGTTATAGGCACAGGTAGGAATTTGAGGCTCCCAGTTTTCTTTATCTATTTTCACTGGCATAAATGTGGAATCATTTCTCAACACTCATAAACTTCAATGCAAAATGAACTGGTTAATTTGTTATTCAATTTTCAAAACATTTTTGTGATATACATATGTAAATGGTAATAGAATAGTTTTCAGTGATATGTTTGTACTTTAATGTTGTCATACAGATAGTTAATTGTCACACAATTTGAAAAACATCCCATACAGGCCAATGCTGACAGTATTGACATTGTAATGTCTTTTTTTGTGTTTTATTACTTTAGCACCTAGAACAAAAATTTAATGGAATTAATTTCTACATACCGTAATTACCCTATGTTTTCGGACACCCTAAATATTCGGACACCCTTCTTTTTCAGGAAAATAATTGCTCGATATAGTTGGCACATTGGCGTACATACGTCCATACGTGCATCCGCTTAAAGTTTTTGGTTTAATTTTTGTGGGCGCGACATGCGGGCTACGGCCATCTCGTTTTAACCCTACGTTTTCGGACAGGAAAAAAAATGTGTTTTTATGAATTTGCAGTAATTAATATTCGTATATGTATATGTATCCCTATGGTGAAACAAGTAAGAAACAGCAAATTAATCCATACCGGTGTTATTGTAAACACAAACGCACATAATCATTAGTTATTTGTCCAATAATTGATGTAACCAATGAAAATGTATTTCCTACGATGAATCCGCGTTCATAAATCTTGCAAATGCTTTGAACTGTAACGTCAAAGAATATTTCAAGGTCCCGATTTTCTTTTGAAGTCTGCCAGAAACCAGAGCACACATATCATCAGACGATTACGCTACGACCCAACATTCCTTTCATATCTAGAGCCACCGACAATCATGCCACAAATGCATAGTGCCCTGTTAAAGAGATACAAGTGTAGAGTCTGATCATCATGCGCAATAACATAGACCAATATTTATCAACATTGTTAACTGTATGGCGTGACGCTTTGTGCCAGTCGCTACACTGATCAGAATTTGCGCATGAGCTCTGAATTTTGTGTCAACTTTCAACACCATTTATGGAAAATATTTTTGAAATCATTATCAGCGAAATATGGCGATAGGTCTAGGCCTACCGGTATGTATAATCGAGAGTGTATCTTTAATTGCCCCTTGATGTGAGGTGAAAATCGCATGTTTGTGACGTCTGCGGCACAGATCAAAAGATGTGTTGACCAATCAGTTCAAAACATAGCCTAAAGGTCAAAGTTTACAGCCTCATGCTGAATGATGTCATCAGATAAACACGGCTGAGCATTATCAATTTATTTACACAAAGTGACACGCAATTTTCGTCTGTGTGATATGTGTCGGATGTAATCGCGTCTCAGATTTTGAGCCCCGTACAGGCACCGGGGCGGGATCAACTGATCCTGAGAATAGTGCTGCAGTAGCCATTGCTTGTCGTAAAAGGCGACTAAACTGGCTTAACGATTGGGTTCATACTTTCCGGAACCCACTATACCGGATTTGGCCCTCATGTACATTTTTGGCTTTCTTGTATGTGAGAGTTGAGTCGGGCTATGCCCCATATATAAAAGTAAGATTAGCGCTAATCCTATTACTTTTAGGGGATGGGATAAATGATGCTGGTGTGGCGAGGGCCTGGCACCAGATCAGGTTGTTCTAATTTCAGGACTGAATATATATTTTGATTGTAAATATTGAGTTCTGAAGTTGGGATTTACCCCCCTCGGACAGGTGGATACGGGACTCGACCCCGTTGTAGACTCCCTGAGGCTTGTACCTCTATGTCAGAAAAGCGGACGTTAAACCCTATTCACTCACTCACTCACTCAGATTTTGAATTCATATCCCGTAGCAGATATTAAAATACAATCAACTTCTGTAAATAACGTTGAAAGTTGACATAAATTTCCGAGCAGATCTGGAATTATGTCAGTTTAAACTTTAATATGTCAAATCATTATAGAAAAATGACGATACGATACGGGTGATAGACCCAGAGGCGGACCGTTTACGCGTATATACCATATTTTGCCGTGTATAGGTCGCAAGAGTGTATAAGACGCATGCCTATTTTCAGTCCAAAATCTGGGGAAAATGTCTACATGAGAATATAAGACGCACCCACAAAATGAAACAAAAAATTAAAAAAACTCGCCGAGTTGTTATTTATTCCCCCGCACTGTTTTTTTTATTCGTACCTTGGACATTTTTGTCTGTATTTTCCCTATCATAGTTTGCTATGTCCGTAATTTGCCGACTACCGGTATGTCCGTATTTCACCGTTTTCAAGTATCTTAAATTATATGTAAAAGACAGGGTTTGAACGACCTTGAAATTGAAATACTGACTAATTATTTTGGACACCCTCGCAGATCACCATAGCGATACCGTTATTATATTGCAACATACATCGTTATTATGAATACAAACATCAGCGTTCAGCGTCTCTAGAAAGTTGTCCGTATTTTCCCGGATTGCCCCTACTGTCAATCGGTGCAATTTCAAAACATAACCTAAAGGTCCAAGTTTACAGCCTTGTGCTGAATGATGTCAACATGGATGAGCGTTATCGATTTTTTACACAGAGCAATACACAAATTTCGTCTGTGTATTGTGTTGCCTGGGTGTAATCTCGGATTCAGAAATTATTGGGAATTTAGCGAATTAATTTGTCAACCAGCTGACTTAGGCTTGCAACTTTAGACGAATCAGCATCGTGTAAACACACAGTTTCGAAACTAATGATGGAGTTTTATAACTTACGTGGAATTGCATTATGCATATTGGGATTTACCGTTAATGGCGACATGCAATATTTTTCATGGCAATGACACCGACCGATATGGGCCAGGTAAATGTTTTCAAAAGAGAATTCAAATGTTAGCGGCCAGATTGTGATTCGGCATGTTTCGGCTTTCGTCGGTATATATATATGCAGTTATACCGATGAAAGCCGAAACACGCCGAATGCCTGTGGTCGAAACGAATAAGGCGCGAACTGTTTAGAATACGAATCTGAGGCTACTTTTCCAATTTCAAGTAGATGTTACCACAAAGACTAACAACAGCAACAAATATCGAAACAAATCTTTATTTTATTAATTTTTGGTAATTTTTGTCGATATTTCGGGGTGGAAAAAAATGCTCTTGTATCCAAACGTGTGTATAAGATGCAGGGGCTTTGTGGGATGAAAATCTGGGTTAAAAAAGTGTGTCTAATACACAGCAAAATACGGTAATAATGTAAATCGGTGAGTGGATTATTGGTTTGCCAGTTCCATTCTCGCATGTGGCAAAAAAAGTGACCTTGTACGCAGATATCAAAGGTACGGATGGACAGGATTTACAGAAAGTCACGAGTCAACATGACTGCCCATCCGTTCGTCCGAAATCTGCTTTACAGTTAAAACAACAACATGATGATGTATCGGGTGGCTTGACGTGCGTACCGCGGGCTACTTGATTTTTTTCACACACTAATCATAGACATAGAATATATAGATTCGCTGCTACGTGCGTATAGATCGCATTTTGATGATATCTCGTGACGCCGCGAGATTCGCACGATTTACGATACAGCCGTGTGCTTGAGAAAGAAAATGATATTAAACCGAACAGGTGAGTAATTATTTGTGCCATTTTACCGACTGCTTATTATTTTTACATATACAAACATTCTATTTTCCAAATACTCCCAAATATAACCCAGCTATGTGGTTTTCACATTGTACAAATAGTGTTTTGTTTATGCTTGTTTACGCCAGCAAATATTTGCTAAAAACAACGTTGAACTTCTGCCAGGTCGATGATTTCCCATTCAAATTATTTAATATAGACTTGTAGGACAACACAAACAACTAATTATTATGTTAATTGGCATCTGTTTGAGATTATGACACCGCATAAAAGCATATAATGTCAGCTCATTTGTTTACAATTTATACAGGCTTGAACCCATTATTGTACCAGTAGTCGGCAGCAAATTTTCAATAATATTATGATGCGGTACAATTAATATATGCATGACACGCATCGAATAGTGCATAAAGCGATTTGTAAATTATAATTGTATTATCCTCCCAATTCTCTATATCTGGTTAGTTAGACTTTATATTTTATTTCATTCTATTTGTCCACTTTTCACATGATTTCTATGTGAATCAAAATCTGCTATTGCAATATTGTAGCGCGCAAAACCTTTGTTTCATTTTATTGAAGTTGTTGATTTTTTGCAAAGCATATTATAATAGTAGTATTGTGCAGTAAACAGTATTGCCATTTGTAATTCTCTGTTGCTCTGCTATCCAGAGACTTTATATTTCATGCTATTTATCCACTTTTCACGCGATTTCAATGTGAATCTGAATCGACTATTGCAATACTGTAGTGCGCAAAACTTTTGTTTCATTTTATTAAAGTTGATTTTTTTGGCAAAGCATATTATAATGTAGTATGTCGCAGTAAACAGTATTGCCATTTGTAATTCTCTGTTGCTCTGCTATCCAGAGACTTTATATTTCATGCTATTTATCCACTTTTCACGCGATTTCAATGTGAATCTGAATCGACTATTGCAATACTGTAGTGCGCAAAACTTTTGTTTCATTTTATTAAAGTTGTTGATTTTTTTGGCAAAGCATATTATAATGGTAGTATCGTGCAGTAAACAGTATTGCCATTTGTAATTCTCTGTTGCTCTGCTATCCAGAGACTTTATATTTCATGCTATTTATCCACTTTTCACGCGATTTCAATGTGAATCTGAATCGACTATTGCAATACTGTAGTGCGCAAAACTTTTGTTTCATTTTATTAAAGTTGTTGATTTTTTTGGCAAAGCATATTATAATGGTAGTATCGTGCAGTAAACAGTATTGCCATTTGTAATTCTCTGTTGCTCTGCTATCCAGAGACTTTATATTTCATGCTATTTATCCACTTTTCACGCGATTTCAATGTGAATCTGAATCGACTATTGCAATACTGTAGTGCGCAAAACTTTTGTTTCATTTTATTAAAGTTGTTGATTTTTTTGGCAAAGCATATTATAATGGTAGTATCGTGCAGTAAACAGTATTGCCATTTGTAATTCTCTGTTGCTCTGCTATCCAGAGACTTTATATTTCATGCTATTTATCCACTTTTCACGCGATTTCAATGTGAATCTGAATCGACTATTGCAATACTGTAGTGCGCAAAACTTTTGTTTCATTTTATTAAAGTTGTTGATTTTTTTGGCAAAGCATATTATAATGGAGTATCGAAAGCAGTAAACAGTATTGCCATTTGTAATCTGTTGCTCTGCTATCCAGAGACTTTATATTTCATGCATTTATCCACTTTTCACGCGATTTCAATGTGAATCTGAATCGACTATTGCAATACTGTAGTGCGCAAAATCTTTTGCATTTTATTAGTTGTTGATTTTTTTGGCAAAGCATATTATAATGGTAGTATCGTGCAGTAAACAGTATTGCCATTTGTAATTCTCTGTTGCTCTGCTATCCAGAGACTTTATATTTCTGCTATTTATCCACTTTTCACGCGATTTCAATGTGAATCTGAATCGACTATTGCAATACTGTAGTGCGCAAAACTTTTGTTTCATTTTATTAAAGTTGTTGATTTTTTTGGCAAAGCATATTATAATGGTAGTATCGTGCAGTAAACAGTATTGCCATTTGTAATTCTCTGTTGCTCTGCTATCCAGAGACTTTATATTTCATGCTATTTATCCACTTTTCACGTGATTTCAATGTGAATCTGAATCGACTATTGCAATACTGTAGTGTGCAAAACTTTTGTTTCATTTTATTAAAGTTGTTGATTTTTTGGCAAAGCATATTATAATGGTAGTATCGTGCAGTAAACAGTATTGCCATTTGTAATTCTCTGTTGCTCTGCTATCCAGAGACTTTATATTTCATGCTATTTATCCACTTTTCACGTGATTTCAATGTGAATCTGAATCGGCTATTGCAATACTGTAGCGCGCAAATTTTTTGTTGACTTTTTTTGCAAGTTATAATGGTACATGTAGTATTGTGCAGTAAACAGTATTGCCATTTGTAATTCTTTGTTACTCTTATGTCCAGAGACTATATTTCATGCTATTTATCCACTTTTTACATTATTTCAATGTGAATCTGAATCGGCTATTGCAATACTGTAGTGCGCAAAACGTTGTTGTTGATTTTTTTTGCAAAGCATATTATAATGGTAGGGTAAAGGAGGGTACGTTCGGACACTTCAGGTTTCTGTCTGGAATCATGTTCCTGTAACGCACATCAACCTCGCGATATCAACTGATACGAAAGCCGGTACCATTTCCGGTTGGTTTTAATGATACCACACCGCATTACTGCTGAATACCATTTGTTTACGAGTCTTATCGTCACGTTCATCGGGGTAGGCGGTACCTTCGGACAAAAGGCGGTACATTCGGACACGCTGACAGGTACCTTCGGACATGACCTAACATATTTACCGCCGTCTTATTTTCGTTACTTAAAGCATAGACATGCCGTAGTTGTGTTTCTGCTGTTGTCGAGCGCTATGAGTACCGTCAATAGTAGTGACTAGTACATGGGTACTCTGAGATGGTGGCTCCACGTGTTCTTCCATGATGCTTTCATATCCAGTGTACAGTTAGTGGACATAAGTAATTTCCCGCAAATTAAAATCCCATAGACTTACACGTATTTCCAAATTTGGTTTCAATCATGCTAGCTGCTCAGTACATACTGAACCAATTGTAATGAAATAATTCTTGCTGAATACCCAATAGATGTGGGCAGAATGTGATAGTCTTGACTATTTATTATCTCGCCCAGTTTGCTAGATACATGTATTTAAATTTACGTATTTTTTGACGTCGCCTTTTTTGGGCAACGTCACCATTGACGTGAATGGGACACAGCATTTTACAAAATATTCCAAAAGTTTAAAGGCATGCATCTCGCAAGCCAGTTGGAATATTGAAGATCTAAAACTAGCATGTTCTGCAGAAATATGTTGGCTATTCATTACTTTTTGTTTCATTAAATATGTTCAATATGCTCTCCAGGTGGATACGGGACATGACCCCGTTGACCCGTCTGCATGTAGACTCCCTGAGGCTTGTACCTCTATGTCAGAAAAGCGGACGTTAAACCCTATTCACTCACTCACTCAATATGCTCTTTGCAGCATGTTTGTATGTGAAGTTGGAAATACATGTAAGTCTATGGGATTTCAGTGTGTGGGAAAAGTACTTTTGTCCAACGGCTGTACATTGAGAGTAGCGCTTACTCTGTGACTCAGATGAATGAATAGAAGCAAACCCTGTTCCCGCCGTATTTGTCTGTTATAGATAGTGTTGTGAAAATAGACCTTTCCCCTGGTCCTAGTTACTGTCTTCAGGGTTCAATCTAGCTCCAAATTTTAGGGGGAAGTCACTTCCCCCTCCAGGGAATTTAGGGGGAAGTGGTGGAATTTAGGGGGAAGTGGGAGAAGTGTGTTTTTTTCTCCATAATTTGCAAAGTATGTTAAATGTTGTCGTTGTCGGTTATCGGCAAAGACAATTTAACTGCCCCAGATAATACAGATAATACAAATAAGACCAGGCATATTATTTAACAATAATTTTATTTTAACACTACAGTATATAAATTCATGAAAATGTTGAAAACAGTATATTTTATTGCTCAAGACCGTCAACAGACATTATCCCCTATTATAATTAATTTATATTAACCAATTAATATATGTAAAATGATATAAAACAATGAAATTATTATTTCTCACAAATTCATTTTTAGGTCCGAAACTGTGTGGGGGCGACTTGCTCGGGTGTCTACTTTTTCCCAATCATTTGGGAATTCCCGGTCACGAGTCGATTGTACCATAGGATATTCATGCACAACTTGTGCTACGCGTATTAATTCTTCCGTTTCAAACCCTGAAAAGTCCGAGTCTGACCGACAATCCGCATTATTTTGCATTTCCGCGTCGCTCCCGGAATCGGAAAACACATCGTCCGCCATTTTGGAAATCCGAAAATTTATTATCTTTTCGTGTAACTCGTTTCTCTTAACGTCATAAAACGGCATTGTGGGAATTGAAGATGATATCATTCTATTATTGGTAATACATTTGGGGGAATTCACTCAGCAAATGCTGTCATCGGCGAATGGAAATACTCGATAAAAACATCCAATGAAAACAAACTCCCACCTTGTGGGTGGAGTATTTGAAAATCGGCTTGCGGTTAACACAAGGAGTGCTAAACGGCCGGGATATGATTGACAGGTTGACAGGTCAATTCCAAAGGCCGTGTTTATTTCTATCAATTTCTCAAACAAACTACTGAACTGTGTTGTGGTGTCACAGTGTGTGTACACAATAATCTGGTTTAACACGCTGCCCAAGGCCATTAGGCATTACTCAACATTTGCAGCACTATTTGACAACCCTGGGAATATCGATTTCAGGTTAGCGAGGTGTGAAATGGGAAATTCTAAACAATTTTGTTTCAATTTATGACGATTATATGGAGACTGCAATCACCGAAAATTACGGGATTTTTTCAAAGCGAAGTCGGCTTCGCCCGACGGGAAATAAAAAGCGAAGTGAACAAAAAAAAAGCGACGATGTCGCTCACTTCGCCCTCAAAATTGAACCCTGGTCTTAATCCCGTGCATATCCGGAAGTCACCTCGTGTTTGTTCAAAACCGCTTCTCTCCGGACCTTCAACACACCAGACGTGCTTATCAAGCTGTCGTTCAGGTGATCTGAATTTGGGGAGATTGAGGCATTTTTATATAATTTTTATATATTGGGACTATAAGAACCTCCAGGACACAATGGAAAACACATAACAATAGTTGTGTTCAGCGATTTTCAAGGATCGCCAGATGTTGTTTTTTGTTTATACTTACGCACTTATCAATGTTTACCCCGCCATTGGGGACGGAGGGGGTGGGGAGGGGAACCAGGGAAATTAGACAAATGGTAAAAGTGTCTAATTCTAATTTCTGCCTGTCGGGATTTTTTTGCTGTCTAATTCCCCGCGTATCCCCCCCCCCCCCCACCCCACCAGGGGCGGTGAAAACATTGATATGTGCATTACATCTCTGTAGTTTGTAAATTGTGTACGGGACAGCTGTAAACTGTCCCCAAGCTTCTATCAATGCGTTTAGTTGCTCTTAAGCCAGTTCCAGGTGGAGTTTGTGTCATTGTTAATTGTCGGGGGATACTATGGATTTGACAGCGGGCCGCGTCCGCGCCCGCCGCAGACACTTCTTGTCCGGAGCATAACTCGAACACCCTTTGGAATATTTTCATGAAACTTCACACATGCATAGACCACGACCCGAAGGTGTGTCATGCACAAGAATGACAACTCTTGCATAGCTAATTTTTTAGTTATCTCCCTTTTTTTGTTTCGCGCACTGATTTCGTGTCCTGAGCATAACTCGACCACCCTTTGGAATATTTTCATGAAACTTCACACATGCATAGACCACGACCCGAAGGTGTGTCGCGCACAAGAATGACAACTCTTGCATAGCTAATTTTTTAGTTATCTCCCTTTTTTGTTTCGCGCACTGATTGACCATAACTCCACCACCCTTTGGAATATTTTTATGAAACTTCACACATTCAATTAGACCACGAACCGAAGGTGTGTCGTGCACAAGAATGACAACTCTTGCATAGCTAATTTTTTTAGTTATCTCCCTTTTTTGTTTTCGCGTACTAATTTCCTGTCCGGAGCATAACTCAACCACCCTTTGGAATATTTTCATGAAACTTCACACATGCATAAACCACGACCCGGAGGTGTGTCGCGCACAAGAATGACAACTCTTGCGTAGCTAATTTTTTAGTTATCTCCCTTTTTTGTTTTGCGCACTCTACAAACTGGACAATAATGCATGAAGACCCGTTTTCTCGTGTGCTCTGTACACCTTACCTGTAGAGAGAACAATAGACACTGGGAGAACCATTCACCTGTGCATGTGCTAGCATGTGCAAATGTCCAGTCTTGACCACTCTTGACCACAGGTAATTTATACAGGTAAATTACTGCATTCGATATTACATTTCCGTAAACTGTGTTGAAAATATTGTGGCATTATGTGGACCTGTGCAGATATATGTAGATAAATATTGGACTATTAAAAAAAAAAAAAATTCTTTTTCAATTTTTGTCTAGTAGCATAAGGTCGTAAGTGCTATATACAGACTATTCACCTGTGCATGTGCTAGCATGTGCAACTGACCACTTACAGGTAATTTATACAGGTAAATGATTATATTACATTTCCGTAAACTGTGTTGAAAATATTGTGGCAATATGTGGACCTGTGCATCTATGATATGTAGATAAATATAGGACTATTAAAAAACATTCTGGGCTCCAGTAGGGAGCATTAATTTTTTATTTTTTTTAAATTTAATTTTTATTTTTCCATTTTTTTTTTTACATTCTTTTTCAATTTTTTAACTGACCACTAACTTATTACAGGTAATTTATACAGGTACATTATTACATTTCCGTAAACTGTGTTGACAATATTGTGGCAGTATGTGGACCTGTGCAGATATATGTAGATAAATATAGGACCATTAACAAAAATTCTGGGCTCCAGTAGCGAGCATTTTTTTTTTTTTTTTTTTTTATTTTTTTTTTTGTATATCACATTTCCGTAAACTGTGTTGAAAATATTGTGGCATTATGTGGACCTGTGCAGATATATGTAGATAAATATAGGACTATTAAAAAAAAATTCTGGGCTCCAGTAGCAAGCATTATTATTTTTAATTTTTAAACTTTTTTTTTCCATTTTTGTTTTCTCACTTTTTTTCAAATTCTTTTTCAATTTTTGTCTAGTAGCATAAGGTCGTAAGTGCTATATACAGACTATTATCATATAATAAAACAATTATTGACTAGTGAGCCATAGAATATAATCTGATATTCTATGGCTCACTAGTCAATAATTAGGTTTGAGGTGGCTTTCAGCTGTATTCGTTGGTTTTTTTTTTTTTATTCAGCCGTTCAGTCTACAGCCCAAACCGCTTGTCGGATCGACTTCAAATTTTGCAAGCCGATTCGGATCAAGTGTGAGCAGAGACTCAGAGATTTTCAGAAATCTCTTAATGCCACTTTCCACGAAACCGGAAGTGACGTCATACTTTCTATAACTTCCTTATTTTCCAACCGATTTCAAAAATTATATTTGCATTGGAAAGCTGACAACATTCTCTATCTCGGATTCACTGACAGTTCTCGGCTATCTGGTGAAATAAGAAAGCTATAGGGATTTGAAGTTGAAAAATGTACATACTTTTCAACGATTTTGCCGAATTTTTGCCGAATTTCGGCTGATAACGGGTGGTCTTTGCAAACGTTTTCCAATTTGTACAGTAATGTCAGCAACATAATTTCTTGCCAGTGTGATAGGGGAGTGTCAGGCGCATAAAAGATGATAATTTTCAGAGCTCTATCTTGACTACTTCCGGTTCTATTGGATGTCAAAGATGAACGTCTTTTTTTCAAGTTTTCAAAATAGAGCAAACGGATGTGACGTCAGCTTCGTTATTTATCAACAGATTTCAAAATTTCTTGCTGCGGTCGATATTTCAGTCCTTTAGCTAAAACTTTCCCGCTTTGTGCCCGGCCTATGGTGAAAAACAAACGAAATCTTCACTGGCGGAATATTGCACATATGTAATTTCCGTTTTATTAGGCGCATTTACAAATGGCGTAAACTGCAATTTAGGGGCGATAACTATCGAAAAATAATCATCCGCTGACTTACGGGCTCCCTCCATCTACACCAAACCGCTGGTCGGATCGACTTCAAATTTTGCATACCGATTCGGATCAAGTGTGAGCAGAGACTCAGAGATTTTCAGATATATTTTAATGCTACTTTCCACGAAAACGGAAGTGACGTCATACTTCCTATAACTTCCTTATTTTCCAACCAATTTCAAGAATTCTTTTTGCATCGGAAAGCTGACAAAATTCTCTATCTCAGATTCGCTAACAGTTTTCGGCTATCTGCTCAAATAAAAGAGCTATATGCATTTGAAGTTGAAAAATGTACATACTTTTCAACGATTTTGCCGAATTTCGGCTGATAACGGGTGGTCTTTACAAACGTTTTCCAATTTGTACTGTACTGTCAGCAACATAATTTCTTGCCAGGGTGATAGGGGAGTGTCAGCCGCATGAAAGATGATAATTTTCAGAGCTATATCTTGACTACTTACGGCTCTATTCGATGTCAAAGATGAACGTATTTTTTTCAAGTTTTCAAAATAGAGCAAACGGATGTGACGTCAGCTTCGTTATTTATCATTCGATTTCAATTGTTTTTGCTGTAGTCGATATTTCAGTCCTTTAGCTAAAACTTTGGCTGAGGATCGAACCCGGTATCCCGCGCTCCGAGTCCATCGCTCTACCTCTAAGCTAACCGGCCCCACATCGGTGTGATGATGCGAACACAATAATGTTGGACTGTAAAACTTCAGAAATTCTTTTTGTAACCGATAGTTTACACCTTGGGCTAAAGCTTAGTTACACATGAAATCAATGTTTGAGGCTCAAACCGTTGATGCAGCTCAAACTGCTCTAGTTGTATAATATGTTCGGGCCAGTGAAAATTGCTTTCGGGCCCAGGCTCGAGGTCAAGGCGGGACAAGGCGAGGCATTTGATTCTTGTTTACTTATCTCCCTTTGTTGTTTCGTGCTCTGATTTTGTATCCAGAGCATAACTCGAACACCCTTTGGAATATTTTTATGCCCCACCACGATAGTGGAGGGGGCATTTAGTGTTACCCTTGTCCGTCCGTCCGTCCGTCCGTCCGTCCGTCCGCACACACGAATGGGTACTTGTTGTAAGCGTACGGGGATCTTATTGGGTAGGGTTAGGATAGTGTTGGGTACTCTTGTTGGGTATTTTTATATAGTAAAAACCCAACAAGTATTCATTCGTAGGAACGTGCGTCCCGTCCTCCCGTCGTCCCGTCAGTCCGTCCGTCCGTCACAAAACTTTAACACTCGGGTAAATGTCTCATAATTTCTTCATCCTTCGACCGATCTCCTTCATATTTCATATACACATTGCTCTAATGGTCCTCTACCGCCCTGTGCCAAATCCACGTTCGTCCTGCCCCCGCCAAGCCCAGGGTTAAGATCACATACTTAGTGCTTCAAAAACTTTAACGCTCAGGTAAATATCTTATAATTTCTGTTTTCTTTCACGGATCAGCTTCATATTTCATATATGCATTGCTCTAATGGTCCTCTACCGCCCTGTGCCAAATCCACGTTCGTCCTGCCCTCGCCAAGCCCAGGGTCAAAGTCACATACATGGTGCTTCAAAAACTTTAACGCTCAGGTAAAAGAAAATTTTGACTTGGAATTTGGCCTCATTTATTATCAAAGCGATATGTGGGACATCCGTGTTCTATGAACACATTTTCTAGTTTATTAAACTTCACACATGCATAGAAGACGACCCAAAGGTGTGTCGCACGTAAGAATGACAACTCTTGCGTCGTTAATTTCTTAGTTATCTCCCTTTGTTGTTTCGTGCACTGATTTCGTGTCCGGAGCATAACTCGAACACCCTTTGGAATATTTTCATGAAACTTCACACATGCATAGACCACGACCCTAAAGGTGTGTCACGCAAGAATGACAACTCTTGCATCACTAATTTTTTAGTTATCTCCCTTTGTTTTTCCGTCACTGATTTTGTCTCCGGAGCATAACTCGGACACCCTTTTTTCAAACTACTTGTGTATCTGGGGAGGGGGATACACATGCGCTTGTCGACAAGCGTCCATTTCTAGTTTCGCTATTCTGGTACGGTCTGTGACACACATGATGGGATACAATTAAACCCTGTTACAGAAGTACGGGTAACGAAATCCAAGGATCAAATAACTGTGTCCATTTCTTTACGTGCAACTTGACTGGCGTACCTGTGTAGATGAATGTGACAGGTTCGCGAACAGAGTAGACAGATTTCCTTGTGCAGATACAATACAGGATGTAGCTGATACAGGTCGATCTACACTGGTTGCAAAGGCATTAATAGACCAGGTTTTCTCAGATGTTTGCCTATGACGTATTGTTTTCAACCAAGTGAGGATGACAATGGGTATTGTTAAACCGAGGGCAGGCATGTGTATGTACATACATGGAATAGCAATTGTTAGAGACTGTGTGTATACCATAAAAGATGCACACGCGTACAAAATGTACATTAAGTTACTCGGTTACTTTATTTAAAAGGATCTTACGTGAATAAATAAAATAAATATTGATGAACGTAGTTTAATTCGAGGCCATAACTACTTCCTCGCACATTACCACCAAAGCATCGATGCCTGGAGCAATAACTTCCCGAGCTATGGCGTTTGCAAGAATCACAAGACTGGTCACCTAGCGATGATGTCATATGTTTGGTTGCAGACACAACTGAATGTATTTACAAGACGTCTTAATAGCAAATACACGTGAACCATTAAGTCACTATCAAACATCCATTCATGCTGTAACATATGCAGTAGGTGATGTTCAACAAACCACCGTTTTGTGAGATCGTGCGCCGTTGTTTCCCTCTGCTGCAGGATGGACATAATGTTGGTTGACATTTTACATAGAAGGTCGAGGAACTCTGGTAACGAGCGTATATGGAACTGTCATCTTAATGCCAATATATGACAAAGCGGCGTGACAAAATATTCCCAAACGCTCAGATCAGCCTGGGCATCAGCGCAGTCTGACCAGGGACTACACTTTCGCTATTCAGTCAATGAAATGGTCTGATTGATTGATTGATTATTGGTGTTTAACGGCCTATCAACAGCTAAAGATATCACTTTCAGACTGTATGAGTGTGGTAGCTTATCCGGGGCTACTCTGGTCAAAACCTCATTTTGGCCAATTTTGTCATTACCGTAATAACTCTAAATATTCGGACAAAAAAGGCAAACAGTGTAGACTCAGATCAGCCTGCTCCTGAAGGAGAAGTCTAATCAGGGTCAGTACTGTTTGCTATTCTACTAGATTGTTTTGGATACATCACCGGCTAGAAAAATCAACCGGCTTAAATGTTAAGACAGTTGTAAAACATCAATTGGTTATGGTGTCACGATCAGCGGTGGCAGCTTTCCTCCAGCGGAGTTGACGCAAGGCAACATAGTAACAGATTCTCTGCTGTTACCTGTACGTCCTGGAACAGAGCGTACACCTCGTCTGGCAACAACTTTCATTGGCTTATGTTCCATGCTAATGCTAGTCTCGTCCATGTTTCACATGCTGGTTGGGGGAAAATCTTTCACTATATCTTTCAGATCATTAAAGTAGTTGCTGACTATAACGGTATTGATGCTGCAGGCCCTTATTGTTGTCAGCTTCTCTGGCTTTCGGAGGGTGAGGTCCAGATGTCGTTTCTTAAGGCCTGCCCACCAGGACCTCCCAGGGATACCCTTTGGGAAGTTGTTTTTAATACTTAATGCCCTAACGAGGGTTCCTGCTCTGGCTTGAATGGTTTTCTTTGAGACACCAAACCCCTGTTCTGAGAGATCCATGGCCTCTTTACCATTTTCCTTTCGATCTCCTCTATCGTGTGTTCTTTCCCCGGTCGAGTCGCCACGTCGATTCGGCCCGAAATCCGATCCCCAAGCGTCGACTTTGGGATGCAAAATTTAGTCGATGCCTCCCGGATTGACATTCCTTGTCGGACTGCCTCTACGGCCTCGATCATACGCTCAATCGGATATGTAGCGTTTATGTTCTTTGATAATCGTGGCATTATTCTAATACTGAGGTTAAGGTAAGTTTTTATTTTATTTTCAAAATATTACTATTAGGCTTATTGTTTTCAAATTGGCTTAAGAACAGACAGACAGACAGACAGACGGACAGTCGTGTTCGGCGGCTATCATGGATCTTTCGACTGTCATGTTATTTAATATTAAAGATGGGGGCCCGTACATAAGTATGAATTGTGGGGGTTATATTTTATTGTTTCAACCTTTAAATATGACACAAATAACATTTATTTATTATTACATGGTACACTTTTTAGCAGTGTTTTGCAATATTGGAAAAGACGGAAATCAAGAATTTTGTACATGTGTACAATTGGTTTAAATATTTAACTATTCATTTCCGTAAAAATGTATTTTGGCATAATTTGAGGGCAGTAATAAATTACTTTTGAATACGGATCTTTAACAATGCTATAAACACATTAAACGTTCCTGAATTAGCAAGTATTGACAAAGTAAGGATAAACCGTTGGGTACTAATTGATCGGGATGAACTGTTTTGGGACGTAAATTAATGATGCGAACATCACAGGAACCTGGTTCCATACGTTTTCTATGTAGGATTTTAATCGGTGACGCGCTTAGAAAATCGCACAGGATTTTGAGAAGTGATTTTTTTTATATTAAAACAGACCAGTAGACATTGCACCAGCTTTGTTTTCTGTAACACACATTGCTAATTTATGTGGAAAACTGCTGTCCGAATGTACCCCCGTCAGGCTTTTTTGCATGCAGGTACCTTCGGACAGACATATTTATTGAATTATACGCAAACAGAAATTGGCAAAAACTGAAAAGCATAATATTTTGCAAAATAAATCAATAATCAACCACAAAATGCAAATGGATACGATGATCTACCAAAAACGGGTCTAATTCACTTACATATATCGGGCGGCTCTCGTGCCAGGCAGCTGTGCGATGTGTTGACAGAATGTTGAAAATGGCGCCATGTCACAACAATGTGACGTAATCGTGAATTTAACCAATCGTATGTCAGTGGGTTTTATTAATTGAGTAGACCATAGACATTCGTTCCAGAAGACGTTTATTTATTATAACAAAATAAGTATTGTCCGAAGGTACCCCCTTGTCCGATGGTACCCTACTCTACCCTAGTATTTTTAGCTTGACTATTCGAAGAATAGTTAGAGCTTATGTTGTCACCCCGCGCCGACACCGTCAATCCTTGGTTAAGGTTTTTAGTCGAGCTTGAATATGGAATACTACTGGCCCTACACCCACCATACTTGGACAACTTCATCTCCTAGTGATGTACATCAATAACACCTGATCTATATTTGACCTTGACCTACATTTCCTCTTGAATTACTTAGTTAATTCCCCTTGGTTAAGGTTTTTAGTCAAGCTTGTATATGGAATACTACTGGCCCTACACCCACCATACTTGGACAACTTCATCTCCTAGTGATGTACATCAATAACCCCTGATCTATATTTGACTTTGACCTACATTTCCTCTTGAATTACTTAGTTAATTCCCCTTGGTTACGGTTTTTAGTCAACCTTGGTTAAGGTTTTTAGTCAAGCTTGTACATGGAATACTATTGTGCATACAGACACCATACTTGGTCAACATTTTCTCATAGTGATGTACATCAATAACCCCTGATCTATATTTGACCTTGACCTACATTTCCTCTTGAATTACTTAGTTAATTCTCTTTGGTTCAGGTTTTTAGTCAAGCTTGTAGATGGAATACTCCTGGCCCTACACCAACCATACTTGGACAACTTCATCTCCTAGTGATGTACATCAACAACCCCTGACCTATATTTGACCTTGACCTACATTTAACCTTGAATTACTTAGTTAATTCCCCTTGGTTAAGGTTTTTAGTCAACCTTGGTTAAGGTTTTTAGTCAAGCTTGTAGATGGAATACTTTTGTGCATACAGACACCATACTTGGATAACTTTTTCTCGTAGGGATGTACATCAATAACCCCTGACCTATATTTTACCTTCACCTACATTTAACCTTGAATTACATAGTTATTTCCCCTTGGTTAAGGTTTGTACTCAAACTTGGTTAATGTTTATAGTCAAGCATGTATATGGAATACTCCTGGGCCTACAGCAACCATACATGAACAACTTCATCTCCTAGTGATGTACATCAATAATCCCTGACCTATATTTGACCTTAACCTACTTTTATCCTTGGATTACTTACTTATTTCCCCTTGGTTAAGGTTTTTAGTCAAGCTTGTATATGGAATACTCCTGGGCCTACAGCAACCATACTTGGAAAACTTCTTCTTCTAGTGATGTACATCAATAACCCCTGACCTATATCTGGCATTGACCTACATTTAACCTTGAATTACTTACTTAATTTCCCTTGGTTAAGGTTTTTAGTCAACCTTGGTTAAGGTTTTTATGCAGGCCGCAGCCACCTTGTTTGTCAAGCTATGTGTACATCGACAACCCTCGTAGTCGAGCTATGCTGTTCTCCTACAGCTCTTGTTTCTATTCTTTGTTACTCTTATGACCAGAGACTTTACATGTCATGTACACCATTTATCCATTTTTTACATGATTTCAATGTGTCAAGGTAAAAAATAACTGAAATTTCCCGTGGAGTAGATTTTACATTTCGATTCAGTATATTCATTCTGCTACAACTTTACCATATGAGTGATTCCGTTCAAACGTCATGTGCATGTATTTCATCCGTATAATATTTTCATTTCGAGCCCCACCCCTGATCCCCTCCTCATGATATTAATGAACTACAGCGCTAAACATTGGGACACTCTTTGTTGTGGGAAACCAGATATTTATTAGTGTCTCCTAGAATAAATTGTGTCCAAATATTTCGGATTATTACAGTAGTCCAGTTCTTTAGCAGGAGCAAGTCTACGCCACTTATTTAGGGGTGAACTGGTTAAAACATGTTAATTCTTTTCTTTTGCCGGAGGTTCATGAAGAGGACTTCTTTCTCTATCGCCTACAGTGACGGAAAGGGTATGGTGCGCAGAGTTGCCCGCAATGATACAGACATCACAGATTTTTACCACCTTCGATTATTGGATTTTCTTACCACTACAATTGAAATGGAAAATGTCAGGATTTGTGCTTTTAACCCTTTCAAACATAATTGAGTTTGATATGTTAATTTTCCGACACAAAATTAATTTCGAGACTAGTCTACAGTATTTATAAAAATGGGGTTGATATTTTTCTAAACTGTTGTCCCATCTCTTAGCTGTTGCTGAGATGTTTAAAACCCATCAGTAACTGGATGTGGAATGGCGTAGGCCCTGGTCCGGCTGGTTGGCGACTATGCTGGTTGCAAACATCAAAAGTACTTTTTCCCAACCTGTTGCACAACTATGTTGTACATTACATGTAGCACAGCCGGAATCAATTGAATTCGTGTTGGTACCTGACAGATTGATTGAGTGTGATTGATTGAATCAGATTGTCTGGACTTCGCTGGTATGCCTTTTATTCGCCTGTGGCCCAATATATAAATAGACCAGCTGGTAGTACCCACAGGTTGAAGTAACGGACGAAGGTTCATAAATACATTAAATATACATAGAAGCATCAATAAGTGGAAACAAAATAAGCTAAACATTTTTTACTCCCTCTTATAACATAGTAAAGTACAATGTATTATAAGATGGATTTTTTTTTATAACTTATTGGTGCTTTTATGTATATTTAGGACTCCCAAACCCCTCGTCCTACGATGCGCTTTGCGCGTCATTAACCCTTTTTTACAAGGATGCCTTGCGGCCCCAATGTGATCTGTATGGTATAGCGCAGTCTGTCCGTCAGTAGTGGGTGGTGGTCGGGCGAATGAGACGTCGTAAATTAACGGTATGGGTTCCTCCTTCTAGGAATCACGATTTGCCTGGTTTAGCCCTCAGGTACATTTTTATCTTTGGCTCTTTAGTTACCTGGGAGTTGAATTGGGTTATTGCCCATTATAAAAGTAGTAAGATTATTACTGATCCTACTGCTTTTGGGAGGGGCCAAGTGATTCTGGTGTGGCGAGGACCTGGCATCAGTTGATTATTCTGATTTCAGGGCTGAATATATTGTTTTGTTATTGTAAATATTCAGTTCTGATTTTGGGATTTTCCCCCCATTTGAACATGTACATGGGATTTAGTACTAAACCCATTGACCCGGCCTTAAATGACCTTAACTGTTGATAGGCCGTTAAACCCCAACAAACAAACAAACAAACTGTCCGTCAGTCCGATTTGCGTTAATGCAGTATATACAGGATCATGAGGATGATGAGACTATTTTATTCATATGTACATACAATAAAATACAGTTGACCTTTCCCTTTAATTGGCCGGATCCCATTTACACCTGAACGGACTGAGGCAGTGTGCGTAAAATGTCTTGCATTTGCCTCTGGTATTGTCATATATGCGAGACGAGACTTTGCTGGAACAATTCATTTCCAAAGAACAGGTAAACTAAGCTAGTTACCTGTTGGGTGTTTGTTTTAAAAGAGCTTTGTTGACAAACAGCGACAGTTTATCGCATCGGATTTATACCAGTCGATTATCGATTATTAACCTAACCGCCATATTGTTTACGTTATCGACGAGCGCACAAAAGGTGCTCTATGAACTCACTCTGGACTGGAGTAGCGAATCTTTGTATTCTATGTCTATGCACTAATTGAATTAATGTGATGAATTGAATTTAATTATTTTAATTAATACAGGGATAATTGTTATCGTCGGCACATTGGCGTACGTACGTCTGTCCATCCGTATATACGTCCGTACGTATGTACGTGCGTCCGAGTTTCCGTTCATATTTTTAACTACACTATAAGGGGTAATCAAAATATATGTGGACTTTTGCTATAGTTTATTACAAGGTGCCGAATCCTGGAATTTTACACCAATGTGCATCTAGCAATTGTGTTTATGTTGACATATTCACATTTAAACATACTTACGGTGCACATTATATATGTATTCCTGTATCCATAGTAACGAGGAAACGGTGCAACCCAGTATTCAAATGGTTTACTCTGCAATAGTGCAATAGAAAATAAAGTATATGACTAGCAAATTCCGCTGAATGTGAGACCTGGTTTGGCCCTCACATACGTATTTGGCATTTTGTATGTGACAGTTGAATCTGGTTATACCCCTTATGTGAGTATTACGATTATTCGTAATCCAGGCGCGGATACAGTCCCTGCTCCCGGCAAAAAAAAGAAAAAAAGAAGAAAATCTACAATACTCGAATAGTTGGATGACTTTTTTCGTGGCCTATGTGTCAGGAAATCGCATCTGTGGCGATCTGGCATTTAAAAATTTCCTGGGGGAGGACCACCAGACCCCCCCACTTTACAATTTCGCACGCGCGGAGGTCGGGTACGCCAAATTTCAATTACAGACCCCCCCCCCCTGCAATTATTTCTGTATCCGCGCCTGTAATCCTATTTTAGGGGAAGGGGCCAAGTGACTTTGGTGTGGTATGGACCTGGCACCAGGTCGGTTTATTCTAATTTCAGGGCTGAATATATTTTTTCTCGATGTAAATATTCCGTTCTGATTTTGGGATTTTCCCCCCAATGCAGCAGGTTAAACACCAATAAACAAACAAACAAACATCTGCTACTGAGATCAGTCATATTAAACAATTATTTTAGATATCATGGTGCGTATAGTAATAAACTGAACGATGATTTGAAAGCGCTCGTTGAATGTTATTATGCAGAAAATGTCGTCGTCAGAATGGCCAGAAACCAGTGCAATGATACATTTTTTTTGTGTTTCTAGAGTAAACCGCAATACAAACCTTATAGTTGAAACATTTGAATAATAAATCATCAATGTGCCGATCGCTGGTATTTCCGTGGTGCTTGTGAACAATGGAAGGAAACGACGTAAACCAATTGTCAACGTAAAATGCGTTTTGCCAATGTAGGACTGTAATGAAAACAGCCGGATGTCCACAATAAGAGCCATTTATCAAAGTAGATTGACGTCCATTACAAAACGGTTCAGACGACACTGACAGAACATTTGCAGATGCGTAAGGTTTATGTCCGATGATTTCCCATGTTTACTGACTGATACAGAAATAGACATGCACGAGATATAGTATGTTTTCAACTCGTCAGTGTAAGATAACTACATGTACTTGCATATTATACATGAAATTTCTAACCATCATTGCATATCGTTTACCCTTCCGGATGGTCTGATTTTAATTTATGTGTCACATAAAATGTTCAATATATAGCAAAAGTCCACATATTATTTGATCACCCCTCGTATATCGCCGAAACCGCTTCACCGATTAACTTTAAACTTGACATGGGTGTTTATCACGATTCATATTGTCATTCTACACCCCACCAGTGCGGCCCCTGTGCCCAAGGGCATGGTCAAATGACTTTACCTTAAAGTTTTTGGTTTAGGTTAAGTTTTTAAGAACACTATATCTCTGAAACCTCTTCGCAAATTCACTAGAAACTTCACATGTGTGTTTATAATCATCCATATTTCCATTCTATGCCCAACCAGTGCGGCCTCTGTGCCCAATGTCAAGGTCAAATTAATATGAAAATTTGGTTAAAGTTTTTATATACTATATCTCAAGTGCAAGTGCTTCATCGATTAACTTCAAACTTCACATGGGTGTTTATCATCATCCATATTTTCATTCCACACCCCACCTGTGCCCCGCCCCTGTGCCCAATGTCAAGGTCAAATTACTTTGAAATTTACCTGTCTTTTGCAGATTTAGGTTAAAAAATTTAATTACACTATTTCTGCAACCACTTCAACAATTGATTCGAAACTTCACATGTATGTTTATCATCATCCATATTTTCATTCTACACCCCACCCATGTGGCCCCTCTACCCAATGTCAAGGTCAAATTATTTGATTTTGTTTTAAATAATTGATAGTCTGTTAAAGCTTTTTTGCATTAAAAGTTTTTATGCCACCTCAACGATAGTTGTCGGTGGAATATAATGTGTACCCTGTCCGTCCGTCTGTCAGTAGAAACTTTTCCTTTTCTGGGGAACTACTTCTACAGTTTTTGGCCAATTCTCTTCATTCTCGGTATACATCCCAACCATCAAGTGCAGGAGTGGTTGACGTAAAAACATTCGCTGTCCAACCGATGCTTCTGCAGTTGTGCCCCTTTTTCGACTCTGAAATTTTTGTTTCCTTTTCTGGTGAACTACTTCTACAGTGTTTGGCCGATTCTCTTCATACTCGGTATACATCCCAACCATCAAGTGCAGGAGTGCATAACGTAAACTTTTTCGCTGTCCCACTGATCCATCATGCCCCTTTTTCCGACTCAGAATTTCTTTTTTCCTTTTCCGGCGAACTACTTCTACAATTTTTGGCCGATTCTCTTCATACTTGGTATACATCCCAACCATCAAGTGCAGGAGTGTGTAACATAAAAAATATTGCAGTCCCACCAATCCGTCCGCAGTAATGCCCCTTTTTCAACTCTGATTTTTTTTCCCGTTGTCCGGCGAACTACTACTACAGTTTTTGGCCGATTCTCTTCATACACGGTATACATACCAACCATCAAGTGCAGGAATGCGTAACATAGTAATTTTTTCTCCAATCACTCGCTCAATGATTCAGATTGCTGTTGTATTCATGAATGCTCACAATAACAGTGGTGACATTTTGTTTTATTACGCGGCCGCGGCCCTCTAGTTCCAATTACAGTAGAACTTCGATAACTAGAACAGGTCTGGCTCGAACACCATGGAAAACTCGAACTGGTTCGACAGTCCCGGCAAATTTCCTATATAATTCATGTAATAAAACACCTTAAACTCGAACTATGAATTACTCGAACAGTCGAACCTGTGGATTAATCCCGTGGACGGTCAAACAGTGGTAAGTACCGCTAATAACTCGAACAGGTAAGTCTGTGATCAGCTGTTTGTCTAACGAGGTGCGAATTCCACCATTGCGGGCGGTCGCGTTGAGTAGTTTCCCTTGACGTGGGATGACATTAAATCACAAATCGCAAACAATAGCGGCGTGAATTACGGCGTTATGATGTCCACGCTAATTAAGTGATTTGAACAAAATTCATTTTATGTAATGTGCCAATAACAAACAAACCGAGATCATGGAATTCTTCAGGCGTTAATTTATAGTGTTTATAATTGTATACTGACATTGTTTCGTTTATATTTTCCGTTTGTATATTTATTCCAACCACTGTGCTATGTGCTATTTTTAGACACTGGGAATACCAGTATTATGTATAGACGCAAAGCGGAACATAGCGGTTTATTTGACGTATAATTACATGTAAATATTGAATAAAACAGCAACTTTACAATTGTATTTGTTATTTTTCATTTCTCCCTCCAAATGTAATGCATATACAATGGCATGTCACATCGGTCATCTCATATATTCACATAAGTGATTTTATTGACTGAATGTGACAGTACATTTTTGAAACTTCATTCCCTCGAACTATGCATCGAAGTTCTACTGTATAAGATAACACATTTGTATTATACTGATCATTTAATTGCCCCGTTCACAGAAATAATCAGAGAATTGAATTGCCCTGTTCACAGAAATCATCAGAGAATTTAATTGCCCCATTCACAGAAAGCATCAGAGAACATTGCATTCCGGTGGTTGGCGACCCTAAAACAATTTTAATAAGAAACAATTAACGTATATTATTTTTACCTGTCCGAAAACATAGGGTTATTACGATAATCTGCAACTAATATTTTTTTATTATGTGGAGTAATTCATACATAAATGGACCGACACTAACCACTTGCTTTGCATATAAGTCTATGGGAATCAGAAATTTTATTCCATATTTATGGCATGTGGGTAGGCTAAAAAACACAATTCCATTTATTTTTATTCTTTTTCAGGTCTTGTGTATAATTATTTGGCAGAACCCACCAATGATCGTGCAAGTGTTGCCAACATGTTGGTTCAATATGCGAAAGACAACGACTCGACGGACAATATTTCAATTATAGTTGTTTTCTTCAGAGAAAATATTTCAGTGCCAAAGGCGGACATAGGTTTTTTTGATTTTTTTGGTGCTGAAATGTGTGAGTCAGAGGAGGATGTTGGCGATTCCTCTGCCACTGGACGTCCAGATGAACCTGCTCGGGACAATATGACTGTGCTTGAGAACAACGGCCAACTTCAGGGAGACAGCCACGCAGGGGAAGATATAAGTGAGAATGCTGTACTCGCTGGTCAATGTGGTGTGTGTGACAGACGAGACAAAGCACCAGGAGATGTTGACCTGGATTATTACGGGGTGTTTGACACGAGGTTAGTGGATGGACCAGTCGACTTGACCTTCCTAGACATGCCAAATTCGTCCAAACTACTCAAAGGTATTGCTGAGACCATGTACTCGGGTCAGTATGATGCTGTGGTCCCATCAGTGCACATCCAGTGGAAGGATGAAGCCAAGCCGCAGCAGTCAGAACCTAGCACAACTGAGCAACAACTAGATTTAACCATTTCGCCAGACAAGAATATTCCCATTCCGAAGATGGAGTATGTGCATGAGAAACAGACAATACACAAATATAGCAGGAAGGGACAGTCTCCTATCTGCTGGGCATTCACTGGTAAAAACCGGGCCACCGTTCAAAATTACCGACTGAAGCAGGCAGCGAAGTCCTCGATGAGGGGACCGATCTCGCTATCCGAGTTGAGCACCACATCCAGACGTGGCGCTAAAAATGACAATGTACATGCACTAGGGGGAAATGTAAACAGTGACAGTTCCAATAAGAATACTTCAGGGATGACTGTATTTGGAAGTAAAACAAATATACAGAGAGAGACAAAGAAGTTCCATAGCTCTTGGAGACCTAAAAAGCCAGTAAAGCCAATAACTACCGCTGTTTGTGATCTACCACCATCACCATTTGTACACAACAGGCTTGATGGCCTGAGATAGACATGCTGTTCTTGTGTTTGCACATCTGACTGACTTCATGTAATGCTGCTGCGTGTAACATACACTTGTTCATGCTGCCTCCAATCCATCAAATTTTAAGGTGCAATATGAGTAAAATATTTTGACCAACCAGCATAAAATATACTGTGATTGCATTAATTTTTGTCAGAGTCAAATTTCGTCATTGTGCCCCAAAATACATATTCCTCAGGCTATTTTCAGATCCACATAGTCTAGTCATAGTTATGTCTCCCCCATGAAATGGGGAGACATATTGTTTTTGGCTTGGTTGTCCGTCCGTCCGTCTGTCCGGGCCAACATCGGGGGTTAAGGAGCTTAGGGGCGGGGTTAGGAACAAAAGATTCCTTTGCATTATTCAGTTAGCTCGTAATTCTATTGAAATTTAGGAGCTATTCCTTTGATCTTTTAAAGAACAAATAGCTCATAACTCCCAAATGTTTGAACGTCCGTCCGTCCGTCACAAAATTTGTGTCGTGCATATCTCCAAAAGTTTTTGAGTTACAGTCGTGAAACTTTACAGGAATACTCGTCATTGTGTGAAATTGCGCACCTGGGGTTTTAGATGCGGATTCATCCTGTATTTACGGAGTTATGGCCCTTGACTTAGCGAAAATTGGGGATTTTCAACTTGTGTCGCGCGTATCTCCAAATGTATTTCAGTTAGAGTCGTGAAACTTTACAGGAATACTTGTCATCGTGTGAAGTTGCGCACCTGGGGTTTTAGATGCGGATTCATCCAGTATTCATGGAGTTATGGCCCGCGACTTAGTGAAAAGTGGGCATTTTCAACTTGTGTCGCGCGTATCTCCAAATGTATTTCAATTAGAGTCATGAAACTTTACAGGAATACTTGTCATCATGTGAAGTTGCGCACCTGGGATTTTAGATGCGGATTCATCCAGTATTCACGGAGTTATGGCACTTGACTTAGTGAAAAGTGGGGATTTTCAACTTGTGTCGCACGTATCTCCAAAAGTATTTCAGTTAAGAGTCGCGAAACTTTACAGGAATACTGGTCATCGTGTGAAGTTGCGCACCTGGGGTTTTATATGCGGATTCATCCTGTATTTACGGAGTTATGGCCCTTGACTTAGCGAAAAGTGGGGATTTACAACTTGTGTCGCGCGTATCTCCAAATGTATTTCAGTTAGAGTCGTGAAACTTTACAGGAATACTTGTCATCGTGTGAAGTTGCGCAACTGGCGTTTTAGATACGGATTCATCCAGTATTCATGGAGTTATGGCCCTTGACTTAGTGAAAAGTGGGGATTTTCAACTTGTGTCGTGCGTATCTCCAAATGTATTTCAATTAGAGTCGTGAAACTTTACAGGAATACTTGTCATTGTGTGAAGTTGTGCACCTGGGGTTTTATATGCGGATTCATCCAGTATTCACGGAGTTCTGGCCCTTGACTTAGTGAAAATTGGGGATTTTCAACTTGTGTCGCGCGTATCTCCAAAAGTATTTCAATTAGTCGTGAAACTTTACAGGAATACTTGTCATCGTGTGAAGTTGCGCACCTGGGGTTTTAGATGCAGATTCATCCTGTATTTACTGAGTTATGGCCCTTGACTTAGTGAAAAGTGGGGATTTTCAACTTGTGTCGCACGTATCTCCAAATGTATTTCAGTTAGAGTCGTGAAACTTTACAGGAATACTGGTCATCGTGTGAAGTTGCGCACCGGGGTTTTAGATGTGGATTCATCTGGTATTCACGGAGTTATGGCCCTTGACTTAGTGAAAAGTGGGGATTTTCAACTTGTGTCGCGCGTATCTCCAAAAATATTTCAGTTACAGTCACAAAACTTTACAGGAATACTGGTCATCGTGTGAAGTTGCGCACCTGGGATTTTAGATGTGGATTCATCCTGTATTTACGGAGTTATGACCCTTGACTTAGTGAAAAGTGGGGATTTTCAACTTGTGTCGCGCGTATCTTCAAAAGTATGCAGAAAATACAAGGTAGCTACATATATGCTGTTGCTGCCTTAAATTCTACTTTTCCAAGTCCTGATAACATGCAGTAGTGGTATTGGGGAGACATATGTTTTTGTCTGAAAAACAATTCTCTAGTTTACAATGTTTTCCATTCACTCAATAAAACATCATGTAATACATCAGAGGACATTACGATTTGGCTATTGCGAAATCGAAGTTCACGCCTGACCAGGATTTACATTTGTTAAGCAAATAAGTCTGATGTTCTTGGCTGGTTTGGACACCTGTCTTGTATGGGATTATACATTACTAGAATCGCACTTGAATTATTGTTCAATTACCAGTATTTGCCTCGCGGTTTTCACAGACCGATTCACTTATAATTTAACAGAAAATATGATCATTATTAATTTATTGGGGTGACAAGAATGGATTATGGCTATTGCGTGAGTTCATTATTCTTTAGGGATGTAAATTCATCATCAGGGTCAATGATGAAAATAATGAAAATTGAGCCATGACAAAAATTAATGAAATCACAGTATACTATTTTAAATATACTATTTTATGGATACGTATATGATGTTTCTTTATGATTGCTTTGACCCATGCCAAAGCTATAACAAATACGTAAATGTTTTGCGATTTTGACGTTTTATTTCGCTTACTTTTAAACTCGCATAATTTCATTTATGTCTGCTGTAATTATATGCATTGTGTAACTAGAGCACAGCATATACCATTTTGAATCTGTAATTAACCACTTTCTGTGCATATAATTTTAAATAAATATACAGTCAAACTTGCATTAAGCGACCACCCAATGGGAAACACCAAAAATGGTCGTTTAGAACAATGGTCTCTTAACACAAAAACGAAAACAAAATGGAAATCCGGGTACTGGTATGTCCGGTTATATGGTTTAATATTCGGAATCAGGAAATCGCGAATATTAAACATTAACATAGAAATAAATACATTATAATTCTTTACTGTGCACTTTTCTGAATTATTCAGGCTTTAGTTCATCAAAATAGATGAAAGAATTTGAATGTTATTGCGAAATAAAATCACCCAGCTGAAATCGCAAATAGGCAGTAGTGACTACGATCACTTCGGACCAGACGTGTTTCGCCCAGGTGATTATTACCAATCGTTGACTGACAACCAACCCAGCTGATAGAATAATGATTTATTAACCAGTGTTCGGTATATACCAGTATCGCTACGCGTCAAGAACATTGGAATTGGGTGAAATAAAAATGCTTGCGTACACAACAAAACAAAACAAAGTATTTGTTTTAAATTAGTGAAATACTCAGATGTTTTCCCATGTGCTAAGCGACCAGTCCTGTTGTTCCCATGTGCTAAGCAACGATGAGTTAATTCCCTTTAGTAATCACTAAGGAAACGAGCGATTCAGAACGAGGTTTCAGGTCAATAATCATAAACAATGCAACATTCAAACTTTGACAATGACGGGGGATTTGTTTCCTTTGTTTGTCACACGCTTGAGGCTAATTTCACCTGGAGAAAGTGACATCCTGTCAATTAATGGTCGTGGGTGGTGGTCGGGCGAACGAGACGACGTAAATGAACGGTAGGGGTTCCTCCTTATAGGAATCACGATTTGCCTGGTTTGGCCCTCGGGTACGTTTTTATCTTTGGCTCTTTTGTTACCTGGGAGTTGAATTGGGTTATTGCCCATTATAAAAGTAGTAAGATTATTACTGATCCTACTGCTTTTGGGAGGGGCCAAGTGATTCTGGTGTGGCGAGGACCTGGCATCAGATCAGGATTATTCTGATTTCAGGGCTGAATATATAGTTTTGTTATTGTAAATATTCAGTTCTGATTTTGGGGTTTTCCCCCCATTTGTATATGTACTTGAACATGTACTTGTACAGGTAATATATGGGATTTAGTACTAAATGACCTTAGCTGTTGATAGGCCGTTAAACCCCAACAAACAAAACAAACAATTAATTGTATTAAACAACCATAAATATCCGTTACTGGTACAAAGTATTTGGCCGGTGGTCGCTTTAAGGTCGTTTAATACACAGCAATTATATAGGCCAAATGGTCGGGGGGTGGAGGGGGGGACTGAAAGTGGTTGCATAAGACAAAAGTCGCTTAACGCACATGGTTGCTTGTGCAAGTTTGACTGTATAACAAAATAAGTTTATCACGGTTATACATTTCATACACTATTTATACCCCCCGCAACGAGTTGAGGGGGGGTATACTGGAGTCAGGTTGTCCGTCCGTCCGTCCGGATAAACTTAACATCAGAGAAATATTGTTATAACTTCTATTTCCTTCATCTAAAATGCTTGATATTTCACACATGCATTCCTGTAAGGCTCTACTACCATGCTGTGCCAAATCCACGACCGTCCAACCCCCGCAGATCCCAAGGTCAAGGTCAATTACTTAGTCCGTAAACTTAACATCAGAGAAATATTCTTATAACTTCTATTTCCTTCATCTAAAATGCTTAATATTTCACACATGCATTCCTGTAAGGCTCTACTACCATGCTGTGCCAAATCCACGACCGTCCAACCCCCGCAGATCCCAAGGTCAAGGTCAAATACTTAGTCTCTTTACAAAACTTAACATCAGAGAAATATTGTTATAACTTCTATTTCCTTCATCTAAAATGCTTAATATTTCACACATGCATTCCTGTAAGGCTCTACTACCATGCTGTGCCAAATCCACGACCGTCCAACCCCCGCAGATCCCAAGGTCAAGGTCAAACACTTAGTCTCCGTCCAACCCCCGCAGATCCCAAGGTCAAGGTCAATTACTTAGTCC
Source organism: Conchocele bisecta (assembly GCA_029237695.1). NCBI lineage: Eukaryota > Metazoa > Mollusca > Bivalvia > Lucinida > Thyasiridae > Conchocele > Conchocele bisecta. The sequence continues at coordinate 34,954,423 of CM055277.1, forward strand.
GTAAACTTAACATCAGAGAAATATTCTTATAACTTCTATTTCCTTCATCTAAAATGCTTAATATTTCACACATGCATTCCTGTAAGGCTCTACTACCATGCTGTGCCAAATCCACGACCGTCCAACCCCCGCAGATCCCAAGGTCAAGGTCAAATACTTAGTCTCTTTACAAAACTTAACATCAGAGAAATATTGTTATAACTTCTATTTCCTTCATCTAAAATGCTTAATATTTCACACATGCATTCCTGTAAGGCTCTACTACCATGCTGTGCCAAATCCACGACCGTCCAACCCCCGCAGATCCCAAGGTCAAGGTCAACACACTTAGTCTCTTTACAAAACATAACATCAGAGAAATATTGTTATAACTTCTATTTCCTTCATCTAAAATGCTTAATATTTCACACATGCATTCCTGTAAGGCTCTACTACCATGCTGTGCAAAATCCATGACCGTCCAACCCCGCTGATCCCAATGTCAAGGTCAAATACTCTTTACAAAACTTAACATCAGAGAAATAAGTTATAACTTCTACTTCCTTCATTGAAAATTCTTATTATTTCACTTGTGCATTCCTCTAAGGTTGTACTATCATGCTGTCACAAATCTACGAGTGTCCAACCCCCGCTGATCCCAAGGTCAAGGTCACATACTTAGTCTCTTTACAAAACTTAACATCAGAGAAATATGTTATAACTTCTATTTCTTTCATGGAAAATACTTAATATTTCATATGCTGTGACAAATCCCCGCTGATCTCGAGGTCAACGTCACATACATACCGTATAACCTTGGCTTAACGCCCCCCTCCCCTCCTAATAAACGCCCCCCCCCCCCCCCCCCCCCCAAACCCCCCCCCCCCCCCCCCCCCAAAAAAAAAAAAAATAATAATAAAAAAATTTTACCAGTGACCGCCAATTTCAAACACAAATAATCCTTAAATCCTTATTTGTGTTTGAAATTGGCGGTCCTTGGTAAAAAACAATTTTTTTTTTTTTTTTTTTTTTTTTTTAATGCTAATAAACGCCCCCCCCCCCCCCCCCCCCCCCCAAATAAAAATATAAAAATTAATTAATTTTTTTTCCAATGACCGTCCAATTTCAAACACAAATAGTCTTTAAATCTTTATTTGTGTTTGAAATTGGTGGTCCTTGGTAAAAAAAATTTTTTCTTTTTTTTATTTTATTTTTTTAATTTTTTTTATGGCTAATACTGGCTAATACCCCCCCCCCCCCCCCCCCCCCCCCCCCCAACAAAAAATAAAAATATAATAATAATTTTCCAATGACCGCCAATTTCAAACACAAATAATCCTTAAATCCTTATTTGTGTTTGAAATTGGCGGTCTTTGGTAATTTTTTTTTTTTTTTTTTTTTTTTTAATGGCTAATAAACGCACCCCCCCCCCCCCCTTTTGTAAAATGTAACGCCTCCGGGGGCGTTAATTCGAGGTTATACGGTAGTCTCTTTACAAAACTTAACATCAGAGAAATCGGTTATAACTTCTATTTCCTTGCTCGGATCTGCTTCACATTTCACACACTCATTGCTCCAATGGACCTCTACCACCCTGTGACAAATTCACGTTCATGCCGCTCGCGCTAATCCCAGAGTCAAGGTCACAAGCCCACACACTTGGAAATTTGTACATATTTTAGGGGTACCTGGGCCCACGCGGGGGGTATTCCGTAAGCCTCGCTTACTGACCAATCTAGTTGTTTATGAGAAAACTGTGAATATAACACAACACATTTGAAAGTATCCCATATCCAATTCCAGCAGAAATGTACAGTTTTCATAATGGAGATCATGTTTTGGTGCAAAGGTAAAAGTTCAGCATAGGTGTCCACACTGTAATTTCACAGGCAAGTCAGTATTTTGCGGAAAGCGAGACATAGTGATCCCAATGACGTCCGGGTGTCTGTGTGTCCGAAATCTGCGTTAAAGTTTTTAAATACCTTATATCTCTGCGGTACTAAGTCACATTGACTTGAAACTTCATATGCTTATTAGTCATCATCCATATATTCATGCTGTGTCCCACTCATGCGGCCCCTGTGCACAAGGTCACAGTAAAATTACTTAGTTTGCGTTAAATTTTTTTGTCAAAATTTGCGTTAAAGTTTTCAGATACCTACTATCTCTGTAACCGCAAGTCGGATTTGCTTGAAACTTTGTATGTGTATTGGTCACCATCCATATATTCATTATGTGTCCCACTCATGCGGCCCCTGTGCCCCAAGGTCAAGGTCAAATGACTTAGTAGTTTGTGTTAAAGTTTCTGTCAAAATTTGCGTTAAGGTTTTCACATACTTACTATCTCTGTAACCGTAAGTCAGATTTCCTTGAAACTTTGTATGCTTATTGCGAATCATCCATATATTCATTCTGTGTCCCACTCATGTGGCCCCTGTGCCCCAAGGTGAAGGCAAGCTTAGAAGTTTGCATTATTATTATGCCCCCGCCACCGAATGGTGAGGGGGGCATATAGTGTTACCGGCGTCCGTACGTACGTACGTACGTCCCGAAACCTTAACGCTGGGTAAATGGCTTATAATTTCTGTTTCCTTGCTCGGATCTGCTTCACATTTCACACACGCATTGCTCCAATGGTCCCTCTACCGCCCTGTGACAAATCCACATTCGTCCCGCCCCCGCTAAGCCCAGGGTCAAGGTCACAGACTTGGTGCTTTCGAAACCTTAACGCTGGGTAAATGGCTTATAATTTCTGTTTCCTTACTCGGATCTGCTTCACATTTCACACACGCATTGCTCCAATGGTCCTCTACCGCCCTGTGACAAATCCACATTCGTCCCGCCCCCGCTAAGCCCAGGGTCAAGGTCACAGACTTGGTGCTTTCGAAACCTTAACGCTGGGTAAATGGCTTATAATTTCTGTTTCCTTACTCGGATCTGCTTCACATTTCACACACGCATTGCTCCAATGGTCCTCTACCGCCCTGTGACAAATCCACATTCGTCCCGCCCCCGCTAAGCCCAGGGTCAAGGTCACAGACTTGGTGCTTTCGAAACCTTAACGCTGGGTAAATGGCTTATAATTTCTGTTTCCTTGCTCGGATCTGCTTCACATTTCACACACGCATTGCTCCAATGGTCCTCTACCGCCCTGTGACAAATCCACATTCGTCCCGCCCCCGCTAAGCCCAGGGTCAAGGTCACAGACTTGGTGTTTTCGAAACCTTAACGCTGGGTAAATGGCTTATAATTTCTGTTTCCTTGCTCGGATCTGCTTCACATTTCACACACGCATTGCTCCAATGGTCCTCTACCGCCCTGTGACAAATCCACATTCGTCCCGCCCCCGCTAAGCCCAGGGTCAAGGTCACAGACTTGGTGTTTTCGAAACCTTAACGCTGGGTAAATGGCTTATAATTTCTGTTTCCTTGCTCGGATCTGCTTCACATTTCACACACGCATTGCTCCAATGGTCCTCTACCGCCCTGTGACAAATCCACGTTCGTCCCGCCCCCGCTAAGCCCAGGGTCAAGGTCACAGACTTGGTGCTTTCGAAACCTTAACGCTGGGTAAATGGCTTATAATTTCTGTTTTCTTGCTCGGATTTGCTTCACATTTCACACACGCATTGCTCCAATGGTCCTCTACCGCCCTGTGACAAATCCACATTTGTCCCGCCCCCGCTAAGCCCAGGGTCAAGGTCACAGACTTGGTGCGTTCGAAACCTTAACCGCTGGGTAAATGGCTTATAATTTCTGTTTCCTTGCTCAGATCTGCTTCACATTTCACACACACATTGCTCCAAATGGTCCTCTACCGCCCTGTTATCACATTCGTCCCGCCCCCGCTAAGCCCAGGGTCAAGGTCACAGACTTGGTGCTTTCGAAATCTTAACGCTGGGAAAATGGCTTATAATTTCTGTTTCCTTGCTCGGATCTGCTTCACATTTCACACACGCATTGCTCCAATGGTCCTCTACCGCCCTGTGACAAATCCACATTCGTCCCGCCCCCGCTAAGCCCAGGGTCAAGGTCACAGACTTGGTGCTTTCGAAACCTTAACGCTGGGTAAATGGCTTATAATTTCTGTTTCCTTGCTCGGATCTGCTTCACATTTCACACACGCATTGCTCCAATTGGTCCTCCTCTACCGCCCTGTGACAAATCCACATTCGTCCCGCCCCCGCTAAGCCCAGGGTCAAGGTCACAGACTTGGTGCTTTCGAAACCTTAAAACAACGTTGGGTAAATGGTGGCTTATAATTTCTGTTTCCTTGCTCGGATCTGCTTCACATTTCACACACGCATTTCTCCAATGATCCTCTACCGCCCTGTGACAAATCCACATTCGTCCCACCCCCGCTAAGCCCAGGGTCAAGGTCACAGACTTGGTGCGTTCGAAACCTTAACGCTGGGTAAATGGCTTATAATCAAATATGCCTCGTTTTCTTTGGCTGCCAGCGGGGGCATTCGTGTGCCGACAGGCCACATTTCTAGTAAAATCTGCGTTAAAAGTTTTTACATACCTTATATCTCCACAATTGTTACTCCAATTTACTTCCAACCTCCAATACTTCCTTTTCATCATCCATATTTTCATTCCATAGCCTGCCCATGTGGTCCATATGCCTAAGGTCAAGGTTAAATGACTGAAATTTGTGTTAAAGTTTTTACATACCTTATATCTCCACAACACTCCGATTTACTTCAAACTTCAAATAATTCTTTATTATCACCAATATTTATGCCCCCGCCACCGAATGGTGAGGGGGGCATATAGTGTTACCGGCGTCCGTACGTACGTACGTACGTAACGTACGTACGTCCCGAAACCTTAAAGCTCGGGTAAATGGCTTATAATTTCTGTTTCCTTGCTCGGATCTGCTTGACATTTCACACACACATTGCTCCAATGGTCCTCTACCGCCCTGTGACAAATCCATATTCGTCCCGCCCCCGCTAAGCCCAGGGTCAAGGTCACAGACTTGGTGCGTTCGAAACCTTAACGCTGGGTAAATGCCTTATAATAATTTCTGTTTCCTTGCTTGGATCTGCTTCACATTTCACACACGCATTGCTCCAATGGTCCTCTGCCACCCTGTGACAAATCCACATTCGTCCCGCCCCCGCTAAGCCCAGGGTCAAGGTCACAGACGTGGTGCGTTCGAAACCTTAACGCTGGATAAATGCCTTATAATTTCTGTTTCCTTGCTCGGATCTGCTTCACATTTCACACACGCATTGCTCCAATGGTCCTCTGCCACCCTGTGACAAATCCACATTCGTCCCGCCCCCGCTAAGCCCAGGGTCAAGGTCACAGACTTGGTGCATTCAAAACCTTAACGCTGGGTAAATGGCTTATAATTTCTCTTTCCTTGCTCGGATCTGCTTCACATTTCACACACGCATTGCTCCAATGGTCCTCTTCTGTCCTGTGACAAATCCATATTCGTCCCGCCCCCGCTAAGCCCAGGGTCAAGGTCACAGACTTGGTGCGTTCGAAACCTTAACGCTGGTAAATGGCTTTATAATTTAATCTGTTTCTTGCGCGGATCTGCTTCACATTTCACACATGCATTGCTCCAATGGTCCTCTATACCGCCCTGTGACAAATCCACATTATTCGTCCCGCCCCCGCTAAGCCCAGGGTCAAGGTCACAGACTTGGTGCGTTCGAAACCTTAACGCTGGGTAAATGGCTTAGAATTTCTGTTTCCTTGCGCGGATCTGCTTCACATTTCACACACGCATTGCTCCAATGGTCCTCTACCGCCCTGTGACAAATCCACATTCGTCCCGCCCCCGCTAAGCCCAGGGTCAAGGTCACAGACTTGGTGCGTTCGAAACCTTAACGCTGGGTAAATGGCTTATAATTTCTGTTTCCTTGCTCGGATCTGCTTCACATTTCACACACGCATTGCTCCAATGGTCCTCTACTGCCCTGTGACAAATCCACGTTCGTCCCGCCCCCGCTATTCCCAGGGTCAAGGTCACAGACTTGGTGCGTTCGAAACTTTAACGCTGGGTAAATGGCTTATAATTATACACCCCGCAACGAAGTTGTGGGGGGTATACTGGAGTCAGCTTGTCCGTCCGTCCGTCCGTCCGTCCGTGTTTCCGTCCGTCACAAAACTTAACAATTGTAAATTTCCTTTTAACTTTTCTTTCCCTTTGCGGAAATCTTTCATATTTTACCCGCCACTTCTCTGACACTCATACATCATTCTGCAACAAACCTACGACCTCCATTTATGCCAGGGGTCAAGGTCACGGACTTAGAAACTTAGAAAAAAAAGAAAACTTAACAATTGTAAATTTCCTTTTAACTTCTCTTTCCCTTTGCGGAAATCTTTCATATTTTACCCGCCCCTTCTCTGACACTCATACATCATTCTGCAACAAACCTACGACCCCCATTTATGCCAGGGGTCAAGGTCACGGATTTAAAAACTGAGAAAAAAACTAAAACTTAACAAATGTAAATTTCCTTATAACTTCTCTTTCCCTTTGCGGAATGCAGTGATATTTTACCCGGCCCTTCTCTGACACTCATACATCATTCTGCAACAAACCTACGACTCTCATTTATGCCAGGTGTCAAGGTCACGGACTTAGAATGTCTAGTTTGCTTTTTTCAACTGGAACCACCATCGCACTCTCCATATGTGCTGACATAGTCTTTTATCTGAAAATGATAGTATGCGAGCTGGAATTCATTCTAGGTCAGGGCTGACGTCAGGGTATTCCGTAAGCCCCCCGCTTACTGACAAATCTAGTTTCTGTTTCCTTGCTCGGATCTGCTTCACATTTCACACACGCATTGCTCCAATGGTCCTCTACCGCCCTGTGACAAATCCACATTCGTCCCACCCCCGCTAAGCCCAGGGTCAAGGTCACAGACTTGGTGCTTTCAAAACCTTAACGCTCGGGTAAATGCCTTATAATTTCTGTTTCCTTGCTCTGATCTGCTTCACATTTCACACATGCATTTCTCCAATGGTCCTCTGCCACCCTGTGACAAATCCACATTCGTCCCACCCCCGCTAAGCCCAGGGTCAAGGTCACAGACTTGGTGCGTTCGAAACCTTAACGCTCGGGTAAATGGCTTAAAAGTTATGTTTCCTTGCTTGGATCTGCTTCACATTTCACACATGCATTTCTCCAATGGTCCTCTGCCACCCTGTGACAAATCCACATTCGTCCCACCCCCGCTAAGCCCAGGGTCAAGGTCACAGACTTGGTGCGTTCGAAACCTTAACGCTCGGGTAAATGCCTTATAATTTCTGTTTCCTTGCTCTGATCTGCTTCACATTTCACACAGGCTTTGCTCCAATGGTCCTCTGCCACCCTGTGACAAATCCACATTCATCCCGCCCCCGCTAAGCCCAGGGTCAAGGTCACAGACTTGGTGCGTTCGAAACCTTAACGCTCGGGTAAATGGCTTGTAATTTATGTTTCCTTGCTCGGATCTGCTGCACATTTCACACACGCATTGCTCCAATGGTCTTCTACCACCCTGTGACAAATCCACATTCGTCCCGCTCCCGCTAAGCCCAGGGTCAAGGTCACAAACACTCGGGTAAATGGCTTATTATGCCCCCGCAACCGAATGGTGAGTGGGGCATATAGTGTTACCGGCGTCCGTCCGTACTCGGGTAAATGGCTTGTAATCAAATATGCCTCGTTTTCTTTGGCTGCCAGCGGGGGCATTTGTGTGCCGATAGGCCACATTTCTAGTTTCATTCTATAGCCCCCCCATGTGGCCCACATGCCCAAGACCAAGGTCAAATGACTAAATTTGCGTTAAAGCTTTTACATACCTTATATCTCCACAACCCTTAATTCAAACTTCAAATAAATACGCTCCGAGACGGAAGCAGGTCAAAACGCCCCCAAGTTAAAATGCCCCCATTTTGGTCAAAACGCCCCCATCTTTTGTCAAAATACCCCCAAAAAACACCCCCCATAATTTTATTTTTATGCCACCGGGTTTCGAAGAAACGGGTGGCATATAGTGTTTAGATCGTCCGTCCGTCCGTCCGTCCGGGCTCACATTAGGGTACTTATGTGGCTAGCCCCACAGGGTTATGGACTTAGTAAAGGATAGGGTTGGTTACAATTAGCCACCTAAAAAATCCTTTTATGTGGCTAAAAATCGTTTTATGTGGCTAATATTTAACATGTGATAAGCCACATAAGTATCCATTTGTAAGAACGTCCGTCCGTCCTCCGTCCATCCATCCCGTCCGGTCCGTCCGTCCGTCCGTCGTCCGTCCATCCGCTCTCCCTGAAGTGACGTTGTGGGGTGATTCACGAGTACATGACATGCATGTGGGGTTTTTGTTGCATGTGGGGTGCACCCCATACACAACTATATCTTAATGAACTCCATCACTTCTGAAAAGCCCAAAAAAGCAATAAGAAAACGAGAGCAAGTTAGTATAGGGGAGATAACACCTTTAGCATTGTTTGCACCCCACAAATAGCACCCAAAAAAAACCAAAATACTTGGCCAAAAACCCCGCATGCAACAAACCCCACAACGTCACTTCAGGGAGTACGTCCGTCCGTCCGTCCGTCCGTCCGTCCGTCACACTTTTCGGTTAACAACTTTGTAACAGTTTCTCAAATATGCTGCAGGTGGCATCCGCGTTCGACAGACGCATTTCTTGTTTGTAAATAGGATTTTATTTTGTCATTATTATTTGTATTTGTACAGTAATTCAGTGGACATGTATGAGCCACTTGACTTGATAAACAAGTCCGTTTTTTCAATAAACATGACCTGGTTGATTGTGGTTTAGTCAAATTGGAGGCGTTTTGACTAGGGGACGTTTTGACTTTGGTGAATGAAAACAAAACATAATTGGTTCATCATGTACTTTCAGGCGCGGATACAGAAATAATTGCAGGGGTGATCTGTAATTAAAATTCGGCGTTTTCGGGGGCGTTTTGACTTTGGGGCGATTTGACTTGGGGGCGTTTTGACTGTAAATCCTCCGAGACCATCAAATGCCTCGGCGGGCTCGACATGCAGGCCACGGCCATCTGGTTGTTTTATCTCATTTTATGCAACACTATGTGAATCACGCATAGAAAACGATGAGTTTTCGCACAATGCTATACAACATTCTACAGTAGAAATGTGTGTTCATAGACCGACCCACTGACTTTGCTTGGTGACATCTGAACATAATCAATTTGCTACCTTCGTCAACTATAATAGATTACGAGGGCTGTTCGTAAATTATTGAGACACAGTAAATTACTGGGGAAAGGAAAGAGATACAAACTTGATTTTACATGCTGGGACACATTCACTTTATTTCTCCCTACATGCAAAATATCAATCATCTGGCTCCACTGGATCGATCATAGTGTATATTGGAAGAGCATCATCCTGGGGCGTGGATGGTTGGTCGGGCGAACGCGATGGTGTAAATTAACGGTGGGGTTGCTCCTTATAGGAATCACGATTTGCCTGGTTTGGTCCTCGGGTACGTTTTATCTTTGGCTCTTTTTGTTACCTGGTAGTTGAATTGGGTTATTGCCCATTATAAAAGTAGTAAGATTATTACTGATCTTACTGTTTTTGGGAGGGGGCCAAGTAATTCTGATGTGGCAAGGACCCGGCATCAGATCAGGATTATTCTGATTTCAAGGCTGAATATATAGTTATCTTTATTGTAAATATTCAGATCTGATTTTGGGATTTTCCCCCCCATTTGTACATGTACTTGAACATGTACATGTACATGTACATGTACATGTACTTGTACAGGTAATATATGGGATTTAGTACTAAACCCATTGACCCGGCCTTAAATGACCTTAGCTGTTGATAGGCCGTTAAACACCAACAAACAAACAAACAAAGAAACATCATACTGGGGCAGGCGGAGCACTCTGACATCAGAAACGCGATGTTAGGGGGTCTCGATGATGTTTTTTCGCAAAGTCAGTTATCTATGTACACACCATCCAACCAAATGCACTTCATATGACGCTGAATCCACTTATCATGTACATTTCTACACCACTCATTGTCTAACCTCCTTACCGCATTCATAGTAGCATGTTTGATTTCTGTATGGAATCTGCTCGATTCCCAGAAGACCAAGTTCTAACTGTGTCAATGCAGCCGTGTGTGCTGGGGCGTTATCCTGATGAAATAGTATGTTCTCCAGCTGTTGAGATAATACCGGTTGTTTCTTCCGAATGGCCTGGATAAGGTCCCATCTGACCAGCTGAAACACAAGAACCGACCCGTAAATATAGCTAGAATTAATAAATTGTGTTCGCGAATTTGATCAAAAACGTAATAATGCAGTGTGGTGTTATAAATATTATTTGTAAATATCAAATATGAAAACTAACCTTTGGTTGCCGGATCATAATGGTATACCCAGGTCTAGTCCGTGGTTATGATGCTTGTACAGGTAATATATGGGATTTAGTACTAAATCCATTGACCCGGCCTTAAATGACCTTTGCTGTTGATAGGCCGTTAAACCCCAACAAACAAACAAACAAACAAACAAAACACATTTAGGTGCACTTGGGCCCACCCCAGCTGTTCCAAGGTAAATGGAACATTTTAGGTGCATTCGAAACCTAAAAACACTTGGGTAAATGGCTTATAAGTTTTCTTGCTCGCATCTGCTTCACATTTCACGCACGCATTGGTCCAATGATCATCTACCGCCGACAAATCCACGTTCATGCCACCCTCGCTAGGAGGGTATTCCGTAAGCCTCGCTTACTCATAACTAGTTAAGGCTGGTTTTCCTAGAGTGCAGACCAAATTATTTTACAACTAGCACATGAAAAATCTACCAGACGAGTCATATGGACAATTTTTGCCATTCTCCTGGCCAAGAGCAAGGCACATTAGTGTATCCCCCCAGACCAAAGTCGGTGAGGGGGGGGGGGGGGGGGATACAATGGATTTGACACCGAACATCCTCTGCATCCACCGCAGACACTTCATGAAGCATAACTTATATACCCTTTGAAATATGTTCATGAAACTTCACACATGCTCGGATCACCACACAAATGTGTGTCTCGAACAAGAATGATAATTCTTGCCTCACTAATTATCTCTGTTTTAATTACCTTTGTTTTTTGTACAAATATCTTCTCCAAAACATAACTCGAATACCCATTGGAATAGTTTCATGAAACTTCACACATACATAGACCATGACCCAAAGGGTTGTAGTGCGCAACAATGACAACTCTCACCTTACTAACATATAGTTTATCCCACTATTTTGTTGTTGTCTGTATGGAGGCGGATACATATGCGCTTGTGGACAAGCATCAATTTCTAGTTTTATTCATCTGACTCTTTGGTTGTCTGAACATTCCTGAAGTTCAATGACCTTGATTGTGATTTAATATGGTTAACAGATTGGGATGACAATATGGACCAAACAGTAGGCTAAAGCAGTAGTAGATTGGCCACAAAAGACCAGGCATTTCTTCAGTCACATTTTGCTTGAATGAAAATCGGTCTTGTAAAATGTTAGGTCAGCCCCCATGCCACGACCGTATACACCACCACGGCTGCCACTATTTTGGCTCTAGAATGCAGGAAACCCTATTTTGAGGGTCTCCGTTGAATTTTTGTTCTGGGGGAGGGCCAGAGCCCTCACTCAATAGACGGCCGTGGCATTATTTTATTCACCGCTACGGGCCAGCATGCTAAGGTATTCTGTTAACTGTACAGTTATTAACTAACATGTATATTTTGTAACTGTTTGTCTACTTTTATACATTTATATATATATATATAATCAAATTTATTTGAATTGAAAAGGCTCGACCATAGAACACCTGAGCACATGTATTTACTACCTACCCAACGTTTTTAGCTAACCTGAGCCAAAGGCTTCTCCTGAACCACTGGGCCGATGTTGGTCAAACTTCACAAGGATGATCTATGGGTGAGGCCTTTTCATATTTGTTAAAATGGAGGTTGTCACATAATCCAAGATGGTCGGCGTAGAAAAGTAGGTTAAATTATTAAAAAATATTTTTTTCCTGAACTGCCAGACCGGTTTTGACAAAACTTTGCAGGAATGATCGATAGTCGATGTCATTCAGATTTGTTAAAATGATGACCCCGGGATCAAAATTAGACAGGGCCGGGGGTGTCAAATTTTATTTTATGATTGTGTTTATGAACTTGTCTGCTTGTACTTTCTATACTTTCCTACTAATTAGATTTGTATCAATCTTTGATTTTCTTCTTTGCTGTTTATTACAGGAGTTTTGCAACTTTTATTTCCGACATTTTATATATTTTTTTATTTAATTGAATAAAATGTTGCTTACCGTCACATCAAATTAGTTCTATTGTTACAAGCACCAATGTGTACGAAAGGTGTTCAGATCCGAACAAAGGCCATATTTGTGAAGTTTGCTGATAATACATTCAAGTTATTATTGATTAATTAAAAACTCAGTATTTTCTACCTACCATAAGGCCCAACATTTTTAGCTAACCTGAGCCAAAGGCTCATGTGAGCTATTGTTACTGCTTTTAGCCTGTCCGTCCACAATTTCAAATGTCTTCTCCTGAACCACTGGGCCGATGTTGGTCAAACTTCACAAGGATGATCTATGGGTGAGGCCTTTTCATATTTGTTAAAATGGAGGTTGTCACATAATCCAAGATGGTCGCCGTAGAAAAGTAGGTTAAATTATTAAAAAATATTTTTTTCCTGAACTGCCAGACCAGTTTTGACAAAACTTTGCAGGAATGATCGATAGTCGATGTTCATTCAGATTTGTTAAAATGATGACCCCGGGATCAAAATTGGACAGGGCCGGAGGTGTCAAATTTTATTTTTGACCAAATATGTTCATGTCTATATCAAATGGAAGGCATCGACGAGGCAATTGTTCTGGTGTAATATTTGTAGAAATCGGATGATTACGTCATCCAAGATGGCCACCGAAAGGTCAAAATGTCCTCTTTTTATTAGAGATTTCAAACGTCATCTTCTCATGAACCTCTTGGCCGATGCTGACCAAACTTTACAGTTATTGTCCTTGTGTGAAACATGTTCAGATTTGTTAAAATGGAGGTCAGCGCATAACCTAAGATGGCCGTCTAAATATATTTTAAATTTGATCACAGCTCGTCACCTCTACACCGACGTATGTGAAGTTGTCATTACTTGCCGGAGGAGGTGGTTTTCCCCGGGTACTCCAATTTCCCCACCATTCATCTCACGGAGTAATGCAGTTTAGACCAGCATTGGCCGCCCGCATTACTCTGATTAAACATTATTGACTGTAATCTGCATCGTCTGAAATCAAAATTTTGGACCATGACCAGCGGTATGGTATGTGACCATTTCCTTATCAATTCCATGAAACTATAAACTGGCAGAACAACTGTCAGCCTGATACTTGCACACACACGCCACTCACTAATATATGGGCAATTACTATACCGCCATGTATTATCTTCTCTTTTTCTTTCGTCTTCAGAATATGTGAAACACATTGTCATCTAACCAAATAACAACAGATAAACTCTGCACCTGAACTCGAATAATAGCATCTCGTATATAACAATAAGCCGCGAAATGACAGTAGCTGGGCCCGAAAACATATTACATCATACTTTGCATGACCCAATATCGATCATTCCCTGTCTGAAATGTTTTGCCCTGACCAACCGTAAAATATCATCATCATATAGGATAACACTGTTACGGCTGAGTCTGCATATATCACATGCACTCCCACTCATCCTTTTTCACAGTCTTACATACCGGCTTCGTGCGATAGGAGAATGAACTAGCTAGGTTAAATTAACCGCCTCATTGCCTCCTTCATTTAATGCACATATTTCGACTGTATGGCAGATATTAGTAAATTCGGAAACAAACGGGCCAACGGTCATTGGCCTGCCGTTTTTGGCTCAAATGCCCGGGTTTGGAAGGTCCTCGAGCCAATTCCTACCCATAAATATAAGATAATAATAATTGAAAATCTTCTTCCCACAAACTGCCAGACAGATTTAAGCGAAACATGGCAGGAATATTCGATAGTCAATGGTCTTTCAGATTTGTTAAAATGATGACCCCGGGATAAAAAAAATGCCGTGCTCGGGGTGTCAAATTTATTTTTTGACCGAATATATTCATGTCATATATCAAATCTAAAGTACCGATCAGACGATTGTTCTGGTGTAATTTTTGTTTAAGTTGGATGATTACGTCATCAAAGCTAGCCGCCTGAAGGTAAAAATGTCACCTTTTTATTAGAGATTTCAAACGTCATTTTCTCACGAACGCTTGGCCAATGCTGGCTATATACTGTACTCTTGCAGCCAGTCAACACTTTAACGGCGACTTTGGACTGAGCAGTTTGTATGTATTTACTGGCCGGCAATTATCTCAAGGCTACCAGCAGCAGCCATTTTAACTATTGGAAATTAACTTGTATTTCCATTGTATTTATTCTTATTCACTGCATTATTACTTCTGAATTTGCGAAAAGGTAGGTCGGGGCTGGGGTCGGCTTGTGATGGGTGATTTTTACGGCTGGAACTGAGCTAACTTTAAATTAGTTGCTAGGCCATTTTTTGTTCTTATTTTTCATATCCATGTTCTGGGTGGTTGATTTGTGGCACCTTGTGGAACTGCCTGGCCTCCCGGTAGGGCAGTTGACTACTCGGTGGATCCGACTGCCACTTATAGAACACAACCCATGCATGTAGCCCTTCTGGGACTCAGACTGGTTTGTGGCGACACCTGTGTGGCTCTGCCTGACTGCTGATATAGTGGATACGCCAGGGGATCGACCTATCTGGGTGTATCGCACTGCCATTACGGGGTTCTGGATTAAATATGTGCATGGGTGAGATATATACCATATACCATCTACATATCATTAGGGCGCCGTCGAGAATCGGTGGTGCCCTATAGGTTTTCGCCCTGTCTGTCTGTCCATCCGTCTGACACCCGTGTTACTGGTACATGTAACAGTGGTATGGAGTAGTCCCCATGTGGTATTGTCCTGCTACAATCTATGACATCCCCAGTCTGTCACCCGTGGTACTGGTACATGTAACAGTGGTATCGAGTGGTCCCCATGTGGTATTGTCCTGCTACAATCTATGACATCCCCAGTCTGACACCCGTGGTACTGGTACATGTAACAGTGGTATCCAGTGGTCCCCATGTGGTATTGTCCTACTACAATCTATGACATCCTCAGTCTGTCACACGTGGTACTGGTACATGTAACAGTGGTATGGTGTGGTCCCCATGTGGTATAGTCCTACTACAATCTATGACATCCCCAGTCTGACACCCGCGGTACTGGTACATGTAACGGTGGTATCGAGTGGTCCCCATGTGGTATTGTCCTACTACAATCTATGACATCCTCAGTCTGTTACACGTGGTACTGGTACATGTAACAGTGGTATGGTGTGGTCCCCATGTGGTATTGTCCTACTACAATCTATGACATCCCCAGTCTGACACCCGTGGTACTGGTACATGCAACTGGTATGGTGTGGTCCCCATGTGGTATTGTCCTACTACAATCTATGACGTCCACAGTCTGTCACCCGTGGTACTGGTACATGTAACGGTGGAATGGTGTGGTCCCCATGTGGTATTGTCCTGCTACAATCTATGACGTCCCCAGTCTGTCACCCGTGGTACTGGTACATGTAACTGTGGTATGGAGTAGTCCCCATGTGGTATTGTCCTACTACAATCTATGACATCCCCAGTCTGACAACCGTGGTTCAGGTACATGTAACAGTGGTATGTGGTCCCCTGTGGTATACCTACTACAATACATCCCCATCTGACAGGGTAGGACATGTAAGGTGGCGATGGTCCTATGTATTGTCCTGCACATATATCCTCAGTCTGTACCCGGTATGGTACTAACGGTATGGTGGGCCCCCTGGTCCCCATAACAGTGTATGGTGTTGGTCCCCATGTGGTATAGTCTACTACAATCTATGATCCCCAGCTGACTACCCGAGGTATGGTACATGTAACGGTGGTATCGAGTGGTCCTCATGTGGTATTGTCTGCTACAATATGAACTCCTCAGTCTGTCACCCGTGGTACTGGTATGTAACTGGTATGGTGTGGTCCCCATGTCATGTGGTTGTCCTACTACTATCTATGATCCCCAGTCTGTCACCCGTGGTACTGGTACATGTAACAGTGGTATGGTGTGATTCCCATGTGGTATTGTCGTATTACAATCTATGACATCCCCAGTCTGGCACCCGTGGTACTGGTACATGTAAGAGTGGTATGGTGTGGTCCCCATGTGGTATTGTGCTACTACAATCTATGACATCCACAGTCTGTCACCCGCGGTACTGGTACATGTAACGGTGGTATCGAGTGGTCCGCATGTGGTATTGTCCTACTACAATCTATGACATCCTCAGTCTGTTACACGTGGTACTGGTACATGTAACAGTGGTATGGTGTGGTCCCCATGTGGTATTGTCCTACTACAATCTATGACATCCTCAGTCTGACACCCGTGGTACTGGTACATGTAACTGGTATGGTGTGGTCCCCATGTGGTATTGTCCTACTACAATCTATCACATCCCCAGTCTGTCACTCGTGGTACTGGTACATGTCACAGTGGTATCGAGTGGTCCCCATGTGGTATTGTCCTGCTACAATCTATGACATCCCCAGTCCGACACCCGTGGTACTGGTACATGTAACAGTGGTATCCAGTGGTCCCCATGTGGTATTGTCCTACTACAATCTATGACATCCTCAGTCTGTCACACGTGGTACTGGTACATGTAACAGTGGTATGGTGTGGTCCCCATGTGGTATAGTCCTACTACAATCTATGACATCCCCAGTCTGACACCCGCGGTACTGGTACATGTAACGGTGGTATCGAGTGGTCCCCATGTGGTATTGTCCTACTACAATCTATGACATCCTCAGTCTGACACCCGTGGTACTGGTACATGTAACTGGTATGGTGTGGTCCCCATGTGGTATTGTCCTACTACAATCTATCACATCCCCAGTCTGTCACTCGTGGTACTGGTACATGTCACAGTGGTATGGTGTGGTCCCCATGTGGTACAATCTATGACATCCCCAGTCTGACACCCGTGGTACTGGTACATGTAACAGTGGTATGGAGTGGTCCCCATGTGGTATTGTCCTGCTACAATTTATGACATCCCCAGTCTGTCACCCGTGGTACTGGAACATGTCACAGTGGTATGGTGTGGTCCCCATGTGGTATTGTCCTGCTACAATCCAATCTATGACGTCACCAGTCTGACAGCCGTGGTACTGGTACACGTAACTGGTATGGTGTGGTCCCCATGTGGTATTGTCCTGCTACAATTTATGACATCCCCAGTCTGTCACCCGTGGTACTGGAACATGTCACAGTGGTATGGTGTGGTCCCCATGTGGTATTGTCCTGCTACAATCTATGACGTCCCCAGTCTGACAGCCGTGGTACTGGTACACGTAACTGGTATGGTGTGGTCCCCATGTGGTATTGTCCTACTACAATCTATGACATCCCCAGTCTGTCACCCGTGGTACTGGTACATGTAATAGTGGTATGGTGTGGTCCCCATGTGGTATTGTCCTACTACAATCTATGACGTCCCAAGTCTGTCACCCGTGGTACTGGTACATGTAACAGTGGTATGGTGTGGTCCCCATGTGGTATTGTCCTACTACAATCTATGACATCCCCAGTCTGACACCCGTGGTACTGGTACATGCAACTGGTATGGTGTGGTCCCCATGGTCCCCATGTGGTATTGTCCTACTACAATCTATGACGTACCCAGTCTGTCACCCGTGGTACTGGTACATGTAACGGTGGTATGGTGTGGTCCCCATGTGGTATTGTCCTACTACAATCTATGACTCCCCACAGTGGTATGGTGTGGTCCCCATGTGGTATACTACAATATATGGCATCCCCAGTCCGACACCCGTGGTACTGGTACATGTAACGGTGGTATCGAGTGGTACCCATGTGGTATTGTCCTGCTACAATCTATGACATCCCCAGTCTGTCACCCGTGGTACTGGTACATGTAATAGTGGTATGGTGTGGTCCCCATGTGGTATTGTCCTACTACAATCTATGACGTCCCAAGTCTGTCACCCGTGGTACTGGTACATGTAACAGTGGTATGGTGTGGTCCCCATGTGGTATTGTCCTACTACAATCTATGACATCCCCAGTCTGACACCCGTGGTACTGGTACATGTAACAGTGGTATGGTGTGATCCCCATGTGGTATTGTTCTGCTACAATCTATGACGTCCCCAGTCTGTCACCCGTGGTACTGGTACATGTAACTGGTATGGTGTGGTCCCCATGTGGTATTGTCCTACTACAATATATGACGTTCCCAGTCTGTCACCCGTGGTACTGGTACATGTAACGGTGGTATGGTGTGGTCCCCGTGTGGTATTGTCCTGCTACAATCTATGACGTCCCCAGTCTGACACCCGTGGTATGGTATGGTGTGGTCCCCATGTGGTATTGTCCTACTACAATCTATGACTCCCACAGTGGTATGGTGTGGTCCCCATGTGGTATAGTCCTACAATATATGGCATCCCCAGTCCGACACCCGTGGTGCTGGTACATGTAACGGTGGTATCGAGTGGTCACCATGTGGTATTGTTCTACTACAATCTATGACATCCCCAGTCTGACACCCGTGGTACTGGTACATGTAACAGTGGTATGGAGTGATCCCCATGTGGTATTGTCCTACTACAATCTATGACATCCCCAGTCTGACACCCGTGGTACTGGTACATGTGACAGTGGTATGGTGTGATCCCCATGTGGTATTGTCCTACTACAATCTATAACATCCCCAGTCTGTCACCTGTGGTACTGGTACATGTGACAATGGTATGGTGTGATCCCCATGTGGTATTGTCCTACTACAATGTATGACATCCCCAGTCTGACACCCGTGGTACTGGTACATGTGACAGTGGTATCGTGTGATCCCCATGTGGTATTGTCCTACTACAATCTATGACATCCTCAGTCTGACACCTGTGGTACTGGTACATGTAACTGGTATGGTGTGGTCCCCATGTGGCATTGTCTTACTACAATCTATGACATCCCCAGTCTGTCACCCGTGGTACTGGTACATGTAACAGTGGTATGCTGTGATCCCCATGTGGTATTGTCGTACTACAATCTATGACATCCCCAGTCTGACACCTGTGGTACTGGTACATGTAACTGGTATGGTGTGGTCCACATGTGGTATTGTCCTACTACAATCTATGACATCCCCAGTCTGACACCCGTGTTACTGGTACATGTAGCAGTGGTATGGTGTGGTCCCCATGTGGTATTGTCCCACTACAATCTACGACGTCCCCAGTCTGTCATTCGTAGTACTGGTACATGTAACAGTGGCATGGTGTGGTCCCCATGTGGTATTGTCCTACTACAGTCTATGACATCCCCAGTCTGACACCCGTGTTACTGGTACATGTAGCAGTGGTATGGTGTGGTCCCCATTTGGTATTGTCATACTACAATATATGATATCCCCAGTCTGTCACCCGTGGTACTGGTACATGTAACAGTGATATGGAGTGATCCCCATGTGGTATTGTCCTACTACAATCTATGACATCCCCAGTCTGTCACCCGTGGTACTGGTACATGTAACGGTGGTATGGTGTGGTCCCCATTTGGTATTGTCCTGCTACAATATATGATATCCCCAGTCTGTCACCCGTGGTACTGGTACATGTAACAGTGGTATGGTGTGATCCCCATGTGGTTTTGTCCTACTACAATCTATAACATCCCCTGTCTGACACCCGTGGTACTGGTACATGTAACTGGTATGGTGTGGTCCCCATGTGGTATTGTCCTACTACAATCTATGACATCCCCAGTCTGTCACCCGTGGTACTGGTACATGTAACGGTGGTATCGAGTGGTCCCCATGTGGTATTGTCCTGCTACAATCTATGACATCCCCAGTCTGACACCCGTGGTACTGGTACATGTAACTGGTATGGTGTGGTCCCCATGTGGTTTTGTCCCACTACAATCTATGACTTCCCCGGTCTGTCACCCGTGATACTGATACATGTAACAGTGGTATGGTGTGGTCCCCATGTGGTATTGTCCTACTACAATCTATGACGTCCCCAGTCTGACACCCGTGGTACTGGTACATGTAACAGTGGTATGGTGTGATCCCCATGTGGTATTGTCGTATTACAATCTATGACATCCCCAGTCTGGCACCCGTGGTACTGATACATGTAAGAGTGGTATGGTGTCCGTGCGTGCATTGGGGTGTGCGTGGTGCGTGCGTGCGGGTGTCCGAAATCTGCGTTAAAGTTTCTAAATACCTTATATTGACACATTGACTTGAAACTTCATATGCTTATTAGTCATGTTCCATATATTCATGCTGTATCCCACTCGTGCGGCCCCTGTGCCCAAGGTCAAATGACTGAGAAGTTTGCGTTCCGAAATATGCGTTAAAGTTTTTAAATACCTTATATCTCTGCAGTCCTAAGTCACATTGACTTGAAACTTCATATGCTTATTAGTCATCATCCATATATTCATTCTGTGTCCCACTCATGCGGCCCCTGTGCCCCTATGTCAAGGTCAAATGACTTAGAAGTTTGCGTTAAAGTTTCTGTAAAAATTTGTGTTACAGATTTCACATACCTACTATCTCTGTAAACGTAAGTCAGATTTGCTTGAAACTTTGTATGCTTATTGGGCATCAAATAAATACACTCCGAGACCATCAAATGCCGCGGCCATCCTCGTTTTAGTTATTGATGGAAATGTAAATAGTTTTAGATTTAATGTGTTTAATGGACAAAAGCTCATCGGTGGTAAAACGTGGAACAGACAATAGTAATATAATTGACGCTATCAGTGCAATAAGAGGAACAAATCTACCGTATTATATTACGGTGTTCTGGCTCCTTGCGCTTACCCTTTCAAGTATGGCTGATCGTCACCTCCACTGTGTAGTGCAATTTTTCCTTTTCTTCCACAAAACAGACAGTACAGTTAAGGTATTAAGGTCATAGATAGATACACTTGGCTTCAATGATAATTGCTTCATAAGAGTGATGTGATATATGAATATAACATATATATTATTGTCTTGTTACTGTATACTATATAGTGCATTGAGTTGCCATCACCGCCATCTTTATATGTACAAGCCAGCGTAGTTTCACCACTTAGTGCATTTGACACATACAGCAAATAATATGACAGTAAACCAATTAAAGTTTTGTGCAATACATAATAGACGGATATAACTACGGCAAGCTATAAATATTATGCCAGCCAACTATACAAAAGGGATACACTGTGCGATTTTCTGTGTATGAAGCTATTTATAATGGTGGTTCATGTTGTTAAAAACACAGCCACAAACCAGATTTTACTGCTTGGTGTAATATTGATAGGAGTCTCCTGGATTTTCTACATGTGATTAGCTACATTATAGCATATGTTCTACTTCACATTTTGGGTTCTTTGTCAAACGGCAGAACAAGTGAAACTGGCTGATGGCTGGAACACATAGACTTGACAACTCCATGTGCCTGTATAGGATACAGTAACGAGGCAGTGTTCACATATATGTTATACATATACTCTATCACAATTACGAAGCAATTATCTTTGAGTCAAACGTTGAACAGGTATAGAACGGGTCCTTAATTGAAACTCAATATCAGTAGGTCTTGCGTATACAGAAGAATATATAGAGGATATTCCATCGTACATTTTAAATAGCGGGAAATAATACACAAGTGTACGTCGGCTTCCACGTAAACAACGAGTAAGCGAAGCGAACAAGTTGTTGACTCAGTAGCCGACGTACACGAGTGTATTATTTCAAGTTATTCAAACATGTACTATGGAATATCCTGTTTATTACTATTTTTGAGATTACAATCAATGAATTGTGCTGTGGCATGAATCGTTACACAATGACGTGTTTCCCGTTCCTTCGACGTCACATGTGATGACATAATGTAAACTATTTGAAATCCAAATTACGCAGCTGTTTATATGAACTAGATATATTTTGTTTCGAATGTGTTCACTCACAATGTAATCACAATTGTAGATTAGTTTAGATTCTCTTCAAGATTTCAAATAACTTTATTTTGACTGTAATAAAAATTAAACATTTTGCATGGTAGCTCGAGCTTTCCAAGAAAACATGCGCGCAATTACGGGTGTTCTCTTTACTGTGTATTATTTGTTAGGAGTTGATTACGGGTTTTCTCTCACAGCGAAACCCATGGGATTGTGTTGGTAAAAATAAAATCAATAAACTGTAACTCCATCATTGTGTTTATTATTTACACATATCCAATACACAACAAGTACCCACAAACGCATTATGGGCTACGTGACGAAACAAAGGTGGACTTGATTGTTCCACATAAACTGATCACCTGTAGTAAAAAAAAGCAAAATTGTGGGTAGATTCTTGGCACCAATGTTTAAACAGACCTAGAAACATCACTGACTAATAAAAAAATGGGTGCCAGTTTTTCCATTAACATTTAGGGCCTCCATTTTGAATTTCAAAATGGCCGCCTTTTTTAACCAATCTGTATGATTGTTTTGGTATTCAACATTATTCTAAACCTATAATCGAAAGAGTTTGGGTACCAAATGCATTATAGTTGAGACAACTGGTCATCTGAACTCGTTTGCATGGATATCAACCGGTTTTCGAAATTATTTTCAAGAACAATTGGTACGAATGCGACACTTCTTTTTGACAAAAAATGCTGAAAAATGAATTCCACATTCTTGAGAATACATGACACTTATATAATGCAAACAGGGTAATAACATGTATACCTGACATATAGCAATTAACTTACAACCTTCTGTAACATATAAGCCATAATTGGCAACTGACTGTTCCAAGTTAGCACAAATTTCCTTGCATGTAATCGTACTTTAAATTAACAGGTTATTTCACGCACACATGTATAACATTACAGTACGATATTTGTATATCTACATGTCGTTCGTATTGCAATATACTACATTGGACGCGTACTCAATAGTTTCATAATTGGGAGATGAAATCACCACAAAAGGCGCTGATCCAGACGGGGAGGGAGGTTGGGCGTGTCCAGACTCTCCCGCCTGCCCTACACTAAACGAGAAATCACAAATGTTCACGTACCATACCCCAAATGCTGCCATACTAGAAATACACGTGTTACGAAGAAACGAACCAAGCAGGAGGGGGCTGGTGTTTATTGACAGTCGCGCTATTTATTTACTGTGTCGCAATAAATAAGCGGGGGGAAACACATTTCATACCGAGCGGATTTGCTCCCCCATCCACATCGTTCCGAGTTTAGTTTATTAGATCACCATTGGCATATCCCATTCATACTTATATGACATGGACTATATACTAAGTCTAGACACAGGGCGTATATGTCTTTTGCGACCAGTGTAGACCCAGATCAGCCTGCGCTATTTACGGAAAAGCACTGAGCACTACATTATACATATATATACATAAGTGTCGGTGCTATCCATTTAATTGGATCAATTTAGTCACCTGCCTCATGACTATTCACGAGGTCAGCAGGAGAATTTGAATTTGTTTCATGAATGTCACTTATTTTCAGATCACCAAACCATATTAGATAAGAAGAAAATACCTCAATCTATGTATGTATTGTCTCAGATAAATACCTGGTAGATGGAGCTTAGACTTAAATTAAAACTTTGGCGTAAGCGCCTCAGTTTCACTTTCTTTCAAGCTCCGCCCTCCAGGTAATTATCTGGAACAGATAAGGAGGTATTTATTTCTTAAATATAGAGAGCAATAATTTACATTTTAATACATTTGATTAGAAGAATTAAGACACATATAATGCCCAGATGAATGCTCCATGTTGTTAACAGAGGAAACTCATCAACAAACATCAACATGTCTGGCGTGGACTCTGAAGCTCTAGATTTGTCCGATGCAAGTACATCACAGCCTGGTGAATCAGCAGACACCACCGAAGAACACGAGGGATTGGTAAACAAGCAGAGCATTGTAAACAAGTGCATTTCTGGTCGGCTTATAACTCGCTTTTGCATACCACAGATGATCAGGATGCCATACCAGTAATCGACAAGCCGTTCAATGCTGCTGCTACTGGCCCACATTAGTTACTGCTTTGGAACAGCTAACTATATTGAACGCAGCTGTGGCTGCAAACAGTACTCTCATTGTGACTTTAGATGTGGACTTGTACAAGAGATTTGTGAAACTTCCAGAGTTCAAGACCAAGTGGGTGTTCGGCCCTGGAGAATTCCACACAGTGATCTGTGCACTAGGCGTTTGGGACGGACAATTGAAGGCTGGTAGGGAGAAATCGGACTGTAAAGGTCGCATGTTCAGACTCCTGTCAAAGGAGATCATCTCCGATGAAGTCAAACAAAGTATCCTAGCAACAGAGGAGACCGGCATGGAAGCTTACTAAACATTTGTAGTGAAACGCATCATCGGGAGTCGCAAATTGTGGGACACAATGATGACCAAAGTCAAGCAGAAGACATGGATGTCTGCAGCAAAAGACATTAAATTGATTTGTTTGCCAACGACACAGCTCAAACCTTTGTACAGCCTACTGAGTTTGAAGAGGGATCGAAGACGTGTCTGGTAGTAGATATAATGGGAGTGGAACAGGAGTTGATGGCAGTCAAGAATTTCAAGACTTGCAAAGAGCTTGCAAAGTCCTTCGTCACGCTCATGGACGCAAAGGCATCGATGATATGGTCAAGTGCGAATTATATTTGATAACTACACCAAGAAAGCATCAATGAAGGAACAGACTAGAGAGCGGCGGAAATGCAAGGTGAAGGAAACTAAATCCTACATAGGTCAAGAATCAACGGGCATCAAAGACAAAAAAGAAGTTTCTCGCCAGCAGCACAAAGGATTCACTAACTCTCTACCTTTCCTATTAGCTCATCCACTACAGTACTGGCAAGGTTATGACTGCAATACGGCAGGGGGTCATGATGAATTATGAATGTGAAACAATGGCCGGTGTCTGCACACAGGAAGAGGTGGACACTCTTATGATGCTGTATAATTTGCGAGCAACGGGATGACTGTCCACATATATTCACCAGACACTGATGTGCTACTTCTGGCTCTACGAAGAACACAACTACTTGGCAACCATTCTGCACTAATCATGGGAACAAGCGATATATGACGCATAATCTTCCTATAGCCTATATATGAAAAGGTTGGCCCGGAGAAATCAGCAGCTTTGATCATCTGGCATGCTATCACAGGCTGTGATACTACAAGACATATCCAAGGAAAGGGAAAGAAGGGATGCTTTGCAACTTTCCTGAAGTCAAGACCTGCCATTCTGATAGCATTACATTGTAGCTGGTCTTTGCGAAGGAGATGAACCGTTTAAGAAGTACCAACCACGTGGCTATGAAGAGTTTCTTTGCTCTCTGTTCTGTCCAAGAGGAGTCTACATTGGGCAAGCAAAGATGCTCAGACGGCTTTTGTTCAAGCAGTTCAATGATGAACAAGGAGTTGACAAACTTTCACTGACTCAGAGAGCATGGATTGAGCATATACGCCGTGCCCATGTCCAGGCTAATATCTGGTGTCAGATATGGTAGTGAACCCAACTTGTCCTGAACCTCTGTCCTTGGGGTGGGGACACCTAGACAAAAAGCTACTGTCAGTTCTTTCTCAGGACTCAGGACTCAGTGCTGCAGCCCTTCAGGTGTAACGGTGAAAATTCAAATCGTTCGAGAAGGTGCTCATGTAGAGGAAACACTGTTGTCTGTACTGAACTTTGCAAATGCGCTAGGGAAGGTCAAATGCGCTAGGTGAAGGTAACAGCTGTACGAACATAAAATCACCAATGATTGGTGAATATCTAGAAGATGATTGAATCAATGACAATTAGGAACGTTTAATCAGTAACGTTGACACTCCCGATTCATACATGTAGCATTGTCGTACCTTTAAAAAACAATTCCATCTTCAAGTTTTATAACTGCCAACATATTCTTCTACATTATTTCTAGTAACTTACATGCATATGTTTTTATTATTGGAATCATAATATGCCAAATCATATGGCTAGGCACGAAAACATAGTCCTATGTCCATTGGTTCAGAAGTATGGCATTTTACGTAAACAAAGCCTGAATTCTGGTGGCCATCTTGGATTTTTGCCAATTTAGAGTATTTATAGTGCTCTTATTTTGTTTCCAATGAATCCTTTTCCCTTTATATGAATTTAGATAAAAATAAACAAATATTGGAAGACCTTTAAATGAAGAGTTATGGTTAATTGGCAATTATTTAAAAAAAAAAATGTTTTTGCTGATGGCCATTTTGAAATTCAAAATGGAGACCCTAAATGTTAATGGAAAAACTGGCACCTTTTTTTTTCTAAATCAGTGAAGTTTCTAGATGTGTTTAGACACGAGTGCCAAGAATCTACCCGAAAAAAATGACAAATCTGGAAAATGTTACGTAAGCCTATAGACTACTGTGACCAATTGTGAATGTGACTATGGTTATAGAAATGGTGCTCACACGTAGCCAGTGCAGACCGAGCTCAGCGCATACATCCGTGAAGTCAGATCATAGTCAGCCGATTAAACATCCCGACTCCGTTACACAGTTAAGATCGTTTTAAGTGTACAGATCATGAGCTAGACTTGCCGCAAATGCCATGTCAGATTACTTCAGTCATAGTTACAACTCGCCAGTAAACAGATGCGCATGTTTCTGTAAATGGCATAAAAAGTTGGTTATCATTTTAGAGCAAATTGGGAATATATTTTACCCATTTGTTTTCAAATTATTGTCAGCTACCGAGATCAATTCAAGTGACAACATTAAAGGCCACACAGCTTGAGGGAATGCCGTCTTTAATTAAACATAATTAAGTTGTAGATTATGAACATCTAAATTACACTTTAAATTAACGACACCGCCAACGTTAATTAATGACTAATACTTGACTAAGAGTTCATCAATTAATGCAATTGTCCCACTTAATGTGATGTTTGGTAAATTGGTCAACAACAGGTGTGGCAATCAATCTCCTGACCTGGCGCCAGCGAAATGTTCGAGATTTCGATGATTTTGACTTATCACATGTAGTTTTAATGGACTACATGGGTGAAAGTTAAACATTCTCCCAATACTGAAAAGTAATGTTCTGGATAGTGAAAGCAGTGTTTTTGTATAGAAATTCTCTCGATACTGAATTCAGTATTAATACTCACCCATGTAAATAGGAATTCTGCCGGGACCACAAAGTTAGTTTGAGGTAAGCAGCGATGACAACTTTTACCTGCTTCTAGCCAACGAAATTCAACTGTATATGTAACAGTGGTAAAAGAAATTTATCCCAACGTTAAGTTTTGTGAATGTGCGTCCTTCACCTTGGTGGTCGGAGGGTCATGTAATTGTCACAGGATGATAGAGGGCCATCAGAGGAATGCATGTGTGAAATATCAATACCGGTAAGTTTTATCAAAGCAAAAAGAGTTATAAGAAATTTTCCAAAACATTAAGTTTTGAGAAAGCGCTAAGTCTGTGACCTTGACTAGAGATTACTGGTGCTTGAAAGGTCATGGATTTGTCACAGCATGATAGAGGGCTATGAGAGGAATGCATGTGTGAAATATGAATAAGTTCTACCAAAGGAAACGGAAGTTATAAGAAATTTACCCCAAAGTTAAGTTTGTGGATGCCGGCGAAAAACACTGCACTTTGTGCACAAATGCCATAAGCCCTCTGTCTCCAGTCACAGACAACCTGACTCCAGTATACACCCCCACCCCCCACAGCTCGTTGCGGGGGGTATAATAAGGCGCTACACTGAGCATGCATGTACATATAAATGCCATAAAATAATTTCTCCAGTTATAAGAAGCTGGAATGGTGACAAATGTTGTAAGCCCAATGAGAGAGCCCTCCAGAGAGAGACGGATTTATGTATCAATGGTAGAGGGCATCAGGCTTGTTGGTATCTGAATATCTTATATTAGACTTGTTATGCCGTATACGTCCCTGCTTCCAGCCTCGACATTGCATGGCTCGATGGATTATACGGCTGACGAATCGTCTTCATCATCATTCCTGTAAGCAAACAAATGATGAGTGACCTTAAATGTCACATTACAAACTATCACTTATTTTCTTCAAAATGCTCTAGAAACAACAAAGGCGACCCTAATAATCGATTTCCGGTTCGTTTGTATTTTTCGTGATATTGAGATTTCTCCTATTGCACCTTATCTGACATCTATACAGAGCCATGCAATGAATTGGTCATCGCTTATCTCTCCTGTTACTGCGACCTACTGGCGCTGTAAAAATAACAGCTATGACGTAGCAGTAGTACAGCTTACCTGATTGGTGGATGAAGGTTTCTTATATAATATCGTTTGGATTTACGGACATCATTTATTTGTTGCATAATGTCTTTGTTTTTGTTGTTTAATATATACGTTAATCGTTATTTTTTTCTTCGCCTAGTTATACTATCTGTGCGGAAGTCGCTTATAATTCACGGTCAAACAGACAGCCAAGCCAGAATCAGAAAAAATGTGAAATTAAATGTTATATTTCTATTTTGCAGAATGTTACTTCAGCATACTTGTGTTGTGACAATTTAGAGTTGAAATTAATTCTTTATTTTGAGCTGAAATAATCAGTGATACGCGTGACACGATGATTTGACTGCAGGCAAATAGGGAAGTGGATCTTGGGACAGGTGTATTCTGAATTCAATGAAGCCACACCTATTCTATGCTGATTGGTTGAATCCATTTTGTTTATCTGTCCTAGTCAGTGAGCTACGTTCAAACGGTTGCCAGCCGGATGTCAACAATAATGAGGCAGGTGTATATTGAATCCGCGAGGCCACACCTGTGCTAAGCTGATTGGTTGAGTCCAGTTTGACAGACATGGAAGAATATATACACTGTGCACATCAGGATGCTTTCTACAGTTCCGAAAATCCAATATTGATGTGTTTGTTTTTACACGTGGATGAATGTTATATTGCAGGACTAAAATTGTGTAACTTGAATGTCCACTCGCTTATTTTTCCGTAAATACTGTTTTTGAATAATAAAATATAACTAAGTCACATATTTTGTTCTTTGACAGATAAAAAGAATTAAAATTATATATTCAATTTTCACATGGACAGTAAATTCTTTATTATTTCTAATCTATTTGCCTACTGACTTGTTTCAAATAAATAGAAAATGTTTGGACTATATGTTAAAAACTAAACATGTTTTCCGGAAGAAAATCGTTGTTTTGCCAAATGGGGGTTAAACATAGCTTGGTCCTATATGTGGCTGTGACTGGAGAAATGGGGTTTGTGTGATTTGTGACCAGTGTAGGTCCTAATTAAATATAACACTCCTGTAGTCTAAATACGATCTAGATTGTGTGTTAGTGTGTTTTATTGAAGGAATGCCGAAAAGTGCAGACCCTGTTGTGCGGATGCACAGGCTGAACTGGATCTACCCTGGTCGCAAACGCCCTATAAGCCCCGTGTTTTGTTTGGCTTATTGCACCTTCTCAGTCGCAGTGCCTGGTGGCAGGGACCATTGGCGGGGAATTAATCGCTCTGATAAGTTGACACAATCTTCAAAACAAAACACCCCACCCCCCCCCCCAACGGGCAATTAGAGTAGTATAGAGGATTCAAAATGATACCACCTAACGAGGGTATCATTTATCCACCCTATATACTACTCCACCACCCCCCCGAAAAATCAAAAATTGGTTAACGAGGAAATTGTCTCCCACTAAAAATTGGACGTGAAAAAAAAAAAACATAATGTTTTTCAGACAGTAAATTTAAGTATAGAGGGATCAAATGATCCACCTAACGATGGTATCATTTATAACCCTCTATACTATTCCCACCACAAAAAAATCTATTAGTTAACGAGGAAATTGTCCCACGAAATATTCAAAATTGGTGTCATAAATACATCATGTTTTTTTCACGTCCAATTGAACATATAAATTTAATAGGTTATAATAAAATATTATAACAAAATGGATAATAAAATACACAACGAATTGGACGTTTATAATGATTTGGATGAAGGATTTTACGCTGTTGTTTCTACAGTATTAAAACACGGTAAAATGACAATACTATGTGATATCGAATACATGAAATATCAGCGTAATTTATTACGCTGCGATAAAAACGTTGCATTTACAATATTAAACCGGCAATTATGTCGCCGGTATAAGTATCAAATTTATATAATGAAGCGACTAAATAGGATCGGAGAAACACTACCGAAACATTATCAAACTAATTTTATAAAACAGTTTAAAATCAAAGATTCGTTTACGGATATGCGTTTCTACAATATCGCTTTTAACGAAGAAATTGGAAAATTATTAGAAGAAATTGAAAATTATTGAACAGAACTAATTTATGTTATAAGCAGACGACAATGTTCCAATTACACGTGTTATGAACATGTAAATTAGGTGTCCATTTTATAGAGAGATTACACGATTACGTCTTCCAGGATGAAACATAAACACACTGTAATAGTGGTATCATTTTGAATCCCTCTATACTACTGTAATATATACTACACACACGTGGGTGTATTACACAACCCGCTATCGATATTCCGGAAGTATTTCTTACATTCTTATTGGTTGTCATGTTTTTTATTTTTCTAATTTTACTTTTTAATAATTTAGAACGTTATAACCTATATTATTAAATAAAAAATGAACTTGTTATATATAAAACAAATAAAAATAAACGAGTAAATATTTGGTATTGCACAACACGGTTTTAGCTTAATATATGTAAAATTAACAACAATAATTTGTCTGGGGGACGCCCCTGGATAAAATGAGCGCTCAGTGCTTCCGTGCAGGCACTTGCTTCCGTGCAGACACTTCCAAGGTTGCCTAGAATTTCGACACTGATTCCTAGATCAGCTGATAGATGGGGGTGTACTGTACGGGTAGCTATTACACCCGGCTAGCCATGAGATGAGAAAGAGAAAGAGAAAGAGAAAGAACAAAAAAAGATGGCTAGCCGGGTGGCCCAGAAGGGTTTTGCTGGCGCGGGTTCGAGCCTCGGTTAAACATTTGTTTTTTTTGTTGTTTTTTTTTAATTATTAATAATTTTCTTAATTAATTCTTTAGAATTATCAAAATTAATAATTAATTATTATAAAACCACATTTGTAGGGATAGAAATAAAAAATAAAAAATGTTTAGCTCCAACCACGGCGCGAACCCACGACCCTCGTCTCTATAGATTATCTCCTTAACCCACACGACCATGTAGGCTGTTATGATAAACATTACCTAGTGTTGTACAATTATCAATTACGACAATGTCAATTACACGGGTTATGAACCATGCGTAAATTAATAGCAAGGTAAACAGAGCCGAGTGTATCAATTACACAGACGGTGTGTATAGTGTAATCCTCGACTGAATTTATAATTTTCAGTGTAAATAATTAATAATTTTGATAATTCTAAAGAATTAATTAAGAAAATTAAGAAAATTAGAAAAATTATTTTTTAAAATATCACAATGGTGCTGTAACATTTCCTCCGACTTTATTTCCAAGTTTTACCCTAAATTTATCCCAATCAGTACACTCAATTTTTGGCATGGTGGCGCGCGCCTTGATCCTTATATCATTTTTTAATTCTTCATATCTCCCCATTTCTTCCACCACGGATTCAAACTCTAAATTTGATATTTTCTTATCGGCCAACGCTTTGGACACCATAACGTCGATGCTATTTTTCTTAGACCTAGCGAGAACGGATATTCTATCATGTTTTCTACTTTTTTCTCGAGTTTTCCACCCGCCGCCCTAATTACCATACAAAGTGTTCCAGATAAAACGGTAATTCCACTCAAAACCCCTGCAAGTGGAATCATTACAATTGTAGATAGCGTTGCAGCAGTCCCCGCCCCACACAACACAGAAAACACTTGCCAGAACCGTACTAGATGCTTCAGCTATGTTTGCCGCGCGCCTATATTTATTAGAGTGTCTTTTTCTATTTGCACATTCTCTAACTAAAATATCCTGCATAGCGACGATATTATTCAACCTAAAATCTGAACTTTTTTCGTTAATTGAATACAGTGTTGGTGGAGTTGAATACAGTGTTGGTGGAGTGGTATTGAGAGTTGGATACAGTGTTGGTGGATCGGTATTGACAATTGGAAGCGGTGATTCGTTCATAGTTAAATTTTTATTTCAATATATTAGTATTTACACAATAAGTTCAATTAACAATGAGACAATAGTGGAAGAACTCTCTGAGTCACCGATTTTCGTAACAAAGTTAATAACACTACCTTGGGAAAGTCTAATTCGATCATCACCGGAGAACGAAACCACCGTCGAACTATCTCCAGAGATTTTAGTGACTCCAACCCCCCGTTCTTCCCCATCTACTACAATATTTATCGCGACCGCGCCACAGGTTTACCATTAGCATTAACCGAGCAGACCGCCATTTGGATAACTTCACCTGCAGCTGTCATAGTGTATCCCCCATATTTATTACTCGCTTTGGCACCGAACGAATATTCATAGTGCACAACCAATGGGCCCCGCTTCTCAGCCCAAACTGTTATGACACGTTTTGGTGTTTTCATTGTTTTCACTATTCCGGCAAGCGCATTGTTTGCGTTATATGCCTCAGTACGAATCTCATAAGAGGCCTCCTCAAGAGCTTTGGTCGCGGCTATACGATCATGTTTCAGTTTATCGGTTATTTTTTTCATCTAGTTCAGTAAGTGTCGCTTCTCTGTTGATAGAGTCCTCTGAGCGCAACGCATCATAAGCCTCCGTAATGGTTGCCTGGTGGTCTTCTAAGGCTTTATCAATACCCGACCGGGTCTCTTTTTGAAATTCGGTTATTTTTTCATCTAGTTTAGTAAGTGTCGCTTCTCTGTTGATAGAGTCCTCTAAGAGCACACCCTATAAGCCTCCGTAATATCCGCCTGGTGGTCTTCTAGGGCTTTATCAATACCCGTTCGGACTCCATCAAGATCAAACCGGGTCTCTTTTTAAATTCGGTTATTTTTTCATATAGGTCAGTAAGTGCCGCTTCTCTGTTGAGAGAGTTCTCTGAGCGTAACGCCCCATAAGCCTCCGCAATGGCCTCTTTGTGGTCTTCTCGGACCCCTCAACCCCAGACCTGGTCTCTTTTATAAATTCGGCTATTTTTCATCTAGTTCGGTAAGTGTCGATTCTTTACTGTGAGAGTTCTCTAAGCGCAACGCATCATAAGCCTCCGCAATGGCCTCTGCAAGGTTAGACTGGTGGTCTTCTCGGACTTTATCAATACCCGACCGGGTCTCTTTTCGAAATTTGGTTATTTTTTTATCTAGTTCAGTAAGTGCCGCTTCTCTGATGAGAGAGTCTCTGAGCGCAACACCTCATAAGCCTTCATAAGGTCCGCCTGGTGGTCTTCTCGTGCTTTCTCAATACCCGACGTGGCCTCATTTCGAAAATCGATTATTTTCCCGTCTAATTCAGCAAGTGTAGCTTCTATGCTGAGAGAGTCTTCTAAGCGCAACGCATCATAAACCGCCGTAATGTCAACCTGGCGGTCTTCTCGGCTTTATCAATCCCCAACCGGGCCTCTTTTCTAAATTTGGTTATTTTTTTACCTAGTTCGTTTAGTTCCGTATGCGTTTCTTCACGACTTTGTGTATTCACAGCCAGGGCATATTCTCTAAGTTGTGATAGTAGACTCTTGTGAATCTCGTCCGTGGCCCTCGATATAGTTCTATTAATCAAGGCCTTTGTTTTTTGGGTAGTTAAAAAGTCGCCCTCTGTCGGGATGAATCCCCCTTCTGCAGGTTCCAAATTATTTGAATTTGTCACCCAATCGGAAGAAACTACCTGGTCCGTATATACTCATAATGTTGATAATATATATTACGAACATGCGTTTAATTCTAATTTTCTTAAAATTAATTAATTTGAAATTTCTAGGACGACCGAAATCGGGTAATCGTTCTTCAACTCTCGCCCTTTATCATCAAGAATATAAATCTTCAACTCGTGGATGTGTCCCGATTCCAAAACTTTCATCTCGGGGTGTGGGAAGTCTAACGTTACAGTCTCACCATAGAAACAATCGCTGGCGGGCACAGTTTTCAGTAATGTGCTGGGGGATCCGTCTACCGTGTTGTACGATGTGTTCACCCGATCAAGGTGCACCCCGAGAGTTTTCGTGAAGGCGAAGTTTACTGGGGTATCGCCGTGCCAATAACCCACGGGGAAGACAAAGTGCAACGGGTACACTCGCCCTTCATCCTCGTTGTAAGGGGGTGCAAATTTAAATCCTAACATTGAGGCCAACCCCGGAGTGATCTTTATTTTTTTATCAACGTCCAATGTCGCAATCCCCGTGGCTTTTGAGACTGTGAGAGTGACATTATCAGGCATATTCCTTGCGATTAAAGCTTGGACATCTCTGACACCCCAAAGGCCGGGACGTAATGCGACAGCTGCTTCCCGAATGCGTCTCTCTACTTCTGCAGGACTATCAGCGGTCTCTAGATCTATATCATCTTCGGAATAGATAACCTCTACCCGTTCTATTACCTGCCCGACTGGGTTGATATCCTTATACAGTTCAATGTTTTTCCACCCAACCGTGAAGGTGATTGATCTAAGGCCTACCCGGCGTTTTCCGCAGCAGTTGTCTATTAATTTTTGAAGTTCACAACTCCCTTTTTGAACATTAGTTATAGTAGCAAACATAATAATATCTTTCAATGGATACCAAAGCATTTAGCTTTAACTCTAATGTAAAGTACGCGGTCGGAGGTAAATACACACAAAAAGACGTTGTTAACCGCCTTGTACACCCAACCGTAACGGTTAGACCGGACAGTGGCTTTGCCACCAACTTCCCTAACATCTTTGAACAATATAGGTTGCCCAAGATTACTACGATGGAGGTGGTAAAACGGCTGGAAAGCAACACCGATGCAGTTTTGGCAGAACCAAATAAATTTCGCTGTATGGTGCGCAACAGCCGGGTGTGGAGTTTCATATAAAGACCATCTGACATCCAAGAATGTCATGCTCCGAAGTGTCTACAACTTTCACGTGTATTATACTATTAGGAGGATTCTCAAAGAACTAGGTATTTCACTACCTCAAGACGACGCCTGGGATCCCATTTCCAACACATATAACCGTATGGCCTTTGAAAGACTGTGTAACGAATTTTACGTTTCAAAAGACGCGGACTGGAGACAGAAAGCATTTCCTACCAGCACCGGCCTCGGGGACGTTCTCATTCACGGCCAGTCCGGGAATTGGACACAGACTGATTTTAGACACGATCACTCCGGTGACCACATCGTCAGTCGGAACGCCGGGAATGATTTTGACCCCGCGACTATGACTTTCGGGACGGAAGTGTCTGGAGGTCGACACTGTGGCGTGTTTTCTTGTAAAATGTTACCTCCGAAACTGGCTCAGGTCGATTACATACAGCAGGCTGCTGAGGTTCAGAACGCGTGGGGTACATTTATGTTAGATACGGGTCTAGGGTTCACGCAGGCCGGGGTTACTCGCGTCAACGACTCCATTCGCACGTACGTCTGGGCCATTCTCGGCGCACAGAAGCAAACTCGCAGTTCTATACTGGGCATGGGAACAGCGTTTGATGCACAAAAACAATTTTTGGCACTTGTAGAGGACGCCATCTCAGCTAGGGTGGACCTGGAGAAGGCAATCCAGAATTATCAAGACGTTTTGCAGACTGCCAGCACCCCAGTAGACTATGTATTTGGAATAGGTCTTTATATGGCGCCGAGCAATATGATACTACGAGACGACCCGGTTGACGGTTACAATAATCAGATCGTAATCGCCACCGTCAATCAAAAAATTGGCCGCAACGGGAACGTGAATACGGATATCATCAAGCGCACCCCCAACAGTGGAACCGATTTCATAAAACACAAAATGGATACACCTCCCCCAATTCGTAAATCGAACCCAGTACCCCCAATTCGTAAATTGGATGAACCATCGAAATCCATCAACAGACCAATCGCGATTGGAGAAACACCAATCAATCGTAGATTGGATGAAATTGGTTAAGCACAACACACGAGGAGGAGAATTGGGTCTCGTCATCGCCCTCGTGGCGATCGGATTATTTACGCTTTGGTTGTAGGAACTCTCTGACAGAGAATAATAGGAGACCAGCGATTGCCACGATTAAAGCCCAGGTATTTTTGGCTAGCCATCCGGCCGTTTTTGATAATATAGATAGCAAGTAAGAAACGATACTTCCGATCAGTCCAGGTAGTGCGGCAGCCGCCTCCAGCTAATTTAGCTAGAAGACTGGCGAGGGCTTTTATTGTTGTTTTTTTATCCACTCCTTGGCTCACCGGATGGAGAGGGTGCTGGTGCTGGTGCTGGTGCTGGAGCGGGTGGTGGCGCCGCACCACCAGTGAAAGTTAGAACTATGGTCGATATAGTCATGCCGATAGCAACGAGGATGCTTGCTATCGTGACGCCCTGCTCTCTGAACAGAGTGCGAAGACGCTCACCGAGTGTCGTCTCCTCGTGCAGGACCCTCGAGATTGATTCGCGGATCCGACTTATTTGTGTGCGGAGAGCCTCACGGTTAGCCGAGGCGGCCTCCAAGCGAGCTTCTCTTTCATCCCGCAACGACCGCAAGCGTTTGTTGATTCGCTCGGTAGATTCTCTATCACCACCAGCTTCCTCCAGTTTTCTTTCTTCTAGCGCGATATGTTCATCCAGCGCCGTGAGTTTGGAGAGGTTAAGGACCAGTTCGCCCCGGACCGTTTGTAGAGCCTTATCGAGGCCCCGGAGTTCGCGAAGAGGTAACGGTGGGTCATCGTTGAGTATTTCCCCCAATTGTGATTGGACGCTGAACGTGGTCTCCATCGTGTTAATAACGTCGGTGGCTATTTTAGGGACCTCGCTGAGATCAACCGTTTCTATCGCGGTGGCCGTCTTCGCTATAGTTTCGTCGGTAGACTGTAGGGCCTCTACAGCGCGGGCCGGCACAATTGTTTTACCACGCGTCCAATCTGGAAATCCTAGTTCGTTCTTTATGATTTCGCCACCGCCCCCCCCGGTTTCCGGCAATGGTGTTTAGCGATAGGGGTTTACCGGTATTCGTGTTGATTATTGGGAGATTTGATGATTTTAGTCGCAACCTACCATGCATATCCAATTCGAACTTGGAGTAGTCGCGACCGACAGACGGGACCAGACCGATTTCTGACAAATTGTTGTAGTAGTCGTTTACAGCTCCCTCAAGTAATTCCTGACTTTGACCAACGCTGCTGGAGGTAGCGCCACCTATTTCCCCCAATTGCGATTGGATTGGAACTGGAGTCTCTATGAAGGGCGTTTCGTTATCATCATCATAATCATCGACGAAATCGTCTCTGCCTATTTTATCCATGTTAATATCGTAATCAGCCATCTATATAATTTTCTTAAAATTAATTATCTATTAAAGACAAAACCACCATAGGTTTAATAGTTTCAATAATTTTGAAAAATTAATTATGTCTTCGAGTCAATACGGTCGCAAACTCAATCCATACCGCAGACTGCGTGAGCCCCTCCGGGGCAAAAGGCGTGAGACAGAGTGTCGTTATTACGAACAACCCATCGACGATCGACCAGAACCAGCAGCTCTTAGTCCGCTTCCCCAACCTCGGAGCTAACGACGTCATTGTTCCGGGTACTGTTCGCCTCGCTTTCACTATTTCGCTAACGTCGACGGACGCGGACCGAACCGTCGTTCAGAACTTGGTCGCGCCATAGTCAAGAAGACTATGATAAAGATTTCTGGTAATGAGGTGATGTCGATCGATGACAGCGACGTCTACCATTGCTATCAGGACCTGTGGAAGACGTCACACGAGCTTGAAAACGCTGTCTATCAAGGTATTGACACCAGCAAAATAAGAACGTAACCAAACTTAGAATCGGGGCTGCTAACAAGGCAGATAACAACGCGAGTGACAACGCGGTCGCGGGCGCTTACGGCAACCGCTTCTACATCCCGCTCGACTTTGAGTTGCTGGAGAGTCACATGCCCTACTATCAGAGCGCTTTGGCTGACCGCCTCGAATACGAACTAACGTTCAACGACTACGGCCGAGTTATCATAACCACCGACCAGTTATCGACGTATACGATCGATAATGTTTCGCTGGAGTACGACATGGTCACGATGCCCGAACTAGCGCGATTGATCAGAACCCAGTACGCCGGGCGCGTTGCCATACTTTACGACCGAGTTCTTCGCCATCGCAAGATGCCGAAAAACAAAAGCGACACATTGTGGAATATTAACGTCAACGTACCCGCCGCTCGATGAAAGGTATACTGATGTTGTTCGAGGATGCTCGGTTCGCGTTCGGTGCTAGAAAAACCGACAGATTCTATAACCCCAAAATCACGAAGGTAGAGGTGACGATCGAGGGAGTCCCCAATCAACTCTACAGCGCGGGTCTTCGCGCGCACCAGCAGTGGGATGAAGTAAGAAAGCAGTTTGCTGCCGGATCTAAGCGCTCTCCGGAGGTTGCAGCAGTTGCTAAAGACCTGCATCTCTCGGCCGTCTCCCTCGCGGAGTTCCTGAATACCAAATACGCGTTATGGCTAGACATGCGAGCCAGCGACGATGACCAAATACACGGTAGCGGACGCCAAGTTGAGAACGCTAGTGAGGGTGTGACGATCCAGATAACCAAAGAGGCGGACGGAGCCGGGCCATTGAACGTGTACTTATATATAATTACAGACGCACAACTCAACATCGAAGATGGTCGATACGTATCAGCGATCTACTAAATCTAACGATTTATTAATACATAATTTTGAAAAAATTAAGAAATCATCTAACGATTTATTAATACATAATTTTGAAAAAATTAAGAAATCTAGCAATCAATACCAATTCACGATTGGAGATGCTCACTCCGCCATAATATGTGGGCAGACAGGATGTGGAAAAACGGTTTTCATCCTCAACTTACTCGAGGGATCCTACCGCGATGCCTTTCGTCACATTGTGATCCTATGTCCCACTGTGCGACACAACGATACTTATCAGCGGTGCCCGTGGATATGGACCGACCCTGAGGTATACGTTATTGACCCCGGTGATAGGCTTCACGATTGGTTGCGTGGTTTTATACCAAATATT
Organism: Conchocele bisecta; assembly: GCA_029237695.1. Classification (NCBI taxonomy): domain Eukaryota; kingdom Metazoa; phylum Mollusca; class Bivalvia; order Lucinida; family Thyasiridae; genus Conchocele; species Conchocele bisecta. The sequence goes on from CM055277.1 coordinate 34,993,754, forward strand.
TCAGGGCGAGCCCACCCTATACGTGATTGACGATTGCTCAGCCAAGGCGGCGATGACCAAAAAGAAGGACATGCTCTCGAGCTCGCATTTTCTGGCCGCCATGCGAGGCAAAGCGTATGGATATCCACTCAAAAATACAACGCCGTCCTCAAGGATCTGCGCGAGCAAACGAAATGGGTCGCCCTCTTTCACTGCAAGGACCGAGACTCATTCGATGACTGTCTTCGAGAGAATGACGTTTATCCCAACGCGCGAGGAGCGCCTGGAGGTTCGACAGATACTTTCGAAAACTAAGCACGCCAAGCTTCTGCTAAAGACTGATCAACCAACTGTTATAAAGTTATCAATTAAATCTAACGATATTTTGAAAAAATTAGGAAAATTGCAAAGTAATAAGCTATTGCAATGCTTAGCAATTGCTGAACAATGCTTAGCAATTGCTGAACAATGCTTAGCAATTGCTGAACAATGCTGAACAAATACTGAACAATGCTTAGCAATTGCTGAACAATGCTTAGCAAATGCTGAACAAATGCTGAATAATGCTGAACAAATACTGAACAATGGTTAACAATGTTAACAATTTGGTGCTCCGCTGCGAGCTTTGTTGCGAGCATAATGGTGATCATAAGTATCGGGTGGTGCGCATTTATTATTTTAATAATTTTGAAAAAATTAAATAAATATGTTAAAGTGATGAGACTTGTTAGAATAGTTAAATTACTAATTTTGAAAAAAATGAACTGCGACGAACTTCTCGATCAGCTAATAGAAGAAACCTCAACTCCGACTGCCAACAATAATGATCCGACAGAGCAATCGGGATCTGGGTTGAGTGCAACGACTCCGAATGAAAATGAAAATGCGGCGCGACGAGAGCTAGCTGCGCTGGTTGCTGGGGGACAATCGGAGCATTATCTCGGTAGGCGTCTCTCAGTTTTTCAGGTGGATAAGATGTCAGATGCGGAGATCGATAAAATGTATGCGCGATACGAATCCAAATTGGGAGCAGAGATGACAAAAACTCTTGGATCGGCGGCTATTCATGTACGCTACCGCCGTTAGTAGACTTCTCCCTATACCAAACACCGAAGGGTTGATTCACGATCTAGAGACTGACCCTTTTATAGGACACACTCTTAGAACGGCATGCTGCTCAATTTATCACAAGTTTGGAATGTACTTAGCTCCACTAACAACCGCGTTGACCACGGGTAAACACTGTCAATTTGGACATATATGCCCACGAACTATAACAGCTAATATTAATATTATAAATGATGACACAAGACACACCCACGAGAGTGACGGAGTTGAACCAGATTGCTCCAACACAATCGAACCAGAGTGTTACTCCGCCACTGGATGACATACCGCATATAAAAAATCCCAAAAGACAGGCAGCTGGGCGGGCGGCGGCTGCCACCCGAAAAGTTAAACAAGATAAAATACTCGCCGAGCTTCGAGAGGCTAAACTCCAATCGAGATTGGGGACGGAGACAGCAAAACATCTGAATACAGAGTTGAGTACAACAACACCCCCAATTCACGAATTGGAAGCACACTCAAATTCAAAGAATTTGTCACCCAATACCAACTACCGTTGGAGTTGGGCGAATCCGATTGAACCCAAATTCGTGAATTGGAGTTGGGTTGTTGGTGGTGGTCTGGCAGTTGTTGGTGCCCTGTGCGTGTGGAAATACCAGAAAAAACAACCAGCCAGTGTTCAGAAGAAAGTTACTAAACACCAATCATCAACAATGTTGAATTTGGATGCGCCCCCATTTAAACATTGATCGCGACCCATTTTATATGCAATAATTATAACAATGGCTGAACAAGATGGTAAAATGTTAGTGAATGCGCTTTATCACGCCGTGGTGATATCGGGTTTCAGTATCGGGTATGCTCGACTATCAAAGATGGCCCTAGGAGGAACCGCTCCCAAATTGGACTTTACTGTGAGAGACGTAGGGCTCGCGACCTTAGTAGTAGCGGCCGCAGTTTGGACCCGAGATTATCTAGTTAAAGCTGGAATTCTACCAGTTAATATATGGAAATAAATGGCTTCAATCGCAGTAATAGTAGGTGGTGCGCTTGTAAACGCATTGGCGTTCAGCGGTAGCAACTTTATATTCTCTAAAATGAAAAGCTCGAACGTGGATGAGGAGCGTAAGCGTCATGATTTAGCTGTAGAACAACTCAATAGCGCAAAGGAAGCATGGTCGAAAAAAACGAACCGCCCATCTGGACTGGGTCAATGAAGAGCTTCGCCGCGAAAATCACGCCGCGCAAACTTTTCAGAACTTGAAAAAGCCAACCGCGAGTATGCGCTGGCATATCCGCACAAAAGTCTCGATCCAATGGATCCCGAGCCCCAACTTTCAGATTTCTATGTACCGTCAGAGCCCCAAAAGGACCGCGAGATCGCGTTCATCATCGTGGGAATGGGTGTGGTGGGTCTCGCCGGCTATTATATTCAATCGAGATTTTAAATTAATTAATTAAAACATTTTTTTTTATATATATATATATATAGAACGATGTTAGTTGACGAACTTTATAACGCTATGATTGATGTAGGCTACACTGCCCAAAAACATCGTTTACCTGGTGCAAAGAGTATGATTCGTCTGGCCCGAGATTGTCTCGAGGACGAAAAGAAAAAGCGGCCACCCTTTTCGCAAAGCGGATGTTAGATTCCTCCACCAATCCTGGGAGATTGGATGAATTAGATTCCCCTCTCCTGTTCCAACCCAAACGCGATTGGGGCTGCAGCGACAATCGCAATTGTACTTCCAACAAAGGTTTATTATTAACGACGCAGTTACCGACGAACTGGCGAGGGCATGTTGGAGATTGTCCGATATATTAGAATACTTCGCATACGATGAACACGCGCAAACTTGATACCAAACTAACGCGCAAGCTGTCGAATACATCTATAGTCCACGCGGCTACTGGAAGGGACTCGCGGCCATCAAGAACCTCGCGGCGGCGACCAAGGTTTCAGAAAACGCTGTCAAGGAATGGCTCAAGAAGCAGGCCATCTGGCAGATCTATTTACCCGCGCCTCACAATATTCCGCGGCCGAAATTCGACGTGCCGGTGCCGAACCAAGTTCACCAAGCGGATCTCCTGTTTCTCCCTCACGATCGCGTCGGTCGCAAAACGTACAAGTACGCACTGACAATCGTTGACGTAGCGAGTCGTTACAAGGGGGCTGAGCCGTTGGCCACTAAAGAGTCTAAGGAAGTGGCCGAGGCTCTTTCCCGAATATATAGGAGTCCTCTCAAATGGCCGAATCTTCTCCAGGTCGATCCCGGCCGCGAGTTCATGGGCGCGGTCTCTCATCTATTGTCTAAGCATAAAGTTTCTATCAGACGCGCCGCGTCAACATCCACCGGGACCAGGGGATCGTGGAACGCTTCAATCGAACCCTGGCTGAGAGACTGTTCGGACACCAATACGCCAAAGAACTTGTAGACCCCCATTCACGGTCCGACCGAGTGGGTGGCCAGACTGCCCGCCGTGGTCTCCGCACTGAACGGAGAGGTGACCAGATTGATAGGTAAGAAGCCTGTAGTGCTATCAAGTTTAAAAGGGTGACGAGCAAGCCCTCTGCCGTCTCGCGCGGGCGACCCGTTGGTTTAGAGGAGCAGCGGCTTCCATCAGATATTGACGTCCGGTACCTCTATCAAACCCGGGAGAGCTCGAAGGTGGCAGCCGCCGCGCACTGATCCAGTGTGGTCTCTCAATGTATATCATCTAGATCGATCTATTACCAAACCCGATGAGCCCGTGCTCTACTATTTGGATGATGGGCCATCTCGAGGGTTTGTTCGCGAAGAACTTCTTATAGTGTCTTCTGACACCCAGCTACCCCCGATTACTTAAATCAATAGAGGTTCTGTATGTATTCCGTCTGGTAACACGCGTCTTTTATCGTAGTATGCCGAGAGTCCTAATTTTTGTTGACAGTACGTTTTCATAACGCCGTCTTTCATTTTAAATCCTCTATTTTGTGCTACATCTATAATGTGTTTTCCATCTTCTGTAGTTTCACTTAGTACTCGTTTATATCTATCCCAATTTAAATTGTTAGTTCTCTTGGACATCCTTTCGCAGAGTTTTTATTAATTTTAATTTGTTCCAAATTATCTTTAGTTGAAATTAATTTTTTTCTACAAAATAACACTTACTAGATAACGCTATGCGCCCTATCCCCGTAAATTCCATTTTGAAAGTCCGGGCTCTCTTTCGCTCCATTTATCCCAAGCCAACCATTTATTTTTTTCTTTTTCAAACTCGTCTAGTAAGTTAGGTCTAATCAATTCCTCTATCGTTTTTCCACTAACTCCTATATACATACTATCTGTATCCATCTGTATTAATTCAAAGTCTTCTCTTTTTATGTATTTATCTAGAAATTCGTAGTAAAATTCCAACATTCTCAATTTAGCTAGTTGATAAACCGCTATTCCACAATGGAATGGTCTCTTTAGCGCACACCTGGGTTTTCTTGAAGATATTTCGTACGCATATCCTATCTCTTCCAAATCATCAAAATACGACGGATCTTAATGCTTTGTCAACACAGGTTCGTCTCGCGTATATGTCGTATTTAAATGTCTCTCCGTTGCCTCTATCATTTTTTCCACAACACGAGTTTCCTAATAATTTCATTATGTCGGCTACTGGTTTCTTATTTGGTTCTACATCGCCTGTTCGTCTTGCGGCTGTAACTTCTTTTGCGAACCATTCGAAGGGTTTACCACTAATATAATCTATAACACGATGAACTCCCGTTATTTCTAGGCCGTGTTTTAAATACCATTTCAACAGTGGCGCGTACAGCAATACTTTAGTGGCGGTCATAGATCCCACCAATTTTCTTCCATTTCCTCTAGTTCTTCCAGTATCTTCCAAATATTTTAACATGTGTGTGGGAACTTCATCAACCTCTACTTCTCTGTTTATAAATATTGGGGACATTTCAGAAAACTTATGTTTTAAGTTGTGTGGAACTTCTATATCCACCTCCGCAAACCCAAACCAGTCTCCAGATAAAACTCTTTTACAAAACTTTTTAATAAATTTAGGGTTATGTGGGGTATCTATATGGTGTATAGTTTCTCTCCCACACGGCATCTCTTTATTTAACGTAGATAAATATAACGCGTTTTGCATCGTACCCCAAAACAGCCTTGCAAGGTTTGTTACTTTCATTTGATCTAATATTGGAAACACCGACTTCTGCATAGCGTGTAAATACTATTGATGGACCACCAACTAGAGCGTCCTTCATCATTTCGTATGTTTCTTCTTTTGGTGCATATAGAGCATCCTCCGTATAATCGTCTTTGAAGATTTTTGTTCTTTAATGGTTCCTCTCAATAAATATTGTATAGCTACTCCAGGTAGTGTTACCGCATCTTTGAAAATATCCACACCTCTGTGTTTATAAAATTCACACATTTTTTCCACCGCTTCTAGGAACGGTGCTACATCTAAATCGTTATATATTTCAACCAATCTCTGAAAGTTTTCATATTATTTTCTTCGAAAATTCTACGACATTTACTTAATTCTGTTTCATCTATTAACATTTTCCCAGATAGTTTGGAATACCAATTCTCTATATCGGGTAGTCCTGGGTAATCCAGTTTGTCTGGAGAATCGAACCACTCATAAGGAAAGAAAGATTTCTGTCCTTTGCAGTCGTAGGCTTTTATCCCAACTATCGTAACTTACACCAGGTCCTAGATAAAGTATTACATCAAGAAATCTAAATTCTGGAGTAAATAGAAATATTGTTGCGTTTGCACGTTTTCCGACCATTACTTTCTTGTTGTTGCAGATAGTTCACCTACTAAATATTTCTTTATTAGGTTTATATCGTACTTACTGCTGTTAAAACCCATAACCGGTACTTGCTCTATCCACTGTTCGATCTTAGCGATTTGGTTTTTACTTAAATGTTCTGTATTAAACCCATATCTTGACCACACTTCTTCTCTTATAGCTTTTTCCCCTGACTTTCAAATCTTCTACAAATTTTTCTATAAGTTTTGCAGGATCTTTATCACAAATAGAGTTACTGTTCCTGAGAAAATTATCTCCTATACTAACACTTACGGAACGTGCTCAGCTTCGTACTCTAAACTATTACCGGTAGTTTTCAACTTCTGACTGAGATATGCCTCAAAATCGTATACTATCTGATATGGATAAAGAGTAGTGTCGCAAACCGATCTTTATATCTTTACCACCCTTCTTTGGAATTCACATTCCCACATAACTACTAGGTTGAATTCTTTGCTTTTTCTAATAAATGTATCTCTTCTCATAGTGGATGCGCGTTCTTCTTTTCTATGCTTTGCATGAATCTCACACCGTTGCCAGTAACAGCCGTGATATTGATATACGGTATTGGTTTCTGGGACAGTATCCATCTACCGCTCCTAAAATCCATCTTTCACCTCCGTGTCCGCACTGTTCTGGTGAATGTGAATTCCCTCCGCTTTTCCACAGAATACATCCAATCGATCGCCCCATAACTGTTAGAACCTTTTGGGTAAAACGCTTTCTCGAACGACGAACGCGGGCGCTCTAAATAATTTACCATCACATATTACTTTTGTCTCACCTCTCATACATGTTGGTCCGTGTCTCTTCATATTACTCGCTGTCGTGAATTTCTGTTTGCAATTATCGCAGGCGTAAATTTTAGATAGGTTTTTAAGGTTTTTTATCAGAAATGCGTGATTATTAAACAGTCCTATTGTCATTGGTTTATTACCTATTTCATTATAGTGCGCTGGTACCTTTTTCAACCACCATACATTACATTCGGTGGGTTGATATACTTCTATACCGATTTTAAAAAACTCTTCAACCTTTTTCAGATCTGAAAAAGGAATTGGTGAAACCACATTACTACCAAAATATTGCTTACTAAGTTCTTTCGCCTTTTCTGTACATCTGTCGGGTCTTTTATCTGTCATATGCATAGCTAGACACCTGAACAGACAAAGGTCGTCATTATACTTATCTAAAAGAATACATACCTTTTTTATTCTTCAGCCATTCTGGAAGTTCTCCTCCTGCCGCTTCTTTGGATTGTAGTCCCAAATCTATTCCCTACTACCCTGTATTAGCTTTACGAAAACCTCTACCCATCTTACAAACTTCCACTTTGTATTCGGTCTGTCTATTTTATCGGACATTATTCTGTTTGCTCCTTATCTGACAGCCATTTTTTAACGGTTTTCATTGATGATAGTGGTTCGCTACCACCGAGATTTTTGTGAAATATTATAGTTTTAGTTTTCCATTTTAATTTCCTCCATATGTTCTAGCTTGTAAGAATATGAATATCTCAAATAAAAATTGGTTGTTAGATACGGAGCGAGTTTATCGGACATGCGTTCAGACTCGTTAATGTTAATGTTTTTACGAAAGGATAATGTAACTACCCGTCTTCCATTTTCTACCTTTTCCAATGTTTCATCGTGAGCCCCCAATATTTCTTCACCTTTTTCCACTATCGCGCTAACGATAGATTTTTTCTTATTATTATTTTGGCGTCTAATTTGGGACAAATTATTTGTGCTTGAAGGTTTGATTACACTAGCCCTTAACCCCCGCAATACTTTTCTTTTTGAATTCTGTTACCAACTTCCTCCGCTTTGGATATGTCATTAAATGCCCCTCTTTTATAGGCGCGGGTAAACCGCTTCATAAACGCCTCATTCTTTGTGGCATTTATCAGCTTTGTCAACCCCCTAACTCTCAAGTGTACTATAAGTAATCCCAGAGATTCGGCTTCTCTTCTCAAAACTTTCTATTTCTGCTCTAGTTTCTGACGTTATCATATTTTCTGTAAACGCCTCATTCTTTGTGGCATTTATCAACTTTGTCAACCCCCTACTCTCAACCGTTTACTATAAGTAATCCCTAGAGATTCGGCTTTTCTTCTCAAACTTTCTATTTCTGCTCTAGTTTTCTGACGTATCATATTTTCTGTAATATACTTTTGTATAACCTATAAAATTTATATGTTCAATTGTCTTGAAAACATTATGTTTTTTTTCACTTCTAATTGAATATAAACATAAACATATACATATATAATGGAGTGTAGACTTGTTGTAAGACGTTTACGCGTAAAGAATATCTACGAAGGCATCTAGCGAGACGTAGAAAAATTCCTTGTGTCCCCGCAATTTCAATGCCCCAGATGCCCTTGTAAATTCATTAGTGCCCAAACTCTTTGTAGACATAAGCAACTACACTGTCAGGTGGCTACAGGTGAACGTGGTAGACTAGAGCTGGTAGAATTAATTGCTGATCTGCGAAATAAATTATCTATATTGGAGGAGAAAAATGGGGTGTTGGAATATAAACTATCACTCGTGGGCACATTTAAATCAGAAACTTATTAGAATAAATTCATAAATTGGTGTCAAAAATAAATCCTTTTTAAGACTATTGTTTTATCTGGTCAATTGGACGTGAAAAAAACATGATGTATTTATGACACCAATTTTGAATATTTCGTGGGACAATTTCCTCGTTAACTAATTTTTTTTTTGATTTTTTGGGGGTGTGGGAATAGTATAGAGGGTTATAAATGATACCATCGTTAGGTGGTATCATTTTGAATCCCTCTATACTTAAATTTACTGTCTGAAAAACATTATGTTTTTTTTTCACGTCCAATTTTTAGGGTGGGAGACAATATTTCCTCGTTAACCTTCCCAATTTTTGATTTTTCGGGGGGTGGGGAGTAGTATATATGGGTGGAGAAATGATACCCTCGTTAGGTGGTATCATTTTGAATCCCTCTATACTACTATTAGGGCGACTAATTTTCCCACTGCTGTCACCCCGGGCATTTGGCTTTCCTTAATTGACCTCATGTACAGCATTGTTTCATTGTAAGTGGACAATGGCCTATAAGAATGACATTATGACAGTTTGACCAGCATAGCACCAGATCCATCTATGCACCTGACAGCTCTGATTAGTGTCTACTCTGTTGCCCGTCTGATTTAGCATTATATATAAGTACTATCGGGGAAAACATAGATTGTAACCTAACGATGTAAATATAAATACATGTATATACAGACTGGTATCATACAGCTGTTGAAAATTGCACAGTATGTTAATTTTGTCACCCACTGTTGTATTTCAGTATGTAGTTTGTAACTAGGCCATTCTTATCTTTTTACAGTGCAACTAGGGTCCCATATATTTATATCAGCGCTCTAATAAACTGGAGTTCTAAGTAGTCTGTAACTATACGTGTAATAATCGTATTATGCATACATTTCGGAAGTACTACTGATACGTCATATACCCACGTGACCGCAAAGGGAAATAACTGTGAGAAGCAAAATAAGGAGAAGTTAGTCATGCAGTGACGGCTGGAAAAACTGGCTGTCCGGAATATGAAATTCGTAAAAGAACGGCACGTACTGGTCGGATTATATTTGATATATAAATGATGAATACATAAGCGTATGGCGAAAACAGAATCTTGTTATATCTCCTTTAAAAGTTGAAGGACATTAGAACATTCGTGACTAAAGGTTATATTGATTGTGTTTCTTGAGATACACTGACCAGAACGGTCAATATAGCTAGTTCTAGACAAGAGTGCCGAAGGTCACAATATGGATACATGTATATGTATGGATACCAGAGATAGGTGGGATGTGTGGTATATAGATATGGACAACCAGAGATAGGTGGGATGTGTGGTATATAGATATGGACAACCAGAGATAGGTGGGGTGTGTGGCATATAAATATGGACAACCAGAGATAGGTGGGGTGTGTGGTATATAGATATGGACAACCAGAGATAGGTGGGATGTGTGCAGAGTTGCCAACCCCATGTCGGTCACATGAGGAACATGGAGAGAAAAAGGCGCTATTTTCAGGAACACCACATTTGTTTTCCGGAACACAAATCAGTACTCATTTATATGCATAAAGTAAATTTTTTAGAGCCTTCTCTCGGCCACCATGACCAACCGAACAAGAAATGCGTCTGTCGAACGCGGATGCCACCTGCAGCATATTTGAGAAACTGTGACAAAGTGGTTAACCGAAAAGTGTGACGGACGGACGGACAGACGGACAGACAGACAGACGGACGGACGTACAAACGTAGAGGTACTTGTGTGGCTAACCCTAACCTTTTCCTTTTTTCATCCCTATTGTTCTGTAGACACACAAGAGCCATTTTTAGCCACACAAGAATACGGAACAATAGAATATTACATAACCTATTGTTCTCCTAGCCACACAAGTACCTCTACGTTTGTACGGACAGACGGACGGTCCAAACACTATATGCCACCCGTTTCTTCGAAACCCGGTGGCATAAAAATCACAATTACTGTACACTGCTTGCAAGACGCAAATTCATCACCGCACTTTGACAGGATCAAATGGGGCCATGTCTCGCTATAATCAGTGATGAACATCTGTGTTCTCCTAACTTATTTCGATAAAAAAGACCCAAATTCGTTGGCTGCGCGCTTTGGAGCAGACATTTTATCAATTTACATGATGAAGAAATCAATATCGCTGAGCGTTTGAAACTACTATTACTACACAACAAGAATTGAAATGGTAAGCGCCTAGGCGAGTATGATTACGGGTAAATAAAAAAATAGGATTTGTTGGCAGAATTGTGAAACGAAATTATTATTTCCAGATATTCCCGAGATGATTTTTTTTTAAAAAATCTGACTTTTTAATTGTTGTCCGTACTTCCGTATTTCTAACGTATTTTCCGAAAAAATACGGAAAAATCGGAACAGTTGGCAGCTCTGTACAGTGTGGTATATAAATATGGACAGCCAGAAATAGGTGGGATGTGTGGTATAATAGATATGGACAGCCAGATATTAGTGGGTAGTGGTCCGGTATAATAGATATGGACAGCCAGGAAGATAGTAGAAGTGTGTGTGGTATATAGATGGACAGCCAGAGATAGTGAATGTGTGTGTATACTAGATATGGACAGCCAGAGATAGGTGGGGTGTGTGGTATACAGATATGGACAGCCAGAGATAGGTGGGATGTGGTATACAGATATGGACAGCCAGAGATAGGTGGGGTGTGTGGTATATAGATATGGACAGCCAGAGATAGGTGGGGTGTGTGGTATACAGATATGGAGCAGCCAAGATAGGTGGGTGTGCGGTATACATATATGGACAGCCAGAGATAGTGGGGTGTGCGGATACAGATATGGACAGCCAGTAGGTGGGGTGTGTGGTATACAGATATGGACAGCCAGAGATAGGTGGGGTGTGCGGTATACAGATATGGACAGCCAGAGATAGGTGGGGTGTGTGGTATACAGATATGGACAGCCAGAGATAGGTGGGGTGTGCGGTATACAGATATGGACAGCCAGAGATAGGTGGGGTGTGCGGTATACAGATATGGACAGCCAGAGATAGGTGGGGTGTGTGGTATATAGATATTGACAACCAGAGATAGGTGGGGTGTGTGGCATATAAATATGGACAACCAGAGATAGGTGGGATGTGTGGTATATAGATATGGACAGGCAGAGATAGGTGGGATGTGTGGTATATATTGATATTGACAGGCAGAGATAGGTGGGGTGTGTGGTATATAGATATGGACAGTCAGAGATGGGTGGGATGGGTGGTATATTGATATGGACAGCCAGAGATAGGTATATGGACAGCCAGAGATAGGTGGGGTGTGTGGTATATAGATATGGACAGCCAGAGATAGGTGGGGTGTGTGGTATATAGATATGGACAGGCAGAGATAGGTGGGATGTGTGGTATATATTGATATGGACAGCCAGAGATAGGTGGGGTGTGTGGTATATAGATATGGACAGCCAGAGATAGGTGGGGTGTGTGGTATATTGATATGGACAGCCAGAGATAGGTATATGGACAGCCAGAGATAGGTGGGGTGTGTGGTATATTGATATGGACAGCCAGAGATAGGTATATGGACAGCCAGAGATAGGTGGGATGTGTGGTATATTGATATGGACAGCCAGAGATAGGTATATGGACAGCCAGAGATAGGTGGGGTGTGTGGTATATTGATATGGACAGCCAGAGATAGGTGGGATGTGTGGTATATTGATATGGACAGCCAGAGATAGGTGGGGTGTGTGGTATATATATATGGACAGCCAGAGATAGGTGGGATGTGCGGTATATTGATATGGACAGCCAGAGATAGGTGGGTGTGCGGTATATAAATATGGACAGCCAGAGATAGGTGGGGTGTGTGGTATATACTATAGATATGGACAGCCAGAGATAGGTGGGGTGGGTGGTATATAGATATGGACAGGCAGAGATAGGTGGGGTGTGGTATATATAGATATGGACAGCCAGAGATAGGTGGAATGTGTGGTATATTGATATGGACAGCCAGATATAGGTGGGGTGTGTGGTATATAGATATGGACAGGCAGAGATAGGTGGGATGTGTGGTATATTGATATGGACAGCCAGAGAAAGGTGGGATGTGTGGTATATAGATATGGACAGGCAGAGATAGGTGGGATGTGCGGTATATAGATATGGACAACAAGATAGGTGGAGTGTGTGGTATATATAGATATGGACAGGCAGATATAGGTGGGGTGTGTGGTATATATAGATATGGACAGCCAGAGATAGGCGGGATGTGCCGTATATTGATATGGACAGCCAGAGATAGGTGGGGTGTGTGGTATATAGATATGGACAGCCAGAGATAGGTGGGATGTGTGGTATATAGATATGGACAGGCAGAGATAGATGGGGTGTGTGGTATATAGATATGGACAGCCAGAGATAGGTGGGATGTGCAGTATATTGATATGGACAGCAGGAGATAGGTGGGATGTGCGGTATATTGATATGGACAGCCAGAGATAGGTGGGGTGTGTGGTATATAGATATGGACAGCCAGAGATAGGTGGGATGTGCGGTATATTGATATGGACAGCAGGAGATAGGTGGGATATGCGGTATATTGATATGGACAGATAGAGATAGGTGATATGTGCGGTATATAGATTTGGACAACCAGAGATAGGTGGAATGTGTGGTATATTGATATAGACAACCAGAGATAGGTGGGGTGTGTGGTATATATATATATGGACAACCAGAGATAGGTGGGGTGTGTGGTATATATATATATGGATAACCAGAGATAGGTGGGGTGTGTGGTGTATATATATGGACAACCAGAGATAGGTGGGGTGTGTGGTATATATATATGGACAACGAAAGATAGGTGGAATGTGTGGTATATTGATATCGACAACCAGAGATAGGTGGGGTGTGTGGTGTATATATATATGGACAACCAGAGATAGGTGGGGTGTGTGGTATATATATGGACAGCCAGAGATAGGTGGGATGTGTGGTATATAGATATGGACAACCAGAGATAGGTGGGGTGTGTGGTATATATATATATGGACAACGAAAGATAGGTGGAATGTGTGGTATATTGATATCGACAACCAGAGATAGGTGGGGTGTGTGGTGTATATATACATGGACAACCAGAGATAGGTGGGGTGTGTGGTATATATATGGACAGCCAGAGATAGGTGGGATGTGTGGTATATAGATATGGACAACCAGAGATAGGTGGTGTGTGCAGATATATACCTGGGGCTGGTTGGGCCACTCTGGGAGCTGAACTCCACCTGGGATGAGGCACTGCTGCCATCTGCATGGTCCTCGCACCCTGTTGCATTGCTCTCCTTTTGCTCCTTCGACTTTGTACAACTTTTCTCCGACTTCTTTTTCTCACTCCATCGTGTCAAAAGCTGGGCCCCGAGTATCGATGCAAAATCATTCTCTGTAAACACATAAGAACAGGTAATACAGATTATTTCTTCAATATCCAATGTTTTATTTGTTCAAACTAAATTATGCTATCTTTGTTCATAAAGCACAGTATGTGACACATAATTCTTATTTGTTGATCACACAATTTGTAGGAAGTTCATGTCATGATTGTGACGTCTACATGAAATTATCGGAAATTTCTTTTAAACTGATATCTTCCAAAAATAACACTATTTGTATAAATTTGCAATGGAAGGATCATCTAAATATGACATGATCGTCTTATATGTGGCTGTGACTGAGAAATAGGGCTTATGGGATTTGTGACCAGTCCAGCTTCTTATTTAATAGCACACCCATGTAGTCTTATAACATTCTATATTGCTTGTTGGAAGCATGACGGCTGTTTCATTGATGGAATGGCGAACAGTGCAGATGCTGATCAGTCTGTGCGGAAGCACAAGCTAATCTGGATCTGCACTGGTCGCAAAACCCATAAGCCCATTTCCTCAGTCACAGCCATAGTTATCACAGTGGATCCCTTGTTTATTGATTTGTGATAACTTATTTGGAGTTCAAACATGAATCACAAACACTATTTTATAAAGACTGGTATGACAAAGGTATACAACCTATAGAAGATAAGATGACTTCTGAATACACCAGTTTTACGGATTCCAAGATTTTGCGAACCTATATTCAATTAGGAATGCAGACTTTTAAAAATATTAAGCCTTTACCAGATGTATACCTGCATGATGGGTAGAGCAAATGAAAACAGAAAATATTAACGCAGTACAAAATAAACAAAACTTTTCGACAAAATTAACAAAAGTTCCGAAGGTCACAATATACGCCCGGCGAGGCAAGGCCAGTCAACAAGTGGAGATAACACAATAGGCTTCTTCATCTTGCCGTGATAAACATGTATACCGAATTTGGTTACGATCGGTGAAGTACAACTTGAGTTATTGCGTGGACAAGGATACAGAGTGAGAAATCAATAGGCTTCTTCGTCTTGCCGTGTTAAACATGTATACCGAATTTGGTTACAATCCGTCAAGTAGCACTCTAGTTATTGCGTGGACAAACTGTGCCCCCCTCCCCCCCCCCTCCCCCCGCCCGTACAAGATGAATACATAATACGTCCCGTTTTTTCAAACGGGCGTATAAAAACAGTAAAGTTACAAACAAAACTTGATTTTATACAACATGCAGCTATAGAAGATCAAGACAGAAACCATACTATCAGAACAAAAGTGGGCAAATATATTTCCAGATAAACTTTGTACCGTAATTGGAAAACTATATATTTATACAACAATAGATATAAGATTAAGAAATTTCCAATACAAGTATTTAATGAGAATTATAAGTACAAATAAACTAATGGCAAGATGTAATATAACTGAATCCAGTATATGCGATTTTTGTAGCATGCAAATAGAGCCATTCAATAATATTTTAATGGGAATGCACTGTGATATGCAAATTTTGGTCACAATTAAATATCTTCTTGGTAAATAAAGGTATACAAACTTACAATATACAATTTCCCTTTGGAATATTTGCAAACATTACACATGATAAACAATTGCAATTTATTATCCTGTTAGCGAAATACTAAATATTCAAATGAAAGCATAAAAAATGCGACCTGTTTTCAACAAGTTCATACATTATCATTACTTGAAACACAGTATTATAATTGAAACAAGAGTTGTCAGAAGACTGGTGGTGCTTTAGTTTAACGAATATCAAGAAGCTGTGTGAAAGAAACAGAAATTAAAAGAAATTTCCCCCAACGTTAAGTTTGTGAAAGCGCTAAGATTGTGACCTTGACCCAGGAGTTAGAGGAGGTCTGACTGTCATGGATTTGGTGGGCATGGTAAAGAACCATTAGAGGAAGGGATGTGTAATATATCAAGAAGAGCAGTGAGAGGAAACAGAAATTATATCAAATTTCCCCCAATGTTATGTTTGTGAAAGCACCAAGACTGTTGTGACCTTGACTTTTGGGTTACCGGGGGTCTGAGGGTCATGGATTTGTCACTGCATGATAGAGAATCATTAGAGAAAGGCATGTGTGATATATCAAAACGTTTGGTGAAAGGAAACAGAAATTATATCCAATTTCCCCAACGTTAAAGTTTATGAAAGCACTAAGAATGTGACCTTGACCTAGGGGTTAGCGGGGGTCTGAGCATCATGGATTTGTCACAGCATGATAGAGAATCATTAGAGAAAGGCATGTGTGAAGTATCAAAACGTTTGGTGAAAGGAAACAGAAATTATAACAAATTTCCCCCAACGTTCAAGATGGCGTCCAGCACATCAGGATGTATTGTAGGGGTTATATTTTATTGTTTCAACATTTAGATATGTCTTTAATATACACAAAGAGCGTTTAATTGTCATTCCCTGGTACACTTATTGGTATTGGATTGCATTATTTGTATGACAAAAAGCAAGAAATTTGAGGTCAATGGTTAGCTGTGTATTGTTGTATGTCCCATCTGGACAATGGGTTAGCTGCGTAATGTATGTTCTACATGGACAAGGAGTTAGCTGTGTATTGTTGTATGTCCCATCTGGACAATGGGTTAGCTGCGTATTGTTTATGTTCTACATGGACAACGAGTTAGCTGCGTATTGTTGTATGTTCTACATCGACAAGGAGTTAACTGTGTATTGTTGTTGTATGTTCTACCTGGACAAGGGATTAGCTGTGTATTGTTGTATGTCCTACATGGACAAGGAGTTAGCTGTGTATTGATGTATGTCCTACCTGGACAAGGGATTAGCTGTGTATTGTTGTATGTCCTACCTGGACAAGGAGTTAGCTGTGTATTGTTGTATGTCCTACCTGTACAAAGGGTTAGCTGTGTATTGTATGTCCTACATGGACAAGGAGTTAGCTGTGTATTGTTGTTGTATGTTCTACCTGGACAAGGGATTAGCTGTGTATTGTTGTATGTCCTACATGGACAAGGACTTAGCTGTGTATTGATGTATGTCCTACCTGGACAAGGGATTAGCTGTGTATTGTTGTATGTCCTACCTGGACAAGGAGTTAGCTGTGTATTGTTGTATGTCCTACCTGTACAAAGGGTTAGCTGTGTATTGTATGTCCTACATGGACAAGGAGTTAGCTGTGTATTGTTGTATGTCCCACATGGACAAGGAGTTAGCTGTGTATTGTTGTATGTCCTACCTGGACAAGGGATTAGCTGTGTATTATTGTATGTCCTACCTGTACAAGGAGTTAGCTTGTGCTGTAGTATGTCCTACCTGGACAAGGAGTTAGCTGTGTATTGTTGTATGTCCTACCTGGACAAGGAGTTAGCTGTGTATTGGTGTATGTCCTACATGGACAAGGGGTTAGCTTGTAATGTTGTATGTCCTACCTGGGCAAGGGATTAGCTGTGTATTGTTGTATGTCCTACATGGACAAGGAGTTAGCTGTGTATTGTTGTATGTCCTACCTGGAGAAGGGGTTAGGTGTTATTTGTGGCATAAATGACTGTGTATTGTTGTATGCCCTACATGGACAAGGGATTAGATGTGTATTGTTGTATGTCCTACATGGACAATGGGTTAGCTGTGTATTGTTGTATGTCCTACATTGACAAGGAGTTAGCTGATTGACAAGGAGTTAGCTGTGTATTGTTGTATGTCCTACCTGTACAAGGAGTCAGCTGTGTATTGTTGTATGTTCTACATGGACAAGGAGTTAGCTTGTATTGTTGTATGTCCTACCTGGACAAGGGGTTAGCTGCGTATTGTTGTTTGGAAAAGGGGTTAGCTGTGTATTGTTGTATGTCCTACATTTACAAGGAGTTGGCTTGTATTGTTGTATGTCATACCTGGACAAGGGGTTAGCTGTGTATTGCTGTATGTCTTACTCGGACAAGGAGTCAGCTTGTATTGTTGTATGTCCTACCTGGAAAAGGAGTTAGCTTGTATTGTTGTATGTCCTACCTGGACAAGGGGTTAGCTGTGTACTATTGTATGTCCTACATTGACAAGGAGTTAGCTGTGTATTGCTTTATGTTATACATGAACAAGGGGTCAGCTTATAGTGTTGTATGTCCTACATGGACAAGGGGTTAGCGTGTATTGTTGTATGTCCTACATGGACAAGGGATTAGCTGTGTATTGTTGTATGTCTTACCCGGACAAGGAGTTAGCTTGTATTGTTGTATGTCATACCTGGACCAGGGTTAGCTGTGTATTGTTGTATGTCCTACATTGACAAGGAGTTAGCTGTGTATTGCTTTATGTCCTACATGCACAAGGGGTTGGCTTATATTGTTGTATGTCCTACATGGACAAGGGGTTAGCTTGTATTGTTGTATGTCCTACCTGGACAAGGGGTTAGCTGTGTATTGTTGTTTGGAAAAGGGGTTAGCTGTGTATTGTTGTATGTCCTACCTGGACAAGGGATTAGCTGTGTATTGTGGTATGTCCTACCTGGACAAGGAGTTAGCTGTGTATTGTTGTATGTTCTACATGGACAAGGAGTTAGCTTGTATTGTTGTATGTCCTACCTGGACAAGGGGTTAGCTGTGTATTGTTGTTTGGAAAAGGGGTTAGCTGTGTATTGTTGTATGTCCTACATGGACAAGGAGTTGGCTTGCATTGTTGTATGTCATACCTGGACAAGGGGTTAGCTGTGTATTGCTGTATGTCTTACTCGGACAAGGAGTCAGCTTGTATTGTTGTATGTCCTACCTGGAAAAGGAGTTAGCTGTGTATTGTTGTATGTCCTACATGGACAAGGAGTTAGCTTGTATTGTTGTATGTCCTACCTGGACAAGGGGTTAGCTGTGTATTGTTGTGTGTCCTACATTGACAAGGAGTTAGCTGTGTATTGCTTTATGTTATACATGCACAAGGTGTTAGCTTATAGTGGTGTATGTCCTACATGGACAAGGGGTTAGCTTATATTGTTGTATGTCCTACATGGACAAGGGGTTAACTTGTATTGTTGTATGTCCTACCTGGAAAAGGGGTTAGCTGTGTATTGTTGTATGTCGTACATGGACAAGGGGTTAGCTGTGTATTGTTGTATGTCCTACCTAGACAATGGGTTAGCTGTGCATTGTTGTATGTCATACATGGACAAGGAGTTAGCTTGTATTGTTGTATGTCCAACCTGGACAAGGGATTAACTGTATATTGTATGTCCTACCTCGACAAGGGATTAGCTGTGTATTTGTGTATGTTCTACCTGGACAAGGGATTAGCTGTGTATTGTTGTATGTCTTACCCGGACAAGGAGTTAGCTTGTATTGTTGTATGTCATACCTGGACCAGGGTTAGCTGTGTATTGTTGTATGTCCTACATTGACAAGGAGTTAGCTGTGTATTGCTTTATGTCCTACATGCACAAGGGGTTGGCTTACATTGTTGTATGTCCTACATGGACAAGGGGTTAGCTTGTATTGTTGTATGTCCTACCTAGACAATGGGATAGCTGTGCATTGTTGTATGTCATACATGGACAAGGAGTTAGCTTGTATTGTTGTATGTCCAACCTGGACAAGGGGTTAGCTGTGTATTGTTGTATGTCCTACCTGGACAAGGGATTAGCTGTGTATTGTTGTATGTCTTACCCGGACAAGGAGTTAGCTTGTATTGTTGTATGTCATACCTGGACCAGGGTTAGCTGTGTATTGTTGTATGTCCTACTGACAAGGAGTTAGCTGTGTATTGCTTTATGTCCTACATGCACAAGGGGTTGACTTATATTGTTGTATGTCCTACATGGACAAGGGGTTAGCTTGTATTGTTGTATGTCCTACCTAGACAATGGGATAGCTGTGCATTGTTGTATGTCATACATGGACAAGGAGTTAGCTTGTATTGTTGTATGTCCAACCTGGACAAGGGGTTAGCTGTGTATTGTTGTATGTCCTACCTGGACAAGGGGTTAGCTTGTATTGTTGTATGTCCTACCTGGACAAGGGGTTAGCTGTGTATTGTTGTATGTCATACCTGGACAAGGGGTTAGCTGTGTATTGTTGTATGTCCTACCTAGACAATGGGTTAGCTGTGTATTGTTGTATGTCATACATGGACAAGGAGTTAGCTTGTATTGTTGTATGTCCAACCTGGACAAGGGGTTAGCTGTGTATTGTTGTATGTCCTACCTGGACAAGGGGTTAGCTTGTATTGTTGTATGTCCTACCTGGACAAGGGGTTAGTTGTGTATTGTTGTATGTCGTACTAGGACAAGGGGTTAGCTGTGTATTGTTGTATGTCCTACCTGGACAAGGGGTTAGCTGTGCATTGTTGTATGTCATACATGGGCAAGGAGTTAGCTTGTATTGTTGTATGTCCTACCTGGACAAGGGGTTAGCTGTGTATTGTTGTATGTCCTACCTAGACAATGGGTTAGCTGTGTATTGTTGTATGTCATACATGGACAAGGAGTTAGCTTGTATTGTTGTATGTCCAACCTGGACAAGGGGTTAGCTGTGTATTGTTGTATGTCCTACCTGGACAAGGGGTTAGCTTGTATTGTTGTATGTCCTACCTGGACAAGGGGTTAGTTGTGTATTGTTGTATGTCGTACTAGGACAAGGGGTTAGCTGTGTATTGTTGTATGTCCTACCTGGACAAGGGGTTAGCTGTGCATTGTTGTATGTCATACATGGGCAAGGAGTTAGCTTGTATTGTTGTATGTCCTACCTGGACAAGGGATTAGCTGTGTATTTTTGTATGTTCTACCTGGACAAGGGATTAGCTGTGTATTGTTGTATGTACAACCTGGACAAGGGGTTAGCTTGTATTGTTGTATGTCCTACCTGGACAAGGGGTTAGTTGTGTATTGTTGTATGTCGTACTAGGACAAGGGGTTATCTGTGTATTGTTGTATGTCCTACCTGGACAAGGGGTTAGCTGTGCATTGTTGTATATCATACATGGGCAAGGAGTTAGCTTGTATTGTTGTATGTCCTACCTGGACAAGGGGTTAGTTGTGTATTGTTGTATGTCGTACTAGGACAAGGGGTTAGCTGTGTATTGTTGTATGTCCTACCTGGACAAGGGGTTAGCTGTGCATTGTTGTATGTCATACATGGGCAAGGAGTTAGCTTGTATTGTTGTATGTCCTACCTGGACAAGGGATTAGCTGTGTATTTTTGTATGTTCTACCTGGACAAGGGATTAGCTGTGTATTGTTGTATGTACAACCTGGACAAGGGGTTAGCTTGTATTGTTGTATGTCCTACCTGGACAAGGGGTTAGTTGTGTATTGTTGTATGTCGTACTAGGACAAGGGGTTATCTGTGTATTGTTGTATGTCCTACCTGGACAAGGGGTTAGCTGTGCATTGTTGTATGTCATACATGGGCAAGGAGTTAGCTTGTATTGTTGTATGTCCTACCTGGACAAGGGATTAGCTGTGTATTTTTGTATGTTCTACCTGGACAAGGGATTAGCTGTGTATTGTTGTATGTACAACCTGGACAAGGGGTTAGCTGTGTATTGTTGTATGCCCAACCTGGACAAGGGATTAGCTGTGTATTGTTGTATGTCCTACCTGGACAAGGGATTAGCTGTGTATTGTTGTATGTCCTACCTGGACAAGGGGTTAGCTGTGTATTGTTGTATCTTCTACCTGGACAATGAGTTAGCTTGTATTGGTGTATGTCCTACCTGGAGAAGGAGTTAGCCGTGTATTGGTGTATGTCCTGGACAAGGAGTTAGTTTGTACTGTTGTATGTCCTACGTGGACAAGGGGTTAGCTGTGTATTGTTGTATGTCCTACATGTACAAGGGGTTAGCTGTGTATTGTTGTATGTCCTACATTGACCAGGAGTTAGCTGTGTATTGTTGTATGTCATACCTGTACAAGGAGTTAGCTGTGTATTGTTGTATGTCCTACCTGGACAAGGAGTTAGTTTGTACTATCGTATGTCCTACCTGGACAAGGAGTTAGCTGTGTATTGTTGTATGTCCTACCTGGACAAGGAGTTAGTTTGTACTGTTGTATGTCCTACATGGACAAGGAGTTAGCTGTGTATTGTTGTATGTCCTACCTGGACAAGGGATTAGCTGTGTATTGTTGTATCTCCTACATGGACAAGGAGTTAGCTTGTATTGTTGTATGTCCTACCTGGACAAGGGGTTAGCTGTGTATTGTTGTATCTTCTACCTGGACAATGAGTTAGCTTGTATTGGTGTATGTCCTACCTGGAGAAGGAGTTAGCCGTGTATTGGTGTATGTCCTGGACAAGGAGTTAGTTTGTACTGTTGTATGTCCTACGTGGACAAGGGGTTAGCTGTGTATTGTTGTATGTCCTACATGTACAAGGGGTTAGCTGTGTATTGTTGTATGTCCTACATTGACCAGGAGTTAGCTGTGTATTGTTGTATGTCATACCTGTACAAGGAGTTAGCTGTGTATTGTTGTATGTCCTACCTGGACAAGGAGTTAGTTTGTACTATCGTATGTCCTACCTGGACAAGGAGTTAGCTGTGTATTGTTGTATGTCCTACCTGGACAAGGAGTTAGTTTGTACTGTTGTATGTCCTACATGGACAAGGAGTTAGCTGTGTATTGTTGTATGTCCTACCTGGACAAGGGATTAGCTGTGTATTGTTGTATCTCCTACATGGACAAGGAGTTAGCTTGTATTGTTGTATGTCCTA
The DNA here is from genome assembly GCA_029237695.1 of Conchocele bisecta. Lineage (NCBI taxonomy): Eukaryota > Metazoa > Mollusca > Bivalvia > Lucinida > Thyasiridae > Conchocele > Conchocele bisecta. The sequence goes on from CM055277.1 coordinate 35,016,292, forward strand.
CCTGGACAAGGGGTTAGCTGTGTATTGCTGTATGTCCTACATGGACAAGGGGTTAGCTTGTATTGTTGTATTGTTGTATGTCCTACCTGGACAAGGAGTTAGCTGTGTATTGTTGTATGCCATACCTGGCCAAGGGGTTAGCTGTGTATTGTTGTATGTCCTACCTGGACAAGGGGTTAGCTGTGTATTGTTGCATGTCCTACCTGGACAAGGAGTTAGCTGTGTATTGTTGTATGTCTTACCTGGACAAGGAGTTAGCTGTGTATTGTTGTGTGTTCTACATGGACAAGGGGTTAGCTGTGTATTGCTGTATGTCCTACCTGGACAAGAAGTTAGCTGTGTATTGTTGTATGTCTTACCTGGACAATGAGTTAGCTGTGTATTGTTGTATGTTCTACATGGGCAAGGGGTTAGCTGTGTATTGTTGTATGTCGTACCTAGACAAGGAGTTAGCTGTGTATTGTTGTATGTCGTACCTGGACAAAGGGTTACCTGTGTATTGTTGTATGTCCTACCTAGACAATGGGTTAGCTGTGTATTGTTGTATGTCCTACCTGGACAAATGGTTAGCTGTGTATTTTTTGTATGTCCTACCCGGACAAGTGGTTAGCTGTGTATTTGTGTTTGTGTCTTACCTGGACAAGGCGTTAGTTGTACATTGTTCAGATCTATAGAGAGTTCTGTGAGATTTCCATCTTCTCGTGACAACTCTGACAGTGGTCCTTCTTCTAAAGACCAGTCACTTATCGCATCGCCTACAGGTAAATTTGAAATATAATATGACAACTGGATGAGGATCTGTTATTTAACAAATAAAAGAACCTGGACATATCAAACACATAATACATGTAGAGGGATCCTCCAGACAAAAATGGCAGTTTTTTTATGATAGTTTTCTTAAAATAGCAGCTACTGGCATAACATTTTAACAGAACAATACTTGGTTCTTGCTTGCTAAACTATTTAGCAAAATGTGCCATCTTTCTCAATTAAAATTGTGTCAGATCATCAGTCGTAAGAAATCATAATTGTATTGCCTGTAAACCAGTGTAAACAGCATAGTTTAGAAAAAACAATCTCCCTTCGCTTCTTGGAAAACACCGTATTTTATAGAATTTACAGAACAACTCTGAAACGGCGTAATTTCGCACTCGATAGAGCCCTGCTCGACTTTTGACGTTGTAAACAACTTGTGGATAGAGTTGGGGAATGTTTTCAGCAAATTTTACTAAATTTTTACTCTGGCGATATATTCTTCACACTGGCATGAAAACAGCTAGCACCTGCGTGACTTAGATGTATTTGCTGCAAAATCGAATCAAAAGAATGCGCTTAATTAACAGGTATTTTCATTTGTCTGATAAACTGATTGTCCGGATAACTGGTATGGCCCCTGTAGCTAATCAGTTCAAACATTGACATATTATACAAATCTAACCATGTCATCATTCAAAGGTTACTCTCTGCAAGTAAATTCATCGCATTATCTTATCACCAACAACATGTTTCCTCCTGCTTAACCATCAAATTTATTTGTTTACAATAATCCTTGTAGCACATATTTCTAACATTGCTGTGTATACTCTGGTAAAATTACAAATATATTCCAAGGATAACGAGTCAGTAATATAGATATACCATATATGCTGTACATGTATATTCTATTGTTGTTTTAAAATAATTTTATTCTCCCTGTAATTCTCCCTGTAATTTCTGTGGTGGGTCGGGGACATTCCAACAAACTGTACATTGTCATTTTATGTTAAAATGTTATGCCAGTGGCATGCATTCTAAGTGCACATATTCTAGGGAATATAAACACTACATAGACACTATGTTTAAGCATTTTACCTCTCCCTCTCTTCCCTATTAGATTTTAAAAAACCTTTTGTTATGCAGTACGAATAATTAATTTGTATTACATGTATATCTGAATACTGCTGACACACCACAGATCCCAATTGGGCAGCGTGTTATGGGCTGGATCTACTGTGTTCAAAGGGTCAATTAAGCAATTTATACTGACTAATCTCATTTTACAATCCAAACAAGAAATTAGGCAAAGCCACAAATGTCAGGTTTTCATATTTGGACTTTAAACATAAAAAACTTAATACTGAAAATGACTAAGTAAGTAAATGTGGGAAAAGTAAGTAAAGGTGGAATGATACTATGTCATACTGAAGGTTCTGATGTACACCATTAGCTGTCAGTTTGTCAGTTAGGGTTTAACGGTCTATCAACAGCTAAGGTCATTTAAGGCCGTGTCAATGGGTTTAGTACTAAATCCCACATATTACTTGTACAAGTACATGTACATGTTCAAGTACATGTACAAATGGGGGGAAAATCCTAAAATCAGAACTGAATATTTACAATAACAAAACTATATATTCAGCCCTGAAATCAGAATAATCCTGATCTGATGCCAGGTCCTCGCCACACCAGAATCACTTGGCCCCTCCCAAAAGCAGCAGGATCAGTAATAATCTTACTACATGTACTTTTATAATGGGCAATAACCCAAGTCAACTCCCAGGTAACTAAAGAGCCAAAGATAAAAACGTACCTGAGGGCCAAACCAGGCAAATCGTGATTCCTATAAGGAGGAACCCATACCGTTAATTTACGCCGTCTCATTCGCCCGAACACCACCCATCACCATTAGCTGATGCTGTTGTCTACGTTTTATGGTAGTAGCCATTAATGAGTGAGATATGGGCTTAGACACAAAAGCATAACATGACAAGAGTTGCCAGAAGACAACGACGCTCGCCTGTTGGCAGCTTTGTATCAAAGGCGGGACTAACATTACCATTAACATTTGAACAAACTAACTGACCTTGACATTGGGGTCATGGGTGGTCAGTGGGTCGTGGATTTGTTACAGCGTGACAGAGCATCATCAGATGAATGCATGTATGAAATATCAAGGCGCTCCTTGTAATGAAACATAAGTTATAAGAAATTGACCCCAACATTAAGTTTATGGACGCACTAAGTTTGTGACCTTGACCTTGGGGTCGTGGATTTGCTACAGAATGATATAGGGTCACCTGAGGAATGCAGGTATGAAATATCAAGGTGTTCCATGAAAAGAAACAGAAATTATAAGACATTTAACCCAACGTTAACTTTGTGGACAAACTAAGTTTGTGACCTTAACCTTGGGGTAAGGGATGGGCGGGCAATTTGTTCAGCATGATAGAGGATCATCAGATAAATGCATGTATGAAATATCAAGGCAGTCCCTGTAAAGAAACTGAAGTTATAAGAAATTGATCTCAACGTTAAGTTTATGAATGCACTAAGATTGTGTCCTTGACCTTGAGGTAAGGTGTGGGCGGTGAGTCATGGAGTAGTATATAGGGAGTCAAAATGATACCACCTAACGGTGGTATCATTTCTCCTCCCTATATACTACTCCACCACCCCCCGAAAAATCAAAAATTGGTTAACGAGGAAATTGTCTCCCACCAACCACGAAATATTCAAAATTGGTGTCATAAATACATCATGTTGTTTTCACGTCCAATTGAACAGATAAAACAATAGTCTTAAAAAGGATTTATTTTTGACACCAATTTATGAATTTATTCTAAGAAGTTTCCGATTTAAATGCGTCCTCGCGCAATAGTCTATATTCCAACACCATATTTTCCTCCTCCGATATAGCTAATTGATTCCGTAGATCAGCAATTAATTCTACCAGCTCTAGTCTACCACGTTCACCTGTAGCCACAGGGCAGCGTAGTTGCTTATGTCTACAAAGAGTTTGGGCACTAACGAATTTACAAGGGCATCTGGGGCATTGAAATTGCGGGGGGACACAAGGAAACTTTCTACGTCTCGCTAGATGCCTTCGTAGATAGTCTTTACGCGTAAACGTCTTACAACAAGTCTCACACTCCATTATATATGTATATGTTTATGTTTATATTCAATTGGTCGTAAAAAAAACATAATGTTTTCAAGACCAATTGAACAGATAAATTTCATAGGTTTTATAACAAAAGTATCATTACAGAAAATAATTGATAACGTCAGAAACTAGAGCAGCGAAATAGAAAGTTTGAAGACAAGAAAAAAGCCGAATCTCTAGGGATTACATTATAGTAAACGGTTGAGAGTTTAGGGAGGGGGTTGACAAAGTTGATAAAATGCCACAAGAATGAGGCGTTTACAGAAAATATGATAACGTCAGAAACTAGAGCAGAAAATAGAAAGTTTGAGAAGAGAAGCCGAATCTCTAGGGATTACTTATAGTAACGGTTGAGAGTTTAGGGGGTTGACAAAGCTGATAAATGCCACAAAGAATGAGGCGTTTATGAAGCGGTTTACCCGCGCCCACAAACGAGGAGCCTTTAAAGATATATCCAAAGCGGAGGAAGTAGGTAACAGAATTCAAAAAGAAAGTATTGCGGGGTTAAGGGCTAGTGTAATCAAACCTTCAAGCACAAATAATTTGTCCCAAATTAGACGCCAAAATAATAATAAGAAAAAATCTATCGTTAGTGCGATAGTGGAAAAAGGTGAAGAAATATTGGGGGCTCACGATGAAACATTGGAAAAGGTAGAAAATGGAAGACGGGTAGTTACATTATCCTTTCGTAAAAACATTAACATTAACGAGTCTGAACGCATGTCCGATAAACTCGCTCCGTATCTAACAACCAATTTTTATTTGAGATATTCATATTCTTACAAGCTAGAACATATGGAGGAAATTAAAAATGGAAAACCTAAAACTATAATATTTCACAAAAATCTCGGTGGTAGCGAACCACTATCATCAATGAAAACCGTTAAAAAATGGCTGTCAGATAAGGAGCAAACACGAATAATGTCCGATAAAATAGACAGACCGAATACAAAGTGGAAGTTTGTAAGATGGGTAGAGGTATTCGTAAAGCTAATACAGGGTAGTAGGGGAATAGATTTGGGACTACAATCCAAAGAAGCGGCAGGAGGAGAACTTCCAGAATGGCTGAAGAATAAAAAAGGTATGTATTCTTTAGATAAGTATAATGACGACCTTTGTCTGTTCAGGTGTCTAGCTATGCATATGACAGATAAAAGACCCGACAGATGTACAGAAAAGGCGAAAGAACTTAGTAAGCAATATTTTGGTAGTAATGTGGTTTCACCAATTCCTTTTTCAGATCTGAAAAAGGTTGAAGAGTTTTTTAAAATCGGTATAGAAGTATATCAACCCACCGAATGTAATGTATGGTGGTTGAAAAAGGTACCAGCACACTATAAGGCAATAGGTAATAAACCAATGACAATAGGACTGTTTAATAATCACGCATTTCTGATAAAAAACCTTAAAAACCTATCTAAAATTTACGCCTGCGATAATTGCAAACAGAAATTCACGAAAGCGAGTAATATGAAGAGACACGGACCAAAATGTATGAAAGGTGAGACAAAAATAGTATGTGATGGTAATTATTTAGAGCGCCCGCGTTCGTCGTTCGAGAAAGCGTTTTACCCAAAAGGTTCTAAAAGTTATGGGGCGATCGATTGGATGTATTCTGTGGAAAAGCGGGAGGGAATTCACATTCACCACGAACAGTGCGGACACGGAGGTGAAAGATGGATTTTAGGAGCTCCGGTAGAATGGATACTGTCCAGAAACCAATACCGTATATCAATATCACGGCTGTTACTGGCACGGGTGTGAGATTCATGCAAAGCATAAAAAAGAAGAACGCGCATCCACAATGAGAAGAGATAAAGTTATTAGAAAAAGCAAAGAATTCAACCTAGTAGTTATGTGGGAATGCGAATTCCAAAGAACGGGTAAAGATATAAAGATCGGTTGTGACACTACTCTTTATCCATATCAGATAGTATACGATTTTGAGGCGTATCTCCAGCCAGAAGTTGAAACTACAGGTAATAGTTTAGAGTACGAAGCTGAGCACGTTCCGGCAAGCGTTAGTATAGGAGATAATTTCTCAGGAACAGTAACTCATATTTGTGATAAAGATCCCGCAAAACTTATAGAAAAATTCGTAGAAGATTTGAAAGTCAGGGGAAAAGCTATAAGAGAAGAAGTGTTGGTCAAGGATATTAGGTTTAATACAGAACATTTACGTAAAAACCAAATCGCCAAAATCGAACAGTGGATAGAGCAAGTACCGGTTATAGGTTTTAACAGCAGTAAGTACGATATAAACTTAATAAAGAAATACCTAGTAGGCGAACTGACATCAACAACAAAGAAAGTAATGGTCGGAAAACGTTGCAAACGCAACAATATTTCTATTTACTCCAGAATTTAGATTTCTTGATGTAATACTTTATCTAGGACCTGGTGTAAGTTATGATAGTTGGATAAAAGCCTACGACTGCAAAGGACAGAAATCTTTCTTTCCTTATGAGTGGTTCGATTCTCCAGACAAACTGGATTACCCAGGACTACCGGATATAGAGAATTGGTATTCCAAACTATCTGGGAAAATGTTAATAGACGAAACAGAATTAAGTAAATGTCGTAGAATTTTCGAAGAAAATAATATGAAAACTTTCAGAGATTGGTTGAAATATATAACGATTTAGATGTAGCACCGTTCCTAGAAGCGGTGGAAAAAATGTGTGAATTTTATAAACACAGAGGTGTGGATATTTTCAAAGATGCGGTAACACTACCTGGAGTAGCTATACAATATTTATTGAGAGGAACCATTAAAGAACAAAAATCTTCAAAGACGATTATACCGGAGGATGCTCTATATGCACCAAAAGAAGAAACATACGAAATGATGAAGGACGCTCTAGTTGGTGGTCCATCAATAGTATTTACACGCTATGCAGAAGCCGGTGTTTCCAATATTAGATCAAATGAAAGTAACAAACCTTGCAAGGCTGTTTTGGGGTACGATGCAAACGCGTTATATTTATCTACGTTAAATAAAGAGATGCCGTGTGGGAGAGAGAACTATACACCATATAGATACCCCACATAACCCTAAATTTATTAAAAAGTTTTGTAAAAGAGTTTTATCTGGAGACTGGTTTGGGTTTGCGGAGGTGGATATAGAAGTTCCACACAACTTAAAACATAAGTTTTCTGAAATGTCCCAATATTTATAAACAGAGAAGTAGAGGTTGATGAAGTTCCCACACACATGTTAAAATATTTGGAAGATACTGGAAGAACTAGAGGAAATGGAAGAAAATTGGTGGGATCTATGACCGCCACTAAAGTATTGCTGTACGCGCCACTGTTGAAATGGTATTTAAAACACGGCCTAGAAATAACAATGGGAGTTCATCGTGTTATAGATTATATTAGTGGTAAACCCTTCGAATGGTTCGCAAAAAGAAGTTACAGCCGCAAGACGAACAGGCGATGTAGAACCAAATAAGAAACCAGTAGCCGACATAATGAAATTATTAGGAAACTCGTGTTGTGGAAAAATGATAGAGGCAACGGAGAGACATTTAAATACGACATATACGCGAGACGAAACCTGTGTTGACAAAAGCATTAAGATCCGCGTATTTTGATGATTTGGAAGAGATAGGATATGCGTACGAAATATCTTCAAGAAAACCCAGGTGTGCGCTAAAGAGACCATTCCATTGTGGAATAGCGGTTTTATCAACTAGCTAAATTGAGAATGTTGGAATTTTTACTACGATTTTCTAGATAAATACATAAAAAGAAAGACTTTGAATTAATACAGATGGATACAGATAGTATGTATATAGGAGTTAGTGGAAAAACGATAGAGGAATTGATTAGACCTAACTTACTAGACGAGTTTGAAAAAGAAAAAAAAAATAAATGGTTGGCTTGGGATAAATGGAGCGAAAGAGAGCCCGGACTTTTCAAAATGGAATTTAGCGGGGATTAGGGCGATAGCGTTATCTAGTAAGTGTTATTTTGTAGAAAAAATTAATTTCACTAAAGATAATTTGGAACAAATTAAATTAATAAAAACTCTGCGAAAGGAATGTCCAAGAGAACTAACAATTTAAATTGGGATAGATATAAACGAGTACTAGTGAAACTACAGAAGATGGAAAACACATTATAGATGTAGCACAAAATAGAGGATTTAAAATGAAAGACGCGTTATGAAAACGTACTGTCAACAAAAATTAGGACTCTCGGCATACTACGATAAAAGACGCGTGTTACCAGACGGAATACATACAGAACCTCTATTGATTTAAGTAATCGGGGGTAGCTGGGTGTCAGAAGACACTATAAGAAGAATTCTTCGCGAAACAAACCCTCGAGATGGCCCATCATCCAAATAGTAGAGCACGGGCTCATCGGGCGGGTTTGGTAATAGATCGATCTAGATGATATACATTGAGAGACCACACTGGATCAGTCGCGCGGCGGCTGCCACCTTCGAGCTCTCCGGTTGATAGAGGTACGGACGTCAATATCTGATGGAAGCCGATGCTCCTCTAAACCAACGGGTCGCCCGCGCGAGACGGCAGAGGGCTTGCTCGTCACCCTTTTAAACTTGATAGCATCTACAGGCTTCTTACCTATCAATCTGGTCACCTCTCCGTTCAGTGCGGAGACCACGGTGGGCAGTCTGGCCACCCACCCACTCGGTTCGACCGTGAATGGGGGTCTACAAGTTCTTTGGCGTATTGGTGTCCGAACAGTCTCTCAGCCAGGGTTCGATTGAAGCGTTCCACGATCCCCTGGTCCCGGTGGATGTTGACGCGGCCGCGTCTGATAGAAACTTTATGCTTAGACAATAGATGAGAGACCGCGCCCATGAACTCGCGGCCGGGATCGACCTGGAGAAGATTCGGCCATTTGAGAGGACTCCTCTTATATATTCGGGAAAGAGCCTCGGCCACTTCCTTAGACTCTTTAGTGGCCAACGGCTCAGCCCCAGCCCCCTTGTAACGACTCGCTACGTCAACGATTGTCAGTGCGTACTTGTACGTTTTGCGACCGACGCGATCGTGAGGGAGAAACAGGAGATCCGCTTGGTGAACTTGGTTCGGCACCGGCACGTCGAATTTCGGGCGCGGAATATTGTGAGGCGCGGGTAAATAGATCTGCCAGATGGCCTGCTTCTTGAGCCATTCCTTGACAGCGGTTTTCTGAAACCTTGGTCGCCGCCGCGAGGTTCTTGATGGCCGCGAGTCCCTTCCAGTAGCCGCTGTGGACTATAGTATGTATTCGACAGCTTGCGCGTTAGTTTGGTATCAAGTTTGCGCGTGTTCATCGTATGCGAAGTATTCTAATATATCGGACAATCTCCAACATGCCCTCGCCAGTTCGTCCGGTAACTGCGTCGTTAATAATAAACCTTTGTTGGAAGTTTCGCTGCAGCCCCAATCGCGTTTGGGTTGGAACAGGAGAGGGAAATCATAATTCATCCAATCTCGATTGGGAGGAATCTAACATCCGCTTTGCGAAAAGGAAAAGGTGGCCGCTTTTTCGTCCTCGAGACAATCTCGGGCCAGACGAATCATACTCTTTGCACCAGGTAAACGATGTTTTTGGGCAGTGTAGCCTACATCAATCATAGCGTTATAAAGTTCGTCAACTAACATCGTTCTATATATAATATTTATAAAAAAAAAATGTTTTAATTAATTAATTTAAAATCTCGATTGAATATAATAGAGGCGAGACCCACCACACCCATTCCCACGATGATGAACGCGATCTGCGGTCCTTTTGGGGCTCTGACGGTACATAGAAATCTGAATTGTTGGGGCTCGGGATCCATTGGATCGAGACTTTTGTGCGGATATGCCAGCGCGTACTCGCGGTTGGCTTCTTCAACGTTCTGAAAAGTTTGCGCGGCGTGATTTTCGCGGCGAAGCTCTTCATTGACCCAGTCCAGATGGGCGGTTTCGTTTTTTCGACCATGCTTCCTTTGCGCTATTGAGTTGTTCTACAGCTAAATCATGACGCTTACGCTCCTCATCCACGTTCGAGCTTTTCATTTTAGAGAATATAAGTTGCTAGCTACGCTGAACGCCAATGCGTTTACAAGCGCACCACCTACTATTACTGCGATTGAAGCCATTTATTTCCAATATATTAACTGGTAGAATTCCAGCTTTAACTAGATAATCTCGGGTCCAAACTGCGGCCGCTACATCTAAGGTCGCGAGCCCTACGTCTCTCACAGTAAAGTCCAATTTGGGAGCGGTTCCTCCTAGGGCCATCTTTGATAGTCGAGCATACCCGATACTGAAACCCGATATCACCACGGCGTGATAAAGCGCATTCACTAACATTTTACCATCTTGTTCAGCCATTGTTATAATTATTGCATATAAAATGGGTCGCGATCAATGTTTAAATAAAATGGGGGCGCATCCAAATTCAACATTGTTGATGATTGGTGTTTAGTAACTTTCTTCTGAACACTGGCTGGTTGTTTTTTCTGGTATTTCCACACGCACAGGGCACCAACAACTGCCAGACCACCACCAACAACCCAACTCCAATTCACGAATTTGGGTTCAATCGGATTCGCCCAACTCCAACGGTAGTTGGTATTGGGTGACAAATTCTTTGAATTTGAGTGTGCTTCCAATTCGTGATTGGGGGTGTTGTTTGTACTCAACTCTGTATTCAGATGTTTTGCTGTCTCCGTCCCCGATTGCAACCCCAATCTCGATTGGAGTTTAGCCTCTCGAAGCTCGGCGAGTATTTTATTCTTGTTTAACTTTTCGGGTGGCAGCCGCCGCCCTCCCAGCTGCCTGTCTTTTGGGATTTTTTATATGCGGTATGTCATCCAGTGGCGGAGTAACACTCTGGTTCGATTGTGTTGGAGCAATCTGGTTCAACTCGTCACTCTCGTGGGTGTGTCTTGTGTCATCATTTATAATATTAATATTAGAGCTTATAGTTCGTGGCATATATGTCCAAATTGACAGTGTTTACCCGTGGTCAACGCGGGTTGTCAGCGGAGCTAAATACATTCCAAACTTGTGATAAATTGAGCAGCAGGTTGTTCTAAGAGTGTGTCCTATAAAAGGGTCAGTCTCTAGATCGTGAATCAACCCTTCGGTGTTTGGTATAGGGAGAAGTCTACTAACGGCGGTAGCGTACAAATGAATAGCCGCCGATCCAAGAGTTTTTGTCATCTCTGCTCCCAATTTGGATTCGTATCGCGCATACATTTTATCAATCTCCGCATCTGACATCTTATCCACCTGAAAAACTGTGAGACGCCTACCGAGATAATGCTCCGATTGTCCCCCAGCAACCAGCGCAGCTAGCCGCTCTCGTCGCGCCGCATTTTCATTTTCATTCGGAGTCGTTGCACTCAACCCAGATCCCGATTGCTCTGTCGGATCATTATTGTTGGCAGTCGGAGTTGAGGTTTCTTCTATTAGCTGATCGAGAAGTTCGTCGCAGTTCATTTTTCTTAAAATTAATTTAACTATTCTAACAAGTCTCATCACTTTAACATATTTATTTAATTTTTTCAAAATTATTAAAATAATAAATGCGCACCACCCGATACTTATGATCACCATTATGCTCGCAACAAAGCTCGCAGCGGAGCACCAAATTGTTAACATTGTTAACCATTGTTAACATTGTTAGTTTGTTCAGCATTATTCAGCATTATTCAGCATTTGTTCAGCATTATTCAGCATTGTTAAGCAATTGCTAAGCATTGTTCAGCATTATTCAGCATTTGTTCAGCAATTGCTAAGCATTGTTCAGCATTTGTTCAGTATTTGTTCAGCATTGTTCAGCATTGTTCAGCAATTGCTAAGCATTGTTCAGTATTTGTTCAGCATTTGCTAAGCATTGTTCAGCAATTGCTAAGCATTGCAATAGCTTATTACTTTGCAATTTTCCTAATTTTTTCAAAATTATTAATTATTAAATAAATCGTTAGATTTAGTTGATAACTTTATAAGCAGTTGGTTGATCAGTCTTTAGCAGAAGCTTGGCGTGCTTAGTTTCGGAAAGCATCTGTCGAACCTCCAGGCGCTCCTCGCGCGTTGGGATAACGTCATTCTCTCGAAGACAGTCATCGAATGAGTCTCGGTCCTTGCAGTGAAAGAGGGCGACCCATTTCGTTTGCTCGCGCAGATCCTTGAGGACGGCGTTGTATTTTTGAGTGGATATCCATACGCTTTGCCTCGCATGGCGGCCAGAAAATGCGAGCTCGGAGAGCATGTCCTTCTTTTTGGTCATCGCCGCCTTGGCTGAGCAATCGTCAATCACGTATAGGGTGGGCTCGCCCTGAAATATTTGGTATAAACCACGCAACCAATCGTGAAGCCTATCACCGGGGTCAATAACGTATACCTCAGGGTCGGTCCATATCCACGGGCACCGCTGATAAGTATCGTTGTGCCGCACAGTGGGACATAGGATCACAATGTGACGAAAGGCATCGCGGTAGGATCCCTCGAGTAAGTTGAGGATGAAACCGTTTTTCCACATCCTGTCTGCCCACATTATGGCGGAGTGAGCATCTCCAATCGTGAATTGGTATTGATTGCTAGATTTCTTAATTTTTTCAAAATTATGTATTAATAAATCGTTAGATGATTTTTTTATTAAATCAGTAGAATCGCTGATACGTATCGACCATCTTCGATGTTGAGTTGTTGCGACTGTAAATTATATATAAAGACACACCGTTTTTCAAACTTGGGCCCGGCTCCGTTTCCGCCCTCTTTGGTTATCTGGATCGTCACACCCTCACTAGCGTTCTCAACTTGGCGTCCGCTACCGTGTATTTGGTCATCGTCGCTGGCTCGCATGTCTAGCCATAACGCGTATTTGGTATTCAGGAACTCCGCGAGGGAGACGGCCGAGAGATGCAGGTCTTTAGCAACTGCTGCAACCTCCGGAGAGCGCTTAGATCCGGCAGCAAACTGCTTTCTTACTTCATCCCACTGCTGGTGCGCGCGAAGACCCGCGCTGTAGAGTTGATTGGGGACTCCCTCGATCGTCACCTCTACCTTCGTGATTTTGGGGTTATAGAATCTGTCGGTTTTTCTAGCACCGAACGCGAACCGAGCATCCTCGAACAACATCAGTATACCTTTCATCGAGCGCGGGCGGGTACGTTGACGTTAATATTCCACAATGTGTCGCTTTTGTTTTTCGGCATCTTGCGATGGCGAAGAACTCGGTCGTAAAGTATGGCAACGCGCCCGGCGTACTGGGTTCTGATCAATCGCGCTAGTTCGGGCATCGTGACCATGTCGTACTCCAGCGAAACATTATCGATCGTATACGTCGATAACTGGCGGTCGGTGGCTATGATAACTCGGCCGTAGTCGTTGAACGTTAGTTCGTATTCGAGGCGGTCAGCCAAAGCGCTCTGATAGTAGGGCATGTGACTCTCCAGCAACTCAAAGTCGAGCGGGATGTAGAAGCGGTTGCCGTAAGCACCCGCGACCGCGTTGTCACTCGCGTTGTTATCTGCCTTGTTAGCAGCCCCGATTCTAAGTTTGGTTACGTTCTTATTTTTGCTGGTGTCAATACCTTGATAGACAGCGTTTTCAAGCTCGTGTGACGTCTTCCACAGGTCCTGATAGCAATGGTAGACGTCGCTGTCGTCGATCGACATCACCTCATTACCAGAAATCTTTATCATAGTCTTCTTGACTATGGCGCGACCCAAGTTCTGAACTACGGTTCGGTCCGCGTCCGTCGACGTTAGCGAAATAGTGAAAGCGAGGCGAACAGTACCGGAACAATGACGTCGTTAGCTCCGAGGTTGGGGAAGCGGACTAAGAGCTGCTGGTTCTGGTCGATCGTCGATGGGGTTGTTCGTAATAACGACACTCTGTCTCACGCCTTTTGCCCCGAGGGGCTCACGCAGTCTGCGGTTATGGATTGAGTTTGCGACCGTATTGACTCGAAGACATAATTAATTTTTTCAAAATTATTGAAACTATTAAACCCGTATTGGTTTTGTCTTTAATACATAATTAATTTTAAGAAAATTATAAATATGGCTGATTACATGGACGAATTCGATCGCACTACGGGCGGCGACCGAGAAGATTACCTCGATGGTGATGAATGATAACTTCGAGGATTCCCTCACGACACCCACCATAGAAACTCCAGTTCCAATCCAATCACAATTGGGTGACGCTACCACTAGTCAAAGTCAGGAATTACTTGAGGGAGCTGTAAACGACTACTACAACAATTTGGCAGCAGAAAAAGGTCTGGTCCCCTCTGTCGGTCGCGACTACTCCAAGTTCAAATTTATGAGCGGTAAATTGCGACTAAGAGCAGCACTAACTGTCCAATTAGTTAACGGGAGGACCGGAAAAACCACTATCACTAAACACCATTGCAGGAAACCGGGGCGGTGGCCAACTCATAAGGGACGAACTAGGCTTCACGGATTGGAAGAGGGGTAAAACAATTATACCGGCCCGCGCTGTAGAGGCCCCCCTAAAGTCTACCGACGAAACTATAGCGAAGACGGTCACCGCGATAGAAACGGTCGAGCTCAGCGAAGGTCCCTCAATAGCCACCGACGTTATTAACACTATGGAGACCACGTTCAGCGTCCAATCACAATTGGGGAAAATACTCAACGATGACCCACCGTTACCTCTTCGAGAACTCCGTGGACTCGATAAGGCTCTACAAACGGTCCGGGGCGAACTGGTCCTTAACCTCTCCAAACTCACGGCGCTGGATGAACATATCGCGCTAGAAGAAAGAAAACTGGAGGAAGCCGGTGACGATAGAGAATCTACCGAGCGGATCAACAAACTCCTGCGGTCTTTGCGGGATGAAAGAGAAGCTCGCTTGGAGGCCGCCTCGGCTAACCGTGAGGCTCTCCGCACACAAATAAGTCGGATCCGCGAATCAATCTCGAGGGTCCTGCACGAGGAGACGACTCGGTGAGCGTCTTCGCACTCTGTTCAGAGAGCAGGGCGTCACGATAGCAGCATCCTCGTTGCTATCGGCATGACTATATCGACCATAGTTCTAACTTTCACTGGTGGTGCGGCGCTACCACCCGCTCCAACACCAGCACCCAGCACCAGCACCCGCTCCATCCGGTGGAGCCAAGGACGTGGATTAAAAAAACAACTAAAAGCCCTCGCCAGTCTTCTAGCTAAATTAGCTGGAAAAGGCCGGCTGCCGCACTACCTGGACTGATCGGAAGTATCGTTTCTTACTTGCTATCTATATTATCAAAAACGGCCGGATGGCTAGCCAAAAATACCTGGGCTTTAATCGTGGCAATCGCCGGTCTCCTATTATTCTCTGTCAGAGAGTTCCTACAACCAAAGCGTAAATAATCCGATCGCCACGAGGGCGATGACGAGCCCCAATTTCTCCTCCTCGTGTGTTGTGCTTCCAATTTCAACATTGTTGATGATTGGTGTTTCTCCAATCGCGATTGGTCTGTTGATGGAACTCGATGGTGCATCCAATTTACGAATTGGGGGTACTGGGTTCGATTTACGAATTGGGGGAGGTGTATCCATTTTGTATTTTATGAAATCGGTTCCACTGTTGGGGGTGCGCTTGATGATATCCGTGTTTCACGTTACCGTTGTGGCCGATTTTTTTGATTGGCGGTGGCGATTACGATATGATTATTGTAACCGTCAACCGGTCGTCTCGTAGTATCATATTGCTCGGCGCCATATAAAGACCTATTCCAAATACATAGTCTACTGGGTGCTGGCATTCTGCAAAACGTCTTGATAATTCTGGATCGCCTTCTCCAGGTCCACCCTAGCTGAGATGGCGTCCTCTACAAGTGCCAAAAATTGTTTTTGTGCATCAAACGCTGTTCCCATGCCCAGTATAGAACTGCGAGTTTGCTTCTGTGCGCCGAGAATGGCCCAGACGTACGTGCGAATGGAGTCGTTGACGCGAGTAACCCGGCCTGCGTGAACCCTAGACCCGTATCTAACATAATGTACCCCACGCATTCTGAACCTCAGCAGCCTACTGTATGTAATCGACGTGAGCCAGTTTCGGAGGTAACATTTTACAAGAAAACACGCCACAGTGTCGACCTCCAGGACACTTCCGTCCCGAAAGTCATAGTCGCGGGGTCAAAAATTCCCGGCGTTCCGACTGACGATGTGGTCACCGGAGTGATCGTGTCTTAAAATCAGTCTGTGTCCAATTCCCGGACTGGCCGTGAATGAGAACGTCCCCGAGGCCGGTGCTGGTAGGAAATGCTTTCTGTCTCCAGTCCGCGTCTTTTGAAACGTAAAATTCGTTACACAGTCTTTCAAAGGCCATACGGTTATATGTGTTGGAAATGGGATCCAGGCGTCGTCTTGAGGTAGTGAAATACCTAGTTCTTTGAGAATCCTCCTAATAGTATAATACACGTGAAAGTTGTAGACACATTCGGAGCATGACATTCTGGATGTCAGATGGTCTTTATATGAAACTTCCACACCGGCTGTTGCGCACCATACAGCGAAATTTATTTGGTTCTGCCAAAACTGCATCGGTGTTGCTTTCCAGCCGTTTACCCCCTCCATCGTAGTAATCTTGGGCAACCTATATTGTTCAAAGATGTTAGGGAAGTTGGTGGCAAAGCCACTGTCCGGTCTAACCGTTACGGTTGGGTGTACAAGGCGGTTAACAACGTCTTTTTGTGTGTATTTACCTCCGACCGCGTACTTTACATTAGAGTTAAAGCTAAATGCTTTGGTATCCATTGAAAGATATTATTATGTTTGCTACTATAACTAATGTTCAAAAAGGGAGTTGTGAACTTCAAAAATTAATAGACAACTGCTGCGGAAAACGCCGGGTAGGCCTTAGATCAATCACCTTCACGGTCGGGTGGAAAAACCTCAAAACGTACGAGTATATCAGACCCTTAGATCCTTTAGATCTAGAGGACGCCGATAGTCCTGCAGAAGTAGTGAGACGCTTTCGGGAAATAGCTGTCGGATTACTTCCCGGCCTTTGGGGTGTCAGAGATGTCCAAGCTTTAATCGCAAGGAATATGCCTGATAATGTCACTCTCACAGTCTCAAAAGCCACGGGGATTGCGACATTGGACGTTGATAAAAAATTAGAGATCTCCCTGGGGGTTGGCCTCAATGTTAGGATTTAAATTTGCACCCCCTTACGACGAGGATGAAGGGTTTAGTACCCTTGATGTTTGTCTTCCCCGTGGGAGTGCACCACGGCGATACCTCAGTAAACTTCGCCGTCACGAAAACTCTCAGGGTGCACCTGGATCGGGTGAACACATCGTACAACACGATAGACGGATCCCCCAGCACATTACTGAAAACTGTGCCCGCCAGCGATTGTTTCTATGGTGAGACTGTAACGTTAGACTTCCCACACCCAGAGATGAAAGTTTTGGAATCGGGGGACACATCCCACGAGTGAAGATTTATATTCTTGATGATAAAGCGAGAGTTGAAGAACGATTACCCGATTTCGGTCGTCCTAGAAAATTTCAAATTAATTATTTTAAGAAAATTAGAATTAAACGCATGTTCGTAATATATATTATCAACATTATGAGTATATACGGACCAGGTAGTTCTTCCGATTGGGTGACCAAATTCAAATAATTTGGAACCTGCAGAAGGGGGATTCATCCCGACAGAGGGCGACTTTTTAACTACCCAAAAAACAAAGGCCTTGATTAATAGAACTATATCGAGGGCCACGGACGAGATTAACAAGAGTCTACTATCACAACTTAGAGAATATGCCCTGGCTGTGAATACACAAAGTCGTGAAGAAACGCATACGGAACTAAACGAACTAGGTAAAAAAATAACCAAATTTAGAAAAGAGGCCCGGTTGGGGATTGATAAAGCCCCGAGAAGACCGTAAGGCTGACATTACGGAGGTTTATGATGCGTTGCGCTTAGAAGACTCTCTCAGCAAAGAAGCTACACTTGCTGAATTAGACGGGAAAATAATCGATTTTCGAAATGAGGCCACGTCGGGTATTGAGAAAGCACGAGAAGACCACCAGGCGGATTATTTGAAGGCTTATGAGGTGTTGCGCTCAGAGGACTCTCTCATCAGAGAAGCGGCACTTACTGAACTAGATAAAAAAATAAGCCAAATTTCGAAAAGAGTCCCGGGTCGGGTATGAAAAGTCCGAGAGTAAGGACACCAGCTAACCTTGCAGAGGCCATTGCGGAGGCTTATGATGCGTTGCGCTTAGAGAACTCTCACAGTAAAGAATCGACACTTACCGAACTAGATGAAAAAAATAGCCGAATTTATAAAAGAGACCAGGTCTGGGGTTGAGGGGGTCCGAGAAGACCACAAAGAGGCCATTGCGGAGGCTTATGGGGCGTTACGCTCAGAGAACTCTCTCAACAGAGAAGCGGCACTTACTGACCTATATGAAAAAATAACGAATTTAAAAAAGAGACCCGGTTTGATCTTGATGGAGTCCGAAAACGGGTATTGATAAAGCCCTAGAAGACCACCAGGCGGATATTACGGAGGCTTATAGGGTGTTGCTCTTAGAGGACTCTATCAACAGAGAAGCGACACTTACTAAACTAGATGAAAAAATAACCGAATTTCAAAAGAGACCCGGTCGGGTATTGATAAAGCCTTAGAAGACCACCAGGCAACCATTACGGAGGCTTATGATGCGTTGCGCTTAGAGGACTCTCTCAACAGAGAAGCGACACTTACTGAACTAGATGAAAAAATAACCGATAAACTGAAACATGATCGTATATCCGCGACCAAAGCTCTTGAGGAGGCCTCTTATGAGATTCGTACTGAGGCATATAACGCAAACAATGCGCTTGCCGGAATAGTGAAAACAATGAAAACACCAAAACGTGTCATAACAGTTTGGGCTGAGAAGCGGGGCCCATTGGTTGTGGGGCACTATGAATATTCGTTCGGTGCCAAAAGCGAGTAATAAATATGGGGGATACACTATGACAGCTGCAGGTGAAGTTATCCAAATGGCGGTCTGCTCGGTTAATGCTAATGGTAAACCTGTGGGCGCGGTCGCGATAAATATTGTAGTAGATGGGGTAAGAACGGGGGGTTGGGGGTTGGAGTCACTAAAATCTCTGGAGATAGTTCGACGGTGGTTTCGTTCTCCGGTGATGATCGAATTAGACTTTCCCAAGGTAGTGTTATTAACTTTGTTACGAAAATCGGTGACTCAGAGAGTTCTTCCACTATTGTCTCATTGTTAATTGAACTTATTGTGTAAATACTAATATATTGAAATAAATTTAACTATGAACGAATCACCGCTTCCAATTGTCAATACCGATCCACCAACACTGTATCCAACTCTCAATACCACTCACCAACACTGTATTCAAACTCTCAATACCACTCCACCAACACTGTATTCAATTAACGAAAAAAGTTCAGATTTTAGGTTGAATAATATCGTCGCTATGCAGGATAGTTTTAGTTAGAGAATGTGCAAATAGAAAAAGACACTCTAATAAATATAGGCGCGCGGCAAACATAGCTGAAGCATCTAGTACGGTTCTGGCAAGTGTTTCTGTGTTGTGTGGGGCGGGGACTGCTGCAACGCTATCTACAATTGTAATGATTCCACTTGCAGGGGTTTTGAGTGGAATTACCGTTTTATCTGGAACACTTTGTATGGTAATTAGGGCGGCGGGTGGAAAACGAGTGGTCGAGAAAAAAAGTAGAAAACATGATAGAATAATCCGTTCTCGCTAGGTCTAAGAAAAATAGCATCGACGTTATGGTGTCCAAAGCGTTGGCGATAAGAAAATATCAAATTTAGAGTTTGAATCCGTGGTGGAAGAAATGGGGAGATAGAAGAATTAAAAAATGATATAGGATCAAGGCGGGCGCGCGCCACCATGCCAAAAATTGAGTGTACTGATTGGGAAATTTAGGGTAAGGGTAATTGGAAATAAAGTCGGAGGAAATGTTACAGCACCATTATTAAAATAATTAATTAAAAAAATAAAATAATAAAATAAAATAAAATAAAAATAATAATTTAAAAAAAAAAAAAATAATTCTTTAATTTTATAATTTTCCTAATTTTTTCAAAATTATATTGGTGCAGTAACAAATTTACATACCTATACAACATGTGTTTTTCACTGAGAATTATCGGCTCTGTTTACCTCGGCTATCAATTTACGCATGTGCCATAACCCGTGTAATTGAAACATTGTCGTTACAACATAAATTAATTACTATGTAATAATAGGGAGTGTTCATCTTTAAATTATTAAAAAAAAATATAAAATTAATTATAAAATAACGAACCATCACATGTTTTCTTTCGCCAATAGGTATTAATAAATAATTATAATATGCACACCATTTGTATGTTGTATAGGAAACTGATGAGTATATATATGTTTGTTGACCTTACAACAATTGGTCTCATCTCGTGCATGCCATGTTGTTGATCCGGTATGACGTCCGTCTCGTCTGTTTAATGGTAGCAGTCTATGCATATGTGTGTATTTGGCGATGTAATTGTGTAGCTCAAAGTGCCGGCCTAAAAGATTTCTGCCTAAGAGCTTTGCAATTTCGGAAACCAAATTCACACATAGGCTCGTCTTACTTCGCTTGGTTTCTCTTAATAGAGTAATTGGCAATGGGGTTCAAGGCGACCCAGAATGTGAGCCAACAGATGCGTGGGCTTAAGAAAGGTCCCAACACCTCCCAGTGGCTGGGTGCCGGCTAGAAATCTGCCCAGTCGCTGGGTGTTGTGCACGAGTGGAGGCTTTTGCTATTTTTTTTTTAATTTTTACAAATTATTAATATCTTTATAAGCGATATCGTAGAAATGTATATTTCGTAAAACGAATCGTTGGGTTTTAACAATTTTATATAATACACCTTAGTTTCATATCCGTCTTAATGTTTGTATTTGCCTCTTGTATGGTTGACATAATTGCTGGTATAATATTGTAAATGCAACGTTTTTATCGGAGCGTAATAAATTACGCTGATATTTCATGTATTCGATATCGCCTAGTGTTCTCATTTTATAGGAAGAATATATAGGACTATAACCCCCGTATTCTTCGTAAAGTTCTTCAACACAGTTATTAAAAAAATTTATAGTATATATTACAGTAGTATAGAGGGATTCAAAATGATACCACTATTACAGTGTGTTTATGTTTCATCCTGGAAGACGTAATCGTGTAATCTCTCTATAAAATGGACACCTAATTTACATGTTCATAACACGTGTAATTGGAACATTGTCGTCTGCTTATAACATAAATTAGTTCTGTTCAATAATTTTCAATTTCTTCTAATAATTTTCCAATTTCTTCGTTAAAAGCGATATTGTAGAAACGCATATCCGTAAACGAATCTTTGATTTTAAACGTTTTATAAAATTAGTTTGATAATGTTTCGGTAGTGTTTCTCCGATCCTATTTAGTCGCTTCATTATATAAAATTTGATACTATACCGGCGACATAATTGCCGGTTTAATATTGTAAATGCAACGTTTTTATCGCAGCGTAATAAATTACGCTGATATTTCATGTATTCGATATCACATAGTATTGTCATTTTACCGTGTTTTAATACTGTAGAAACAACAGCGTAAAAATCCTTCATCCAAATCATATAAACGTCCAATTCGTTGTGTATTTTATTATCCATTTTGTTATAATATTTTATTATAACCTATTAAATTTATATGTTCAATTGGACGTGAAAACAACATGATGTATTTATGACACCAATTTTGAATATTTCGTGGTTGGTGGGAGACAATTTCCTCGTTAACCAATTTTTGATTTTTCGGGGGGTGGTGGAGTAGTATATAGGGAGGAGAAATGATACCACCGTTAGGTGGTATCATTTTGACTCCCTATATACTACTCATGGATTTGCTATAGCATGATACAGGGTCACCTGAGGAATGCATGTATGAAATGTCAAGGTGTTAGATGAAATGAAGCAGAAACATATTTACCACAACGTTAAGTTTGTGGACAGACTAAGTTTGTGACCTTGACCTTGGGGTAAGAAGAGGGTGGTCGGTTGTGGATTTGCTACAACATGATAGAGGATCATCAGATAAATGGATGTATGAAATATCAACGCGTCTTAGAGGAATGCATGTGTGAAATATTAAGAATTTTTTATGAAAGAAATTGAAGTTATAACATATTTCTCTGATGTTAAGTTTTGTAAAGAGCAATGTGTGTGTGAAATGTGAGATCCGAGCAAAGAAATAGAAGTTATAACCAATTTCTCTGATGTTAAGTTTTGTAAAGAGATTAAGTATGTGACCTTGACCTCGAGATCAGCGAGGATTTGTCACAGCATGATAGTAGAGCCTTAGAGGAATGCACGAGTGAAATATTAAGAATTTTCAATGAAGGAGTGAGTGAGTGAGTGAATAGGGTTTAACGTCCGCTTTTCTGACATAGAGGTACAAGCCTCAGGGAGTCTACACGCAGACGGGGCAACGGGGTCGAGTCCCGTATCCACCTGTCCAAGGGGGGTAAATCCCAACTTCAGAACTCAATATTTACAATCAAAATATATATTCAGTCCTGAAATTAGAACAACCTGATCTGGTGCCAGGCCCTCGCCACACCAGCATCATTTATCCCATCCCCTAAAAGTAATAGGATTAGCGCTAATCTTACTTTTATATATGGGGCATAGCCCGACTCAACTCTCACATACAAGAAAGCCAAAAATGTACATGAGGGCCAAATCCGGTATAGTGGGTTCCGGAAAGTATGAACCCAATCGTTAAGCCAGTTTAGTCGCCTTTTACGACAAGCAATGGCTACTGCAGCACTATTCTCAGGATCAGTTGATCCCGCCCCGGTGCCTGCACGGGGCCTATAAAGTGTGATAGAAGGTATAACAACAGATGAAAGGTTAACAAGCGTTGTCAGAAGACAACGAAGCTTGCCTGTTGGCAGCCTTCATTCGAACTTGGCACAGTTGTATAAAAAACATGAATATTATATAACTTGACCTTGGGTTAAGGGGTGTGCGGTGGATTTGTTATCAGATGAATGCATGTATGAAATATGAAGGCGCTTCCTGTAAAGAAACAGAAATTATATGAAATTTACCCCTAAGTTTATGAAGTGTGTGACCTTGACCTTGGGGCAATGAGTGGGGGCTGGGTTGTGGAGTTGTTACAACATGATAGAGGGTCATCAGATGAATGCATGATTGAAATATAAAGGTGTTCCAAGAAAAGAAACAGAAGTAATAATTTACCCCAACGTAAAGTTTATGAACACACAAATCAGACAACTGTATGTATGAAATATCAAGACGTTCCCTCTAAAGAAACAGAAGAGAAGTTCCCTGTAAAGAAACAGAAGTTTGCACCAACATTAAGTTTATGAACGCATTATATTTGTGACCTTGACCTTGAGGGGGGGGGGGGGGGGGGGGGGGGTCTGGGTAGTTGAGGGTCATGGATTTGCTACAGCATGATAGAGGTCATCAAATGAATGCATTTATAAAATAGCAAGGTGTGCCATGAAAAGAAACAGAAGTTATACAAAATTTAACCCAACGTTAAGTTTATGAACGCACTAAGTCGGTGAGTTTCTACAGCATGATAGCTATTCACATGAGGAAAGCATGTATGAATGTGCTAAGTTTGTGACCTTGACCTTGGGGAAAGGGGTGGGGGTGGGTCTTGGATTTGCTATAGCATTTGAATGCATGTATGAACTATCAAAGCATTCCCTGTAAAGAAACAGAAGTTACACAACATTTACCGCAACATTAAGTTTATGAACATGCTAAGTTTGTGACCTTGACCTTGGGGTAAGGGGTGGGCGGTGGATCATGGATTTGCTATAGGTTCTGGGCTGGGTTGTGGGTCATGGATTTGCTACAGCATGATAGAGGTCATCAAATGAATGCATTTATAAAATAGCAAGGTGTGCCATGAAAAGAAACAGAAGTTATACAAAATTTAACCCAACGTTAAGTTTATGAACGCACTAAGTTGGTGATTTTCTACAGCATGATAGCTATTCACATGAGGAAAGCATATATGAATGTGCTAAGGTGAAATATTAAGCATTTTAGATGAAGGAAATAGAAGTTATAACTTATTTCTCTGATGTTAAGTTTTGTAAAGAGACCAAGTATTTGACCTTGACCTTGGGATCAGCGGGGGTTGGACGGTCATAGATTTGGCGCTGCATGTGCATGTTAGTAGAGCCTTACAGGAATGCATGTGTGAAGTATTAATCATTTTAGATGAAAGAAATAGAAGT
Source organism: Conchocele bisecta (assembly GCA_029237695.1). Classification (NCBI taxonomy): domain Eukaryota; kingdom Metazoa; phylum Mollusca; class Bivalvia; order Lucinida; family Thyasiridae; genus Conchocele; species Conchocele bisecta. The sequence continues at coordinate 35,040,476 of CM055277.1, forward strand.
TATAACATATTTCTCTGATGTTACGTTTTGTAAAGAGACTAAGTATTTGACCTTGACCTTGGGATCAGCGGGGGTTGGACGGTCATGGATTTGGCACAGCATGGTAGTAGAGCATTACAGGAATGCATGTGTGAAATTATATGAAGGAAATAGGAGTTATAACATATCTCTTTGATGTTAAGTTTAGTGACCAATGGACGGACAACCTGACTCCACTATACCCTCCCCCCTCCCCACCTCCCACAAATCATTGCGGGGGTATAAAAATAACACCTAAAGTGGACCCTTACAAATTTGCGATATGCAGTAACTGAACATTTCTCAAAGGGGCCCATAAATGTGAAAAAAAAGTATTGCGCAAAATTTATTTTTTGTAAGCATCTCCCAAAAGCAGCAGGATCAGTTTGTTTGTTTGTTTGTTAGGGTTTAATGGCCTATCAACAGCTAAGGTAATTTAAGGCCTGGTCAATGGGTTTAGTTCAAAATCCCATATATTACCTGTACAAGTACATGTACATGTTCAAGTACATGTAAAAATGGGGAGAAAATCCCAAAATCAGAACTGAATATTTACAATGAAAAATCAACATATTCAGCCCTGAAATCAGAATAATCCTGATCTTAAGCCAGGCAATAACCCAATTCAACTGCCAGGTAACAAAAGAGCCAAAGATAAAAACGTACCTGAGGGCCAAACCAGGAAAATTGTGATTCCTATAAGGAGGAACCCATACCATTAATTTACGCCGTCACGTTCACCCGACCACCACCCACTGCAGGATTAGTAATAATCTTACTCCTTTTAGAATTTTGCTCTCTGGATGTATCGTGCATACATAAATGAAGGGAATTTGCCATCCAACTTCGGATATTTAATAAATATAATGCAGCCAACTGTTTACCAGGCTACTTTGTGATATCTACAACTTCAATGAATCCAAGATGGCTGCCATTTTATGTTGTGCTGATCATGCGAATCAATTGGCACACACTGCCTGTCTTGATCAGTTTCGGTACCAAACAAAGTGGACCGGACACGATGTTCAGTAGACGACATATATTCAGAAGATAATTAACGTTTTAATATATATGAGAAGTAGTGGCGGCCAGTGTTAATCTACTAACAGCATTCATATCATTTTGAACATGTACCTGTAATACTGGAAGGGAAATGATACTACTATATCTGACACATACAAGCTGACACTTTGAAAAATATATACTTCTTATTTTAAAGGAATACATAATTTGTTTAAAACAAAGATGGCCGCAATTTTACGGGCATTTCACTAAGTCATTATATCAATGAGTGCATAATGTTCCAGTCCGAAATTAAACGTTACAATGTTGTTTAGACTGCCATGTGCTAATTATATATGCTGAAAGTATTTTAGTTGAACATATATATATATATTACATTACTGTCCGCTCGTCTTTAAAATAAAAATAAATGTATACGCTATTAGTAAAAAATTATAACTTGTGTGCATCCAGAAAGGCATTGTTTATTAATGCACAAATGAACCAGCTTTCTAATGACATATTTCACAACCGAATTGACCAAATGGTTCTTTAGATATAAGCAAAGTCCTAGAACTTTATGACTGCATCTCGTATAAGTTGTTTTGGTAGTTTCGGCGAGGCTCGTAGATATGTTGACACGGTCTGTAATGTTAAAGTTCAAAGCACAAATAATAAACTTCTTGATTGCTTTGACATCATTTTTCACCGAGGCCAGTACAGCAATGGGTAAGGAGAAACTATTAAATTAATAAAGTGATATATAGTGTTCACTACATGTTCAAACAGGTATGTCAGACTCGTATAATTTATGACATTCATATCATAAGTTGGTTGCATGGACTGTCATTTATATTCCATGTTTACGTACACAAAGTAGTAAAACAGAACACTGTACAACAGTAATGTAGTGTTGACATTTAAATCTTTCATTTAGTCTCATGTGGCGGTAACATCACGTTTATATTAAATTGCCGCTGAATGCGCATGATGTATGTTATATTATATTAAATGGATATATTACGTAATTTTTCTTAAACTTGACATTAGTCATATGCAATTTGTGCATTTTATTACTCAGGTAAACGTTCCTTCACAGTATGCCGTGCATGGTAATGCATGTGGCACAACACAAAATGGAATAACATGTGATGCAATATGCTCTTAAAACAGGTACATTATTACCAATCGGCGTTGGTAGGCGACATTACACATTGAATCATCAAACAAAAAACCTGGACTGTCCCAAAATAGTATGATAAGCACAAATTATACTGTATGTTAATGATACAATAGGGTACATGTATGTAGTAGAGTTTCTAGTTATACTAAAACAGATATATAATAACAATTATTATTTTTATTCCGCCGATACTGACAGATGAGTATTGCGACTTAGTTGCATTACTACAAATATTGTACGAAATGGTGGCCATCTTGAAATTATGCAAATCATATTTACCTTACACGAGCATTGAGAAACTTTCTGCGGTATGCCAATGATGAAACTGATCGGTATGCTCTCGTCTCAGATGTTTTGTGTAATACGTGAAAATAGGTCTGAATTTCATAAAATTGCTGTTCCAATTTTACAATGATGGATATGTTAAATACAGTCAAACTTGCACAAGCGTCCACGTGCATTAAGCGACTTTTGTCTTATGCGACCACTTTTAATTCCCCCCGACCATTTGTCCCATATAATGATATAATATAGTGTATGAAGCAACCACTGGCCAAATATTTTGTAACAAACAGCAATGGTCGTTTGTAATAAACGACCATTAATTGACAGGATGTCACTTTCTCCAGGTAGCCTCAAGCGTGTGACAAACAAAGGAAACAAATCCCCTGTCACTGTCAAAGTGTGAATGGTGCATTGTTTATGATTATTGACCTGAAACCTCATTCTGATTCGCTCGTTTCCTTAGTGGTTACTAAAGGGAATTAATTCATCGTCGCTTAGCACATGGGAACAACAGGACTGGTCGCTTAGCACAGGGGAAAACATCTTCACTCATTTAAAACAAATACTTTTTTTTGTTGTGTCGGAAGTGATCGCAGTCACTACTACCTATTTGCGATTTCAGCTGGGCGATTTTATTTTGCAGTAACATTCTTTCATCTATTTTGATAAAATAAAGCCTGAATAAGTCAGAAAAGTGCACATTAAACATTACCGGTAGTATTCTAATGTATTTATTTCTATGTTAATGTTTAATATTCGCGAATTCCTGATTCGGCCATTTTGGATTTACACACTTCTCTTTTCATTATAAACTTTGTTTATAAGCATTGTATAGCATGTCAGTTACTGTTGGTTTCCGATAAAGTGACAAGGGCAAAGGTCACAGGAGATTCCATATTGAACAAAAATATGTAAAGTAGGTTTGTAAAAAGTGCAAAACTGACATTGGCTCGACGATGTAGCAAGTATGTGACCAATATTGGCCCGAAATATATTCAAACAACATTCAGGCATATTCTGAATCAATTTGTCACTTTTGTTGTTACGTATTTGTTAACATAGGAAGTAGTGAGCACAGGCACTCGAATCGTATGTGTATCACACCAACATACGTCAAGCACTCCATGGGCAATGCATGCATGATAAGTCCATATAAATCGATAACAGTACACCTGTGATTTCATTATCTAATTTTAGAACATACAAGCACTGTTATACATACATGCGCCTATATCGACCTGTTGACCAAGACATAAAATTTGTATCTGATTCATGTAGCTTAGTGGTTACAGTTATATTTTTTTTATTAATCTTTTGTTGAGGGTTGTGGGTTCGACACCACCAGTGTTGTGTCTTTTTTATTGGACCCCCCCCCCCCCTCCCACAGGCATCGGAAGCAAATTAATATTGGGGAGGCGAATGTCGACCCGAGCGAAGCGAGTTAGTGATAGGGAGGTGGGGGGGTCCGGAAAATTGTTAAATTATAGATGCCATTTCGGCATTCTGCTTCATTTACCTTTTATTGTTGGTCCAAATATTGGGGCGGCACTCGCCGCCCCTGCCACCCAACTTCCGACGCCTCTAACTTCATACTCCCACATATCAGCCGTTGTTACGGTAATAAGTTTATTTTATTAATATTATTTAATGTATCTGATAGAAACATTTTTTCACATACGTTCGAAAACTGATATTTTCATGTACGTATATTGCATAATGTCATTTGAATCGTCTTAGTTACATCCATATGTCTGTCTGGACCACATGTATACGCGCAACCAATATCTTCCCTGCTCCGGGGGTGATGAACATATGACGTGTGGTGTGGGTTTAGTCAGCCAAACATTTCCAACGGCCGACAATTAGGAGGGCAATAAACCCGAGGATGTGTATATTTGATGCCCTGAAAAGTTCCCCCCCCCTCCCATACCCGTCTCGTACTGTTGTTTCTATGGCATACCTACAGGCGACAATTTTATAATATGTCTAAATCCCGGTTTTGTTTCACTATGATAGATACATTGATTGTTTAGTAAATTATTTGTGAACACCGTACGCCCCGATCTGACTGCGTGGTCTGTGATGCAGTTGACCCAGTGCACACGGCACAAGGACCCTTTGTCTATAAAATACAAAAAAAATGTGAGAAAACGTTGAATCAGCTATGAATAAAAAAATAAAACCAAATAATAATTATTCCGAGGCTGAAACTCACACAAAAGAAACACAACAATTAGAATGCATTTACCGAGAGCGCTACCATCAGAGTTGTAGGGACAATCATGCTTTTGCTTGCGCAAGAGTGTGCAATCAAAATGAATCAACTATCGATACATTGTACATTTACAAATATGGAATTTATTGTTGTTTACAATCACATGTTTCAACAGTCAACCAGTCGGTAATTTAAATTATCTCCCAAGCTATCAGGGGCATATATTTTCAAGCTCTAAATTGCTCTAGATAAGGCGTCGATTTGATCACCTAAAATGACTGCAAAATGGCTACATCCCTAAAAAGCTAAAACAGACATAGTCCGCTGACCCCGTGACATGACGTGTCCTTGCCACTTTATCGGAAATCAACGGTATATTATATCAGAATTGTGTTTGCATTAACCATTCATTGACTGTTGAAACAACGACATTGCATATAAATATCCCAGAAACTATGCGTCATATTGTATATGCAATATAACACATTTATATCACCAATATTTTGTTTTTGTTGTGTATTATTATTAATACATGTACCAATATGTTAAACAACTTGGGACTGTGGTTTCATATCTGTGTGTGGTGTCAACCAACATATAATGGCACATGCATGCCTGTTCCTTTAACTATTTCATAAAATTCATATAAAATGGCGGCCATGTTGGATTTCTACGCATTATATCCTACTAAAATAGATTGATAAACCTTTAGTTGTCTATCAATTATTAAATGTCTGATGTTGATCGGTATTTGTGCTTTTAAAACTACAGCCACAATAAGATATGCCCCTACATGTAGCATAGCACATTTCATTGGCAGCCATCTTGTTTATGAAAATTACTAGGCTTAAGCTACTACTTCTGAAAGTCTAACATGCAGAAATATATAGTGCAGATGTGTCTGATCACTTTGGTAACAAAAATCTTTGGTGCGCAATAATAACTAGATGGCCGCGGCCTGCATGTCGCGCCTTGTGGCGAGGCATGGACACTAAAAAAAAAGATATAGTATAACGAAAAACTTTAACCAAAAAACTTAACCAAAAAGTTTAACAGGACACACGTACGTACGTACCTACGCCAAAGTGCCGACTATATCGCGCTTTCCGCGGTATATCGGGCGGGAAAAAAAACAAAAACTTCAAAGTAATTTGACCTTGACATTGGGCACAGGGGCCGCACGGGAGTTGGGTAGAATGAAAATATAGATGATGATACAAAACCCATGTGAAGTTTCAAGGACAATGGGCAAAGCAGTTGCAGAGATATAGTATAACGAAAAACTTTAACCAAAAAACTTAACCAAAAAACTTAACCAAAAACTTTAACCAAAAAACTTAATAAAAAACTTCAAAGTAATTTGACCTTGACATTGGGCACAGGGGCCGCACGGGAGGGGGGTAGAATGAAAATATAGATGATGATAAACACCCATGTGAAGTTTCAAGGTAATGGGCAAAGCAGTTGCAGAGATATAGTATAACGAAAAACTTTAATCAAAAAACATAACCAAAAAACTTAACCAAAAACTTTAACCAAAAAACTTAACGAAACAACTTAACCAAAAACTTTAACCGGACACACGTACGTACACGTACGTACGCCAAAGTGCCGACTATATCGCGCTGTCCGCAGCAGCGCAAGCGCACAAAAATTTAAAAACAAAAACTAACCAAAAAACTTCAACCAAAAAACTTAACCAAAAAAATTAACCAAAAACAAACCAAAAAAACTTAACCAAAAAACTTAACCAAAAACTTTAACCAAAAAACTTAACCAAAAACTTCAAAGTAATTTGACCTTGGGCACAGGGGCCCGCACGGAAAGGGGGTAGAATGATAGATGATGTTAAACACCCAGGTGAAGTTTCAAGGTGGGCCAAAGCAGTTGCAGAGATATAGATAACCGAAAAACTTTAACCCAAAAAACTTAAACAAAAACTTCAAAATAATTTGACCTTGACATTGGGCACAGGGGCCGCACGGGGGGGGGGGGGGAGAAGAAAAATATAGTGATGATAAACACCCATGTGAAGTTTCAAGGTAATGGGCAAAGCATTGCGATATATATAACGAAAAACTTTACCAAAAAACTTAACCAAAAAACTTAAACAAAAACTTTAACCAAAAAATCAAACCAAAAAACTTAACCCAAAAACTAACCAAAGACTTAACCAAAGAACTTAACCAAAAACTTAACAAAAAATTTAATAAAAAAACAACTTAAACCCCCAACTAAAACTAACCGGAACACCAGTCGTACCGTAAAGTAAGTACGCCAGTGCGTATATCGCGCTTTCCACAAGCGGGCGCGACAAAAACTTAACCAAAAACTTCCAAGTAATTTGACCTTGACATTGGGCACAGGGGCCGCACAGGAGGGGGGTAGAATGAAAATATAGATGATGATAAACAACCATGTGAAGTTTCAAGGTAATGGGCAAAGCAGTTGCAGAGATATAGTATAACGAAAAACTTTAACGAAAAACTTTAACCAAAAAACTTAACCAAAAAACTTAACCAAAAACTTTAACCAAAGAACTTGACCAAAAACTTTAACCAAAAAACTTAACCAAACAACTTAACCAAAAACTTTAACCGGACACACGTACGTACGCACGCACGCACGCACACACACACACACACACGCACGCACGCACGCACGCACGCACGCACGCACACACGCACGCACACACGCACGTACGTACGTAACGTACGTACATACGCCAAAGTGCCGACTATATCGCGCTTTCCGCAAGCGGCGCGACAAAAACCCTATTTTATGCTGGTACACCCAGAACCTATACTCTGTTATACAATAACAGAGTACAGTAGTGGGTATATATGGTATGTGTTGTGTGGTTGGCCAGGTAAAAGTGATACATTGCGATTTTCTGTGTATGAGGCTATTTACAATGGTGGTTCATGTTGTTAAAAACACAGGCACAAACCTGTCCAGAAAATGGACATATTTTACTGTTTGGTGTAATACAATTGATAGGAGTGGCTTTTCTACATGTGATTAACTACATTATATCATATGTACCGTACTTCACATTTTGCGTTTTGTGTCAAACGCCAGAAGAGGTGAAAGTGACTGATGGCTTGAACACACAAAGATGGCCGATTTCGCCACTCCATGTGCCATAATTATAGCATACAGTAACGAGGCAGTGTTGACATATCAGTGATTCTATATTTTATGTACATCTGGTGTCCCGGTGTAATTTACTGACAAATCACACAATTTATAAGGCTTTTCTTCAGTAAAGAAACTATGTATAATACCAACAATCCATTAACAGTATTTACAATTCTTGATATGTGTCTTTAGTTATTATTTTCTGTTTTTGGCATACGTGTGGTGCACCAAATGGGCATGTCCCGGTCATCAATCAGCACAGTTTACATTAAACTTATTCTGCAATAAATTTGCCTTTTGTTGTCAAAAATACTGACGTTAATGTATCTGTCCCACGAAATCGAACCATTACCATTACGCTGAACAAAAAATGTAAAATCAGAGTAACCTCCCTTTCCTACTCTCAGCTACTAATGCAATGAACACTGTTGGGCGCGGGATTTATAAATAAACACGGTGGTAACACAACTTAAGTCATTGCCGAGAACGAGGCCGGTCTGTATTCGGAATTTTAAGGTTACACATTACATGCATCATTATCGTTCGGGGTTTATACACGTCCATATGTATGTAGGTCGGCTGAAACCAAAAGGGTGGATAGACACACTTACAATGTTGCATTTGCATATTCTACTTTCGTAATGCGTTGTATACAGAGGGGTGAAAAATGGGAGTTTTTAAAGAAAAATTATTTCCATTACGGTCATTTCCGTTACAAAATTGTGTAACGGTAATGACAATCGTGTAACGGCAATGATAAATTACCATACTAACCAGTCAGTTCATGTGTCAATTAGATATAAACCAGCTCCCATCAGTTGTTGGTCAGAAGTGGCACATTTATTCAGACCTACAACATTTATATATCAGGATTTAATTAGTAAAAGCTCTGAACAACAAAAAATAGACACAGCTTCCAGGAGTGTGGGTTTCTATTGGCAATCACATTAAAAGTAAACATTAACTTGAAGTTATACTGTACAGCATATGCAAAGTATAAATATGTTTGGTTATATATGCTGTATTAGTATTTTAAATAAATGGAGAGTCAATACCGTTACATTTTGTCATTACCGCGGTGCTATTTATTAAATGTAGCTTTATAACGATGTTTGGTACATGTGGTAAAACAGGGCATTCTGTTACATGCCAAGCTATTTTGTTTTGTTTAACTTTAATAATTCATATTAAATACATGTTGTTGAGAAATTCCACGACTTGCTATTAAATTGCTCTGTTTCAAACTAATACAATTAGCTTACCATATTCTTGACACTTCTTAATAGATGCCCCTTCAGTTTTATGTTTTATGCCGTTGAAAAGAAAAAAATGTAAATGTATTAACGTCATGTAAATGTACGTAACGTAAATTACATTTCTGAGACCCTGGTCCCCTGAAGTGGAAATAAAATACCCGGGCGTCTATTAGAATCACGACTGGCTCCGAAGTCCTGGGTGAACATTTAATAGAGGCAAGTGTTATTCAGCAATGGGAAAATGATAACAAAATATACGATTTTCTTCTATCTGAACAAAAACATATCTAAGGGACGTTACTCTTAAACGTCTGACGGACTTGATTGTACTGTCAGTTTATGGACATTTTGGACCAAGACGTTTCGGCCCACTTTGGTCATTATGGTACACTAGGTAAATATGTTAAAATACTGGTAATGTATATATCAAGCCAGTGTCAATCATTAATGTTGATCAGATTTACGCCTATGGACGTTTCGGACTGTCACCGTTTTGGACCATGGACGTTTCGGCCCGTGGACGTTTCGGCCCGTGGACGTTTCGGTCCATATCAGTGCGATTAATTTCGGCCCACGGCCACGTCCAGAACAAGACATATTTATTTGTGTTCATCTCCTAGGAAATATCGGCCAACAATCCAACATGATGTCAATTTCACCCATATTATACAAGGTGGATTTGAGATGCTTTGAAAATGGCGTCTCCGTAACCGCGTAAAATTCTAATCGCCCTGTGTCCGTGCAAATAGCTACTGCCGATGAGGCACTGTGACACCGGAAACAGTCGAAATTCGCTTTCGATTTTGAAAGTGAAAGTAGCAATTATCTTGTTTTTCCCCAATTTTCAAGGAAGTTGCCTTCGAAATACTGGAAAGGAAAGAAAACTAGTTGGACAATTCTCTCCGATTTCGTTTCAAGTTAGTACTGGGCGTTCATTAGAGGCACTAATTTCGTGAAAATCAGCCAAAAAAAATTGTCATTTTCAAAAAGTGGGGGGTGGGCGTCTATTAGAGCATGGGCAACTATTAGAATCTTTACGGTATATAAAATGATGAGAACAATTGGCTATACTATTATAAATGGAACACCTGGACTGTCATCCAATGGAATAAACACAGTTTAATGAATTATTGGTTCTACCTCGAAATTAGAAAAACAGCACCAAGATGTACCGGTACATACAATATAGAATCACTGATATATGTTATACATATATTCCATCACATTTACGAAGCAATTATCTTTGTATCAAAGGATGATCTGGTATAGAACAGGTCCTTAAGCTATACACTATATCGTTGGACAGACACACAAGCTCGTGAACGTATTTAACTACAAAACAGGTTAATTACATACTTGTGAAAATGTAACTGGAAAATGTGGTCTGTCGACACACATAGGGCCCCTATTTGAGAAACTGTTACAATAACTTTCAAAACAATAAACAGACAGAAGACGGACGGACATACAATCAGTAGCGAGGGTAATTATATTAATGTGAAATGATGTATGAGGTAAGTAATGCATGTGTGCAATATGAAGATATTAGCTGAAGGCAAACAGAAATTATAGGTGATTTGAGAAACTGTTACAAAAACTTGCAAATAAATAAACAGACAGACGGACGGACATATGGTCAGTAGCGAGGGTAATTATATTGTAACAACCCTTCATTGTGTCTGTCTTCAAGAATATGGGATAAACTATACATTCCTGTCCACACAGGGGATTGGTAGTGGGCCCTTGTGAATCGGGATATGGAAATAACTAGCTACTTGGCAATGAAAGAACGACAGTAGCAAATTCAGTAGTAATACCTGATATTTTGATAACACATACAACACAATATTATGCAACACATACAACTGTACGAGGTTGACAATTTATGGTAACAATAATGGTACCGGGATGATACACAGGACTATATCAATCAACAGTTAGTATTCGTAGTACATGTATGCGAGTCAAGACTAACTAACATAGGCGACTATGGGAGCAACTAGACACTAGCAACTGTGTTATAAAAGTTTAGTAAAGCGTACAAGCTCGGACCTATTAGACAGGAATCGAGGGGCTATCATACATTATGCTACCGAGTGGGGGAGTCACATGGTGGGAATCACAAAGCTGGGGTTGGGAATACTGCTGGGTAGGGGAGTCACACAGCGGGAATCATGAAGCTGGGGTGGGAAATAATGCTGGGTGGGGGAGTCACACAGCGGGAATCATGAAGCTGGGGTGGGAAATAATGCTGGGTGGGGGAGTCACACAGCGGGATTCATGAAGCTAGGGTGGGGACTAATGCTGGAGTCACACAGCGGGAATCCCGAAGCTAGGGTGGGGTATAATGCCGGGTGGGGAGTCACACAGCGGGGGTAGGAGGGGATGTGAGGCTAGGGTTGGGAGTCACACAGCAGGTGGGCATGACTTAGGGGTGGGGACACACAACAGGGATGGGAGGGGGAGGGCACGAAGCGAGGGTGGGGAGTCACACAGCAGGGGTTCACGAAGCTTGGGTGGGGAGTCACACAGCAGGGGTTCACGAAGCTGGGGTGGGGAGTCACACAGCAGGGGGTCACGAACCTGGAGTGGGGATCACGACACTAGCTGAGTGGGGGACACACAGCAGCTAGGACTCTTGATGATGGGGTGGGGATCACACAGCATGGATGGGAGGGGGGCACTGTGCTAGGGTGGGAGTCGCACAGCAGGGGGTCACAAAGCTTGGGTCGGGAATCGTATCGCACTGGGGAACAAGTGGGTGGGGTAATGGGATATTGGCATTGTCATGGTTCCAGCCAATATTAATAATCAGTAGGGCCAAAATCACGTTCAAATTATCACATAATGGACCATTCGTATCATCATCAATAAGCAATGGTTAAGGGAGTGGATATTTGGGCCTTGGGAGTTCTGAGACGCGAGTTGCGTCTCGAGTTGCGTCTCTCGGGACAAAGTCGACAACCGACAGATTTCACTCCTATTTATAACCTTCGGTGCGAATGTTGTCCGCGAATCCAGCCCTTTGATTGGCTCGTCAAGACTCCCGAGGACAACATTCGGACAATGAGAACCATATTTGGAATCCGCGGACAACATGTGAAAGTTGTCCACTATTCCGCACAGTGGATTGGTTGGAATGTATAATTGGATACCCGGACTTTCCCATTTTGACGAAATGTGAAAGTTGTCCCCCATCGTCTATTGGTCAGATTGGTTTGACGGAAATTATCAAGCTTAAACAGATTTACGCAGTATAAAATGGCGGCCGTGTTCAACACACACAGGAAATGTCAACAAACAATTGTGAATTGTAACTAACTAAACAAGTTTCCTGGTGTATGAAGACGCCGATAATAAACTATTGACAGTTGTGAACATCCAGGCATGCATCGGAGATCGTGGTAAGTTGTGTGCACAAAATGACAGACGTGTTTTGTTGTCCAAAATGAGTGATAAATTTGAAGCGAGGAATACGCAACACACAGGCGTGTATAGCGATGCTTCGCTTCGCTGGCTGGGTCGCTTCATTACCCCGCCTGCTCGTCCTCGAACTCATGAACAAAATATGATGATTTAATACATGCTGCACAGCCTGAATGTCACCTATCTGTATAAAAATATATAGCTATTTACATACAATAAGATACATCACCAACATGCCACAAGCATGTATCAATGCTTTGCAGTCTGGTCTCTCCATTTTACTGGAGTCAATTAACATAGTGCGTGTGAGGCAATAACATGTTACACTAATGAGACTGCAGACTATTAGATTTGAATGAAGATATTAACTGAAAGCAAACAGAAATTATAGGTGATTACAGAAACTCTTACAAAAACTTTCAAAAAATAATCGGACAGACGGACAGACGGACAGACGGACAGACGGACAGACGGACGTACTTTGTGGGGTTCCTAACCCTAACCCATCCTAAATCAAACCCCATAAAGATCAATCAAACAGAAAAAACAACCCCATAAGACAAAATAACCCCACAAGAGCAATTCAGAACGGGTTTAAAACAGAATAAGCATCTCTTAACAAGTCCATCACTGTGTGGTTAACGTCACAATGTAGCTCTCGTTTGCTCGGACAGACGGACGGACGGGACGGGACGGGACGGGACGGGACGGGACGGGACGGGACAGACAGACAGGGCGAAACCTTGGTGGGGCCCTAATAAGCCCTATTTTGTCAAATATGACACTGTAATAATATCAATGCTAAATGCGCCATAAACCATTATAAAGTATAAAACAGGTTCAAAATAAATTTTATTTGTGGACTTTTTTACATGTTACTCTTATTGTTATTATGCTGGCCACTTTGAATTTGGCCACCATTTTGTGCACCCTAATTTGTTTAATCCTAAGACTACATCTTTAAAAGGTCACATTACAAACTATCACTTATTTTCTTCAAAATGCTCTAAAAACAACAACGACGACCCTAATAACCGATTTCCGGTTCGTTTGAATTTTTCGTGATATTGAGATTTCTCATATCGCACCTTATCGGACACATATGCCATGCAATTAATTGGTTATCGCTTATCTCTCTGTTACTGCGACCTACTGGTGCGACGTGGCGCTGTAAAAATAACCGCTATGACGTAGCAGTAGAACAGCTTACCTGATTGGTGGTTGAAGGTTTCTTATATAATATCGTTTGGATTTACAGACATCATGTATTTGTTGCATAATTTATTCGTTTTTGTCGTTTAATATGTACGTTAATCATTATTTTTTCCTTCGCCTAGTTATACTTCGATTATTTATACGGTGGTTGCAATCGACGGCGACGACTATCTGTGCGGAAGTCGGTTGTAATTCACGGTCAAACAGACAGCAGAGCCAGAATCAGAAAAAATGTGAAATTAAATGTTATATTTCTATTTTGTTTTTACAAAATGCTGACATAATCTCCGACATTTCGTAAATTGATTCTGCAATGCTTTGCAAAATGTTACTTTCGCATACTTTGACAATTTCGAGTTGAAATAATCAGTGACACGCGTGTGTAGTTATGTTCAAACGGATGCCGCCGGAGGTCATTAATAGTTCGGCATAGCAAACAACTTATCCGATGATTTGACCGCAGGCAAATAGGGAATCCATTTTGTTTATATGTCCTAGTCAGTGACAGACGTGTGAAGCTACGTTCAAACGGGTGTCAACAATAATGCGGCAGGTGTATATTGAATCCGCGAGGCCACACCTATGCCAAGCTGATTGGTTGAGTCCAATTTGACAGACATTGTAGAATAGATACACTGTGCACATCAGGGTGCTTTCTACAGTTTCGAAAATCCAATCTTGATGTGTTTGTTTTTACACATGAATGAATGTTATATTGCAGGACTAAAATTGTGTAACTTGAATGTCCACTCGCTTATTTTCCCGTAAATACTGTTTTCGAATACTAAAATATAACTAAATCACATATTTTGTTCGTTGACAGATAAAAATAATTAAAAGTATACATGTATATTCAATTTTCACATGTACAGTACATTCTTTACTATTTCTAATCTATTTTCCTACTGACTTGTTTCAAATAAATAGAAAATGTTTGGACTCGATGTTAAAAACTAAAGATGTTTTCCAGAAGAAAATCGTTGTTTTGCCAAATGGGGGTTACGTCGAAGCTTGGTTCTATATGTGGCTGTGACTGGAGAAATGGGGTTTGTGTGATTTGTGACCAGTGTAGGTCCTAATGAAATATAACACTCCTGTAGTCTAAATACGATCTAGATTGCATTTTAGTGTGTTTTATTGAAGGAATACCGAAAAGTGAAGATCCTGTTCAGACTGTGCCGATGTACAAGGTGAACTGATGTTGACACAATTTCAAACAACACCCCACCCCCGTGGCAATTAGAGCGACTAATTTTCCCACTGCTGTCACCCCGGGCTTTCCTTAATTGACCCCATGTACAGCTTTGTTTCATTGTAAGTGGACAATTGCCTACAAGAATGACGTTATGACAGTTTGACCAGCATAGTACCAAATCCATCTATGTACCTGACAGCTCTGATAAGTGTATACTATGTTGCCTGTCTGATTTAGCATTATATATAAGTACTATCGGGGAAAACATAGATTAAAACCTGACGATGTAAATATAAATGATGTATATACAGACTGGTTTTGTTTGTTCGTTTGTTGGGGTTTAACGGCCTATCGACAGCTAAGGTCATTTAAGGCCGGGTCAATGGGTTTAGTACTAAATCCCATATATTTCCTGTACAAGTACATTTTGAATGACCTTGAAATGACCTTGAAAGTGTCCGAAAAAAATGGCACCCGCCTTTTTCGTAAAGTTAGATCCCAGATGAATACAAAACCACTAACAAAGAAAAATTAACATGAGGTGCCGGACAGGCCCGTACGCAGGATTTTCTATTAGGGGGTGCGTCAGGGGCGAGCCGCACGTAGTGGAGCGAGTACACTAGGGGGGTCCGGGGGCATGCTCCCCCTGAATTTTTTTAAACCTAGATGGCCTGAAATGCACTCTCCTGCATTTGATGTCATTTAAATTCGGATTTCAACGATGGTAAATTGTGACATTTTCATGCAAATTACCTGTATATTAATGCATTTCAAGATTTGTTTGAAAAATAGCGGACCTTGGCGAATTTTGGGGGGTGCGTACCCCCCGTGTACGGGCCTGCTGGATTCTGAGCAATTGCCCCCAGACTACAAGTTGTATTTATTGATTAGTTAACCATTGTGTAACTAATATGTTTGTACGAGAAGCGAGAGTAGATTGCAGTGAGTTAGCTGTGTCTACGTACCAGTGTCCGGAGTGGTGGCGGTGAGGCTGCCGCCAGGCCGCTGGCTGCTGGTGGAACCTGTCTGGCCGCAAGCCTTATCCTGTGATGATGACACTGGCTGTGAAAGTGGAGGTTCACTGTGTTGCTCACTGCTGTCACCACTGGATGCTGCCTCTTCTCTCACTGATCGCTGCCCGGCTGCTACTTTGTTGCCATCATAATAATAAATCGTAATCATCGTAATACCCACATCAAAACCAGTCTCTTCACCAACAAATGCCCAATGTTTTATGACTACGAACATTGCGATTAAAACAAGAGTGCAGGAGGTCACAAAATATGCTCGTCCAAGCATGGTCATATACGTGGAAAGTTTTGACAAAACTAGAAAATGTGGTCTGTTGACGCACTTAGGGCCCCTATGTGGAAGGATCTATCGTTACACAAGGAAGGCATGTGTGCAACATGAAGATATTAGCTGAAGTCAAAGAGAAATTATAGGTGAAACTGTTACAAAAACTTCAGTAGCGAGGTTAATTGTATTAATATGGAAGGATGTATCGTTATTAAGTAATGCATGTGTGCAATATGAAGATATTAGCTGAAGGCAAACAGATATTACCGTATAAGTGATTTGAGAAACTTCTACAAAAACTTTCAAAACAAGAAAATGTGGCCTGTCAGCACACGAATGCCCCCGGTGGCAGATTGAAGAAACTGTGGCAAAGTTAATAATAAATTTGAATATGAGAAAAATTTGTGAAGGTCAAAAGGTCAAGGTCATATTAAGTACAGTATGGATGTGTGGTATTTGTGCACAATTATGATGTACTGAAATACTATAGTGATCCTTCAAGGGATATAGAAGATATGACAGAATTGAGAAAGTTCTTAATGTGTGAGGTCAAGGTCATATTAAAGGCAGCATGGATGTGTATGATGTACACACATACCCGAGGTGACTGTGATGATAAAGCCTACACACATACCCGAGGTGACTGTGGCGATAAAGCCTACACACATACCCAAGGTGACTGTGGTGATAAAGCCTACACACATACCCAAGGTGACTGTCGTGATAAAGCCTACACACATACCCGAGGTGACTGTGGTGATAAAGCCTACACACATACCCAAGGTGACTGTCGCGATAAAGCCTACACAAATACCCGAGGTGACTGTGGTGATAAAGCTTACACACATACCCGAGGTAGACTTGTCTGTGGTGATAAAGCTTACACACATACATACCCAAGGTGACAGTGGTGATAAAGTTTATACACATACCTGAGGTAGACAGGTC
This sequence comes from Conchocele bisecta, assembly GCA_029237695.1. Classification (NCBI taxonomy): domain Eukaryota; kingdom Metazoa; phylum Mollusca; class Bivalvia; order Lucinida; family Thyasiridae; genus Conchocele; species Conchocele bisecta. The sequence goes on from CM055277.1 coordinate 35,057,659, forward strand.
TGTGGTGATAAAGCCTACACACATACCCGAGTGACTGATGATAAGCCTATACACATACCCCAAGGTGACTGTGTTGATAAAGCCAACACACATACCTGAGGTGACTGTGATAATAAAGCCTACACACATACCCGAGGTGACTGATGATAAAGCCTATACATATACCTCAGGTGACTGTGGTGATAAAGCCTACACATACCCGAGGTGACTGATGATAAAGCCTATACGCATACCTCGGGTGACTGTGGTGATAAAGCCTACACACATACCCGAGGTGACTGTGATGATAAAGCTTACACACATACCCGAGGTGACTGTGATGATAAAGCCTATAAACATACCCGAGGTGACTGTGGTGTTAAAGCATATACACATACCCGAGGTGACTGATGATAAAGCCTTCACACATACCGGAGGTGACTGTGGCGATAAAGCCTACACACATACCCGAGGTGACTGATGCTAAAGCCTATACACATACCCGAGGTGACTGTGATGATAAAGCCTACACACATACTTGAGGTGACTGTGATGATAAAGCCTATACACATGCCGAGGTGATTGTGATGATAAAGCCTACACACGTACCCGAGATGACTGTGATGATAAAGCATACACACATACCAGAGGTGACTGTGATGATAAAGCCTATACACATACCCGAGGTGACTGTGGTGATAAAGCCTATACACATACCCGAGGTGAATGTGGTGATAAAGCCTACACACATACCCGAGGTGACTGTGATGATGATAAAGCCTTCACACATACCGGAGGTGACTGTGATGATAAAGCCTACACACATACCCGTGGTGAATGTGGTGATAAAGCCTATACACATACCCGTGGTGACTGGTGATAAAGCCTATACACATACCCGAGGTGACTGTGGTGATAAAGCCTACACACATACCTGAGGTGACTGTGGCGATAAAGCCTACATACATACCCGAGGTGACTGTCATGATAAAGCCTACACACATACCCGAGGTGACTGTGATGATGATAAAGCCTACACACATACCGGAGGTGACTGTGATGATAAAGCCAACACACCGGAGGTGACTGTGGTGATGAAGCCTACACACATACCTGAGGTGACTGTGGCGATAAAGCCTACACACATACCCGAGGTGACTGTGATGATAAAGCATACACACATACCCGAGGTGACTGTGATGTTAAAGCGTACACACATACCCGGTGTAGACTTGTCTGTGGTGATAAAGCACACATACATATCCGAGGTGACTGTGATGTTAAAGCCTACACACAACATACCCGAGGTAGCTTGTTTGCGGTGATAAAGCACACACACATACCCGAGGTGACTGTGATGATAAAGCCTACACACATATCCGAGGTAGACTTGTCTGTAGCGATAAAGCCTACACACACCAGAGCTAAACTTGTCTGTGGTGATAAAGCCTACACACATACCCGAGGTGACTGTGGTGATAAAGCCTACACACATACTTGAGGTGACTGTGATGATAAAGCCTATACACATGCCGAGGTGATTGTGATGATAAAGCCTACACACGTACCCGAGATGACTGTGATGATAAAGCATACACACATACCAGAGGTGACTGTGATGATAAAGCCTATACACATACCCGAGGTGACTGTGGTGATAAAGCCTATACACATACCCGAGGTGAATGTGGTGATAAAGCCTACACACATACCCGAGGTGACTGTGATGATGATAAAGCCTTCATACATACCGGAGGTGACTGTGATGATAAAGCCTACACACATACCCGAGGTGACTGTGGTGATAAAGCCTACACACATACCTGAGGTGACTGTGGCGATAAAGCCTACATACATACCCGAGGTGACTGTCATGATAAAGCCTACACACATACCCGAGGTGACTGTGATGATGATAAAGCCTACACACATACCGGAGGTGACTGTGATGATAAAGCCAACACACCGGAGGTGACTGTGGTGATAAAGCCTACACACATACCTGAGGTGACTGTGGCGATAAAGCCTACACACATACCCGAGGTGACTGTGATGATAAAGCATACACACATACCCGAGGTGACTGTGATGTTAAAGCGTACACAAATACCCGGTGTAGACTTGTCTGTGGTGATAAAGCACACATACATATCCGAGGTGACTGTGATGTTAAAGCCTACACACAACATACCCGAGGTAGCTTGTTTGCGGTGATAAAGCACACACACATACCCGAGGTGACTGTGATGATAAAGCCTACACACATATCCGAGGTAGACTTGTCTGTAGCAGAGCTAAACTTGTCTGTGGTGATAAAGCCTACACACATACCCGAGGTGACTGTGGTGATAAAGCCTACACACATACTCAAGGTAGAACTGTGGCGATAAAGCCTACACACACCAGAGGTAGACTTGTTTGTGGTGATAAAGCCTACACACATACCCGAGGTAGCCTTGTCTGCAGTGACCCTGGCGCGAGCTTCAATCTCACTGGAGACTGCAGCATTGGCAGCAGCCAGCGTGGTGAAGGTTGTAGCTGCCAGCTCGTTGAATCTCGCCTGAATGTGCTCCAGCGTGTCCGTCTCACTGTTCAGTCGAGTCAGCTGCTCCTCTAGTGTAGCAGCCGTACTGCATTCTGTGTGATAAAAAATTCCAATACTCTGTATGCCATGATATACAAGAAATCAATAACACTGAAAGATGTACCCCTCAAAACTAGTAATGCAAAAGTATAAGTCATTTGACCTTGAACTATGGGCTATGGAATGAAACTATGGATGATGACAAATAAAGTGAAAGTGAATGGGTTTAACATCCCAGCAACAGCTGAGGTCATATAGAGACGAGACCACAGATTAAACCTCATCCGACAGACCAGTGGGATGGAAATACTATGCAAGTATTTTTCACGCCTAGGGTGAGGATTGAACTCACACTCTCCGGTATTGAAGTTCAATGCCATATTCCCATATTCCCATATGACAAATAAGCATTTGATGTTTCATGCCAATCCAACTAACGGTAACGCAAACAAGGGCAATGGTATCACTAAGCTAATACCCTCGCTGGTAGCCTTGATAATAACTAGATTGGTCAGTAAGCGAGGCTTACGGAATACCCCCCGCATGGGCCCAGGTACCCCTAAAATATGTAAAAATTTCCAAGTGTGTGGGCTTGTGACCTTGACTCTGGGATTAGCGGGAGCGGCATGAACGTGAATTTGTCACAGGGTGGTAGAGGTCCATTGGAGCAATGAGTGTGTGAAATGTGAAGCAGATCCGAGCAAGGAAATAGAAGTTATAACCGATTTCTCTGATGTTAAATTTTTGTAAAGAGACTACCGTATAACCTCGAATTAACGCCCCCGGGGGCGTTACATTTTACAAAAAGGGGGCGTTTATTAGCCACTAAAAAAAAAAAAAAAAAATAAAAAAAAAAAAAAACTTACCAAGGACCGCCAATTTCAAACACAAATAAGGATTTAAGGATTATTTGTGTTTGAAATTGGCGGTCCCTGGTCATTTTTTTTGGAGGGGGGCGTTTATTAGGAGGGGGGGGCGTTAATTCGAGGTTATACGGTAAGTATGTGACGTTGACCTCGAGATCAGCGGGGATTTGTCACAGCATATGAAATATTTTCAATTTTCAATGAAAGAAATGTTAAGTTTTGTAAAGAGACTAAGTATGTGACCTTGACCTTGGGATCAGCGGGGGTTGGAAAGTCGTAGATTTGTCACAGCATGATAGTTCAACCTTAGAGGAATGCACAAGTGAAATAATAAGAATTTTCAATGAAGGAAATTGAAGTTATAAATTATTTCTCATTTGGCACAGCATGGTAGTAGAGCCTTACAGGAATGCATGTGTGAAATATTAAGCATTTTAGATGAAGGAAATAGAAGTTAGAACAATATTTCTCTGTTGTTAAGTTTTTTATTTGACCTTGACCTTGGGATCAGCGGGGGTTGGACGGTCGTGGATTTGGCACAGCATGGTAGTAGAGCCTTACAGGAATGCATGTGCGAAATATTAAGCATTTTAGATGAAGGAAATAGAAGTTATAACAATATTTCTCTGAAGTTAAGTTTTGTAAAGAGACTAAGTATTTGACCTTGACATTGGGATCAGTGGGGGTTGGACGGTCGTGGATTTGGCACAGCATGGTAGTAGAGCCTTACAGGAATGCATGTGTGAAATATTAAGCACTTTAGATGAAGGAAATAGAAGTTATAACAATATTTCTCTGATGTTAAGTTTTGTAAAGAGACTAAGTATTTGACCTTGACCATGGGATCAGCGGGGGTTGGACGGTCATGGATTTGGCACAGCATGGTAGTAGAGCCTTACAGGAATGCATGTGTGAAATATTAAGCATTTTAGATGAAGGAAATAGAAGTTATAACAATATTTCTGTGATGTTAAGTTTTGTAAAGAGACTAAGTATTTGACCTTGACCATGGGATCAGCGGGGGTTGGACGGTCGTGGATTTGGCACAGCATGGTAGTAGAGCCTTACAGGAATGCATGTGTGAAATATTAAGCATTTTAGATGAAGAAAATAGAAGTTATAATAACAATATTTCTCTGATGTTAAGTTTAGTGACGGACGGACCACGGACGGACAGGCAACCTGACTCCAGTATACCCCCCCCCCCCCCACAGTTGTGGGGGGTATAATAAAGCGTTCCTTGTAAAGAAACAGAAGTTACACAACATTTACCCCAACGTTAAGTTGATGAACATGCTAAGTTTGTGACCTTGACCTTGGGGTAAGGGTTGGGTCATGGGCCGCAGATTTGCTACAGTATGATAGAAAGTCATCTGAAGAATGCATGTATGAAATATCAAGGCGTTCCATGAAAGGAAACAGGTGTTCCATGAAAGGAAACAGATGTTAAAAGACATTTACCCCAACGTTCAGTTTATGAATGTGCTAAGTTTGTGACCTTGACCTTGGGGAAAGGGGTAGGTCATGGATTTGTTATAGCATGATGAATGCATGTATGAAATATGAAGGTGTTCCCTGTAAATAAGCAGAAGTTACACAACATTTACCCCAACATTAAGTATATGAAAATGCTAAGTTTGTGACCTTGATCTTGGGGTAAGGGTTGGGTGTTGGGTCGTGTATTTGCTACAGCATGATAGAGGGTCATCGAGGGAATGCATGTATGAAACTATTTGAAGGCGTTCCATGAAAGGAATCGGATGTTAATAAGACATATTTACCCCAACGTTAAGTTTATGAACATGCTAAGTTTGTGACCTTGACCTTGGTTGGGGTAAGGGGTGGGTGGTGGGTCATGGATTTGCTATAGCACGATAGAGTATCATCAGATGAATGCATGTATCAAATATCAAGGCGTTCCATGAAAGGAAACAGATGTTATAAGACACTTACCCAACGTTAAGTTTATGAATGTGCTAAGTTTGTGACCTTTACCTTGGGGTAAGGGTTGGGTGGTGGGTCATGGATTTGCTACAGCATGATAGAGGGTCATCTGAGGAATGCATGTATGAAATATCAAGGCGTTCCATGAAAGGAAACAGGTGTTCCATGAAAGGAAACAGATGTTAAAAGACATTTACCCCAACGTTCAGTTTATGAATGTGCTAAGTTTGTGACCTTGACCTTGGGGAAAGGGGTAGGTCATGGATTTGTTATAGCATGATGAATGCATGTATGAAATATGAAGGTGTTCCCTGTAAATAAGCAGAAGTTACACAACATTTACCCCAACATTAAGTATATGAAAATGCTAAGTTTGTGACCTTGATCTTGGGGTAAGGGTTGGGTGTTGGGTCGTGTATTTGCTACAGCATGATAGAGGGTCATCTGAGGAATGCATGTATGAAATATGAAGGCGTTCCATGAAAGGAATCGGATGTTATAAGACATTTACCCCAACGTTAAGTTTATGAACATGCTAAGTTTGTGACCTTGACCTTGGGGTAAGGGGTGGGTGGTGGGTCATGGATTTGCTATAGCACGATAGAGTATCATCAGATGAATGCATGTATCAAATATCAAGGCGTTCCATGAAAGGAAACAGATGTTATAAGACACTTACCCAACGTTAAGTTTATGAATGTGCTAAGTTTGTGACCTTTACCTTGGGGTAAGGGTTGGGTGGTGGGTCATGGATTTGCTACAGCATGATAGAGGGTCATCTGAGGAATGCATGTATGAAATATGAAGGTGTTCCCTGTAAATAAACAGAAGTTACACAACATTTACCCCAACGTTAAGTTTATGAATATGCTAAATTTGTGACCTTGACCTTGGGGTAAGTTGGTGGGTCGTGGATTTGCTACAGCATGATAGAGGGTCATCTGAGGAATGCATGTATGAAATATCAAGGCGTTCCATGAAAGGAAACAGATGTTAGAAGACATTTACCCCAACGTTAAGTTTATGAATATGCTAAATTTGTGACCTTGACCTTGGGGTAAGTTGGTGGGTCGTGGATTTGCTACAGCATGATAGAGGGTCATCTGAGGAATGCATGTATGAAATATCAAGGCGTTCCATGAAAGGAAACAGATGTTATAAGACATTTACCCCAATGTTAAGTTTATGAATGTGCTAAGTTTGTGACCTTGACCTTGGGGTAATGGATGGTGGTGGGTCATGGATTTGCTACAGCATGATAGAGGGTCATCTGAGGAATGCATGTATGAAATAACAAAGTGTTCCATGACAGGAAACAGAAGTTATAAGACATTTACCCCAACGTTAAGTTTGTGGACGCCGACGCCGGGGGTATGCCATAAGCTCTTCTACACTTCATGCAGGCGAGCTAAAATTTGCTATGTATTAATGACGCAAGATGTTAATATTAATTGGCAGTGTAAACAGCAAATTTGCAGGTCGATCTTTATCAGTGTGTATAATGGAAAAAAAATTAAAACAACAACACTAATTGCCTGGCGCATACAGTTGTAACTAGAAATGGACGCTTGTCGACAAGCGCATGTGTATCCCCCTCCCCAGATACACAAGTAGTTTGAACTAGAAAATGTGTTCGTAGAACACGGATGCCCCACATATCGCTTTGATAATAAATGAGGCCAAATTCCAAGTCAAAATTTTTTTTTACCTGAGCATTCAAGTTTTTGAAGCACCAAGTATGTGACCTTAACCCTGGGCTTGGCGGGGGCAGGACAAACGTGAATTTGGCACAGGGCGGTAGAGGACCATTATAGCAATGCGTATATGAAGTATGAAGCTGATCCGTGGAAGGGAACAGAAAAAAAGATATTTACCCGAGCGTTAAAGTTTTTGAAGAACCAAGTATGTGACCTTGACCCTGGGCTTGGCGCAGGAGAAACGTGGATTTGGCACAGCACGGTAGAGGACCATTAGAGCAATGCGTATATGAAGAATGAAGCTGATCCGTGAAAGAAAACAGAAATTATAAGATATTTACCCGAGCGTTAAAGTTTTTGAAGCACTAAGTATGTGACCTTGACCCTGGGCTTGGCAGGGGAAGGACGAATGTGGATTTGGCACAGGACAGTAGAGGACCATTAGAGCAATGCGTATATGAAATATGAAGCTGATCGGTGAAAGAAAACAGAAATTATAAGATATTTACCCGAGCGTTAAAGTTTTTGAAGCACCAAGTATGTGACCTTGACCCTGGGCTCGGCGGGGGCAGGACGAACGTGGGTTTGGCACAGGGCGGTAGAGGACCATTACAGCAATGCATATATGAAGTATGAAGATGATCCGTGAAAGATAACAGAAATTATAAGATATTTACCTGAGCGTTAAAGTTTTTGAAGCACTAAGTATGTGACATTGACCCTGGGCTTGGCAGGGGAAGGACGAACGTGGATTTGGCACAGGACAGTAGAGGACCATCAGAGCAATGCGTATATGAAATATGAAGCTGATCCGTGAAAGCAAACAGAAATTATAAGATATTTACCCGAGCATTAAAGTTTTTGAAGCACCAAGTATGTGACCTTGACCCTGGGCTCGGCGGGGGCAGGACGAACGTGGATGTGGCACGTGGTAGAGGACCATTAGAGAAATGCGTATATGAAGTATGAAGCTGATCCGTGAAAGAAAACAGAAATTATAAGATATTTACCCGAGCGTTAAAGTTTTTGAAGCACTAAGTATGTGACCTTGACCCTGGGCTTGGCGGGGCCAGGACGAACGTGGATTTGGCACAGGGCGGTAGAGGACCATTAGAGCAATGTGTATATGAAATATGAAGCAGATCGGTTGAAGGATGAAGAAATTCTGAGACATTTACCCGAGCGTTAAAGTTTTGTGACGGACGGACGGACGGATGGATGGGAAGGACGGATGGGACGGACGGACGGGACGGACGGGACGGACAGACAAGGGTAACACTAAATGCCCCCTCCGCTATCGTGGTGGGGCATAAAAATAGGTGTTCAAGTTATGCTCCGGAGACAAAATCAGTGCGCGGAAAAACAAAGGGAGATAACTAAAAAATTAGTGATGCAAGAGTTGTCATTCTTGCGTGACACACCTTTAGGGTCGTGGTCTATGCATGTGTGAAGTTTCATGAAAATATTCCAAAGGGTGTTCGAGTTATGCTCCGGACACAAAATCAGTGCACGAAACAACAAAGGGAGATAACTAAGAAATTAACGACGCAAGAGTTGTCATTCTTGCGCGCGACACACCTTTGGGTCATCTTCTATGCATGTGTGAAGTTTAATAAAAACTATTCCAAAGGGTGTTCGAGTTATGCTCCGGACACGAAATCAGTGCATGAAACAACAAAGGGAGATAAGTAAACAAAATTAACGATGCAAGAGTTGTCATTCTTGCGCGCGACACACCTTTGGGTTGTGGTCTATGCATGTGTGAGGTTTAATGAAAATATTCCAAAGGGTGTTCGAGTTATGCTCCGGACACGAAATCAGTGCATGAAACAACAAAGGGAGATAAGTAAACAAGAATTCCGCGGAATCAAATGCCTCGCCTGGTCCCGCCTTGAGCTCGAGCCTGGGCCCGAAAGCAATATTCACTGGCCCGAACATATTATACAATTATTGATTAGTGAGCCATAGAATATCAGATTATATTCTATGGCTCACTAGTCAATAATTGTTTTATTATATGATAATAGTCTGTATATAGCACTTACGACCTTATGCTACTAGACAAAAATTTAAAAAAGAATCCGGACACGAAATCAGTGCATGAAACAACAAAGGGAGATAAGTAAACAAAATTAACGATGCAAGAGTTGTCATTCTTGTGCGCGACACACCTTTGGGTCGTCTTCTATGCATGTGTGAAGTTATAAAAAATATTTCAAAGGGTGGTCGAGTTATGCTCCAGACACGAAATCAGTGCGCGAAACAAAAAACGGAGATAACTAAAAAATGAGCTGTGCAAGAGTTATCATTATTGTGCGCGACACACCTTCGGGTTGTGGTTTATGCATGTGCGAAGTTTCATGAAAATATTCCAAAGGGTGTTCGAGTTATGCTCCAGATAAGAAGTGTCTGAGGCGGACGCGGCACGGTGTCAAATCCATAGTATCCCCCGACTTTCGTCCGGGGGATACAATTAATAGTATTGTTGACATATTTTCATATTTTATAGACCAGTGAAGCGCTGTTCTGGATAAATATTCGGTGCTTAAAATTTAGACAATCCTTTCTTCTCATGTGCTAAGTGACCATAAGTTAATTCTCTTTAGTAATCACCAAGGAAACGAGCATATCATAACGAGGCTTCATGTTAATAAATAACATTAAACCGTTCACACTTGGACAGTGAGTGACAAGGGATTTGTGTGTTGTTTGTCACATGCTTGAGGCTAATTTCACCTGGAGAAAGTGACATCCTGTCCATCCAAATATGGCGGAATGAATCATAGACCGCGAGAATTCAATGCACTGCAAATTTTATTTTTCAAGAATCGAAAGACCGCAAATTCAAAGCACCGCAAATAATTATTATGAAACAAAACCGCAGAGTAAAAACACCGCAGAATTACTCCTCCGTACAGTACTTATTTTTATGGCCTTAGAGAAAGTCTAACCTTGTAACCATCCCTGCTATGTAATATTTACATCTACTAACAAATACAAAGCTTACCTGATTGCTTATGTTCCTCATCCTTTGTCACAACCTTGCTTTTGTCAACGTTGGCAGCATTGCTGGTTGGAGATACACCACACACGGATGACAATGTCACTGGAAGGGGTGGAGGCCGTGGAATGTGGAAACCGTGGTTCAGGTCGAGGTTCAGCAACAAATCTGAAGAAGAATTTGTAACATAGCCATGTACCCGTATACGAGGGACATCCAATATAGTGAAAACAGAAAACCATCCAGGATACATTTTTATAATCCTCCCAGGCACCCTTCTGTGTGCTTAATAATTGATTTGCATATATTTAGTAATGCTTCTAAACTGGTTGCTAGACACCTGGAGATGACATGTCGGTCTGTCATGGCCATGGCATAATTAAGCTTCTCTAAATCAGGATAACTAAATTGACATTGCGATTTAATGATATTAATATATATGTTACAGTCAAAACAACTTAAATTCAAAGACTGAAGAGTGTGACATATGAGGTCCCAGAGACATGATGTCACTAATGAAGTCAACTGCATACATTTTTAAGTGATTTAGAAAGCATGGACACCACTTCGCAACCACAGATTTCTTATACTTTAATTACGATTACAAATTGCTTGAGCTGATGCATACCGTAATTAATGTCAACACTCTTAGCTATCAGATCACACAAAATATTGTCTACCAATTCCAGGTAATACGTTTTTGTTTGTTTTGATGCACAAGTTCATTATTTTACTTAAGAGTACCAAAGAATCCAACATTTTAACCTATTATTAATATTGCCTTATATAAAACAATTATTATTTCAACTTAGCCTGCAAAATAACACGATTTCCCCAGGATCAACCTGTGACAAAGCCGCACAAACATAAGGACATCATAATGTCACATCATTTAAGGATAAACTATCAAGTTGTTAAATTAATGTTATTTTATGCAATTCTAATCCACACAATTTGTCGGCAACTATTGAAATACGTGCAAACTGTTTCATGTTTCTAATAGTCTTAAAAACCAAATACCCATACATGCATAGCTGAAATGGTCATACTTAGAATTAAACATTGTCCAAAATATCTGTCCACTCCAGATTGTAATGTTAGTTCATGTATATGACCACTTTGGAGATTAAGATCAATATTAAGAATCTCGCCGCTGCGGCTGGTGTCTCTGAAGATGTTGCCCGGGCGTGGCTCAAGAAGCAGGCCATCTGGAAGATATATTTGCCCGCCTCATCAGACACCCCACATCCAAAATTTGATGTGACCGTGCCAAACGAGGTTCATCAAGCCTTTCTGCTGTTTCTCCCTCACGACCGTCTAAGTCGCAAAACTTACAAGTATGCACTCACCATTGTTGATGTGGCCTCTCGCTACAAGGAGGCTGAGCCTCTGGCCATAAAAGAGGTCGCTGAAGCTCTCTCCCGCATCTATAAGCGGAGCCCTCTTAGCTGGCCGAAGCTTCTCCAGGTCGACCCGGGACGTGAGTTTATGGGGGCAGTGAGCCAGCCACTGGCGAAACATGGAGTTTCTATAAGGAGTGGCCGTGTGTACATCCACTGGGACGAGGGGATCGTGGAGCGCTTCAATAGGACCCTGGCTGAGCAGTTGTTCGTACACCAATATGCCCAGGAGTTGCGACTTCCATCTTGGAACGATCAACTGAGTGGGTGGCCAGGCCGCCTGCCATGATATCGGCCCTGAAAAGTGAGGAGACACGCCTCACCGGCAAGAAGCCACAAGATGCCACAGGTCCCTATTACCCAGAGGGTCCGCCTGAAGCCTGGCACATCCGTCCTCCTTGCAACATCAAACAACTCTAGAATCGCCTTCTGGTAGTCCTGGGTTGTTCGGAGCATTTTTGAGGGAGGAAGTGGGTCAAACTCCTCGGCAATGGCCTTGTGTTTCCTCTGGCCCTAAATGATACTATTTTGTGTTGATGGGCCGTTAAGCACCATTCCATTCCAGTTTATTCCTCTGGATGCTTGTCCGAGGTTTCGGGGAAGATTGATAGCTGCTTGCAGTGGCTAGAAGCAAGGGCTTCAGCAATTGCCTCTTCGCAGCTTCCGGAATGGGCTCATCCATGATGTTCTGGACAATCGCATGGAGAGGCTCGGGTGCCTGCATTTCTGCGAGCAGTTGGTCTATGTATTCATCCATGTTTTTAGGTATTTCTAATGCAGTGTTATTCTCTAAATGGGAGTTTGAAGTGCAGTAAGTTCGCTCATAACCAGTTTGAACTGTCCCGAGCCCTCTTCTCTCTAGTAATCAGTTTGGTGCGGACCGATTCCCTGCCACAAGCCCGACACATGAATATCCCACTCTGCACTCCTCTGCCACAAGACCTACAAGGTACAGGAATCCTGTTGCCCTTCCGAATCCTCATCAGATGGACCTTGCAGTATTCCTTGTTGCAACTCTTTCACTGACTTTCCTCCAAGCGCAATTGTTATGACCCGCCAGAAACACCCTTATGAAAACTACTAGTACACTATGAGTCGCTCACATCAACATGTCCAAAATAAATGTCCACTCCAGAATTATTAGCAGTTAATTTTCAGACAGAGGTTGTTGTCTTCAAGCAATGTATATATATTGTTTAAGGTTTAAAAGTAATTAATTAGACATACACATATTCTATAAACCAAAATAGATGACAAATTTCAACTTTTTCACCAATATCTTCAATATTTTGCATCAACATTTAGTGCATTAATGGCCAGTATACTACATAACGAGACCCGTAATAAGATAATTCATCATAACACACACTTACCTAGTCAACAATGCGAAGGAATCCATTAGAAAACAGTATGTATATGATTATTTATCTAAATTATCAGTATTTGGTGAATATTCTGGAGTGGACATTTTAAGAACTTTGTGTTCTCTGAGGCATTTTTAGCAAATTGTGACATTCTTCAAATAGTTCTTTTGTATGGTATGTCCAAGCACTGTTTGTCATTGCTTAAACTTATACATGGAGATGAACAGTCAGAGTCTACAGAGAAATTTATAATTTTGGAGTGGACATTTTTGTAGGACATTTGGCCCCTTCCCTGAAACTGGTTATATACAGTACAGGCACCGCGAAACCCGCATATTTTTTGTTATTGCCGCAACCAATATAACTTTAGCGCAGAAAATTGCCGCAATCTCTCGTAAAACTTCCCGTGGCCAATTGCGGCAAAAGGAAAAAATGCCACAAAGTTTGTGCGGTGATTCTGCGCTGTTCCTCGGCAAAACGCGGCGAAATAATTGCGGCGTTTTGCGACAAAATTACTTGGCAAAATGCTACAATCAGTTATTACTTTGTACATCGACACAATGACTCAGCAAAAATGCACACAATGACTCAGCAAAAATGCGAGGGTTGAAGTCAGGTGTTCTATCCCCTAGGCAACAACTCATCACTTTTAAAAGAAGTAAAGAAATGCCCTTAACGAGCGACCATACATACTTAGAATAACAGCTGACGTAACATCGGTAAACTGAAATATCATACGTGATAATTGGCATTTGCATTCCAACAATATTTTCACGGTGTCTAATCGATCGTATTTCCTCTTCACCATTTATGCCACCCCCCCCCCCCCCCCCTACCCACCATATGGTGAGGGGGCATATAGTGTTACCGGCTTCCGTATTGCTCCAATGGTCCTCTACCGCCCTGTGACAAATCCATTGTTTGCCCGTTCTAACAGTTCAAGGGCGGATACAGGGGGGGCGGGTGGGGGGTGGCCCGCCCCATAAAATTCGCCGAATAAAGATGTTTTAGAAGTTACAAGGCACGTTTCTAAGTTCGCGTTGTGAATTTATTGTTTATTGGGTTTTTTTTGCTCCAAAATGCGCCAGAACGCAGGAAATGCGATGTAGATTTCAAAAAATTTCCGGGGGCAATGCCCCCAGACCCCCCTAGCGTGTTCGATAATATAGTCAAGTATTGCAAAATAGTTACGCCCCACCTAACCCGATATCCTGGATCCGCGCCTGCAGTTTCCCCAATTACTATCAGCTAGATGCGACATTTCATTCCATGTTGCATCGCCGGTTCTCGGTGATAATACTGTCAACAATTAAAAATACGGACGGACGCACAGACGGACACCCGGACGTCATTGTGAGAAGTGCACTATGTCTCGCTTTCCGCAGACGGGCTTGACAATAATGCTAATATTCGTACAAAATATAAATGGTTTTGTCATGGGAGACTATTCTCATGTGTTGCCAAAAGATTTGTTATTATTAAGAAATAATGAGACAATTCTCATGTGTTGACTAACCTATTTTATTAAGAAATCAACAAATGTGAAAAGAAAACATGAATACATTTGTATTTCTTTACAAAGAATCGACTTAGGAGACGATTCTCATGTGCTGCCAAATCTTGCTTTATCAAGAAATCAAACAAATGTGAAAATGCACTATGTCAAGCTAATGCGTAATTATCAATTTATCGGCGATGCGATGGACGTGAGCGACTACATAGCGTTGTTTTGATATGTTTGTTTCTGCCGAATTCTAAATGTCGGTCACCAGGTCACACTTTGCACGTGAAACTGGATTACCAACAGATGATTGTAAACACCATCAGGTGTGCAGCTAGACAGAAAATGAAATGTGCTAGTTTGGGATAGGTGGGCACGGCGGCATATTTCTGTATACGCCGTTTGAAAACTATTATGTATCCACGCTGTGTGGGCGGCGGACGACTCTTGGACACAGCTTGGTCTCACGATAGTGAGGCCCACTGCATGTTAAGGGCAGCGACATTTTCTGGGGTTCCAGTACGTACATGTATGCGCAAAACTCCATTTCAACACATCGCATTCACAAAAACGCGCGATCACAAGGGAAAACGCGATTTCACAAGGTGAAAACGCGATATTGAATACAATAGAATATGTTTTCTTTTCAATAAACATGTATTGGCAGTACATGAGAATCATCTCCTAAGACAATTATTATGTTTTTGTTGTCAAGAACTACTGATGTTTGTCCACATTTGTTCAATTTCTTAATGAAAACATGTTTTGGCTGCACATAAGAGTCGTCTCCTAAGACAATGTGTACGTATCCTGTTAGGGACATGTGACAACCTCCCGTGTTCGCGGTTTCTCGCATAGGTTGCGATCGTGAAGCGTGATCGCGAGATTTCGAGTGCACAACTTATCTCCCCCCCCCCCCCCCCCGGCTACATACGGGCATGCCGTAACCTGTCGACTGTCAGCTGATGAACATTGGACATGTCGCTATTGTGTATTATTATGAGTTGGCTGACGGACGAGTTGGTTGAAAGCCGAAATGGAAGTCGTCGGTCATAAAATCAACGAAAACTAACGGGACGCATACGATTTCTAATTACCTCTAAGGTATTAATCGCAATTTCCATTTACCGATCTTTTGGAATTGAATACTTATGACCGTATTTAAATCTAGATTGGAAAAATATAATATATATATATATAAACGTGACGTCGGCAATGTAATACAAGTGTATAGGCCGATGTTACTATACAGAAGATATGTTCCTTTACTTCCGTACACATTTTTGGAGATATTACGCCGATTCGCATGATGATATGTGACAGCACCGTAGCAAGACCTAACAAGAGCTGTAGGAGAACAGCATAGCTCGACTACGAGGGTTGTCGATGTACACATAGCTTGACAAACAAGGTGGCTGCGGCCTGCATAAAAACCTTAACCAAGGTTGACTAAAAAACTTAACCAAGGGAAATTAAGTAAGTAATTCACGGTTAAATGTAGGTCAATGACAGATATAGGTCAGGGGTTATTGATGTACATCACTAGGAGATGAAGTTTTCCAAGTATGGTTGCTGTAGGCCCTGGAGTATTCCATATACAAGCTTGACTAAATACCTTAACCAAGGGGAAATAACTAAGTAATCCAAGGATAAAAGTAGGTCAAGGTCAAATATAGGTCAGGGATTATTGATGTACATCACTAGGAGATGAAGTTGTCCAAGTATGGTTGATGTAGGCCCAGGAGTATTCCATATACAAGCTTGACTATAAACATTAACCAAGTAATTCAAGGTTAAATGTAGGTGAAGGTAAAATATAGGTCAGGGGTTATTGATCAGGGGTTATTGATGTACATCGCTATGAGAAAAAGTTATCCAAGTATGGTGTCTGTATGCACAATAGTATTCCATATACAAGCTTGACTGAAAACCTTAACCAAGGTTGACTAAAAACCTTAACCAAGGGGGATTAACTAATTAATTCAAGGTTAAATGTAGGTCAAGGTGAAATATAGGTCGGGGGTTGTTGATGTACATCACTAGGAGATGAAGTTGTCCAAGTATGGTTGGTGTAGGGTCAGGAGTATTCCATCTACAAGGTTGACTAAAAACCTTAACCAAAGAGAATTAACTAAGTAATTGAAGAGGAAATGTAGGTGAAGGTCAAATATGGATCAGGGGTTATTGATGTACATCGCTATGAGAAAAGGTTGTCCAAGTATGGTGTCTGTATGCACAATAGTATTCCATGTAGAAAGCTTGACTAAAAACCTTAACCAAGGTTGACTAAAAACCTTAACCAAGGGGAATTAACTAAGTAATTCAAGGTTAAATGTAGGTTAAAGTCAAATATAGGTCAGGGGTTGTTGATGTACATCACTAGGAGATAAAGTTGTCCAAGTATGGTTGGTGTAGGGCCAGGAGTATTCCATGTACAAGCTCGACTAAAAACCTTAACCAAAGAGAATTAACTAAGTAGGTCAAGGTCAAATATAGATCAAGGGTTATTGATGTACATCCCTAGGAGATGAAGTTGTCCAAGTATGGTGGGTGTAGGGCCAGGAGTATTCCATATACAAGCTTGACTAAAAACCTTAACCAAGGAGAATTAACTAAGTAATTGAAGAGGAAATGTAGGTCAAGGTCAAATATAGATCAGGGGTTATTGATGTACATCCCTATGAGAAAAGGTTGTCCAAGTATGGTGTCTGTATGCACAATAGTATTCCATGTACAAGCTTGACTAAAAACCTTAACCAAGGTTGACTAAAAACCTTAACCAAGGGGAATTAACTAGGTAATTCAAGGTTAAATGTAGGTGAAGGTCAAATATAGGTCAGGGGTTGTTGATGTACATCACTAGGAGATAAAGTTGTCCAAGTATGGTTGGTGTAGGGCCAGGAGTATTCCATCTACAAGGTTGACTAAAAACCTTAACGAAAGAGAATTAACTAAGTAATTCAAGAGCAAATGTAGGTCAAGGTCAAATATAGATCAGGGGTTACTGATGTACATCACTAGGACATGAAGTTGTCCAAGTATGGTGGGTGTAGGGCCAGTAGTATTCCATATACAAGCTTGACTAAAAACCTTAACCAAGGGGAATTAACTAAGTAATTGAAGAGGAAATGTAGGTCAAGGTCAAATATAGACCAGGGGTTATTGATGTACATCCCTATGAGAAAAGGTTGTCCAAGTATGGTGTCTGTATGCACAATAGTATTCCATGTACAAGCTTGACTAAAAACCTTAACCAAGGTTGACTAAAAACCTTAACCAAAGGTAATTAACTAAGTAATTCAAGAGGAAATGTAGGTCAAGGTCAAATATAGATCAGGGGTTATTGATGTACATCACTAGGAGATGAAGTTGTCCAAGTATGGTGGGTGTAGGGCCAGTAGTATTCTATATACAAGGTTGACTAAAAACCTTAACCAAGGCGTGACGGTGACGCCGACGCCGACGCCGACGCCAGGGTGACAATATAAGCTCTACTTATTCTTCGAATAGTCGAGCTAAAAATGAGACGAGGCGAAAACAATATTGTGAACAAGCGAGCGCGAATCGCGACACGCACCGCTAACGTGGGGGGGAGGGGGTTTTGGGGTCTTCCCCCAAGAACATTTTGACATCTAGATCGTCATAGATGCGATTTTCCGGCACTTAGACCACCGGATACGGCATTAAATATAAAAAAAAATAAATAAAAAAATCGGCAAAATCTGAAACGAGGCTGCCTCGTCTACCTCATCCTGGCTACGGGCCGTGACCTTAAAGAATTTGCATGAATAATCCACTGAAATATGAAGCACAACGCCGCATTTTCTAGCAATCAAAACGCTGCAAATTGCAGCAAATGTGTTGGTGATATGTTTGACAATTACGCTGTGTTTTGCCGCAATTCAGTTGGTCATGATTGCCGCAATTTTTTTTATCGATTGCGGGGAATACCGCAGGAGGTTGCGGAAATTTTGCCACAAAACAGCAGTTTGCCGCAAAGTGTATGAGATTCCGCGAGGCCGAAAAACGTGTAGTGCTTCTGAGTGACCATACTATTCAACCAAAATAACTACTTTGTGACTGTTAGGCAGTCAGTTTTTCTGGAGTGGACATTTTTGGGGACAATTTTGCAAAAATAGTAAATGTGAACTATTTTGAACACTAGAGCAGATACGCATATTTTTTTTTTTTGTACCAGGCAAAGGCTTATGACATCCTTCTGATAAAATATAATGCTGAACATTGAATTCTGATATTCTTTACATTGTGACGTGTAGAAGTAGCTTATTTTGTCAGTGAAGTGGACATATATGAAGGTTATGAAAAACGTATTCAATGCATCGAGTTAAAATTTTGCATGCACACAGTTCATACACCATGCAACAAAATAATATGAAAGTTTCAGCTCCACATGCATGTTATTGAGACATTGTACCCAATGTTCAGATTTTGAGATTTCCACGTTTGACGTGAAAGTGCCCATTCATTAACAAATTAACACAGGGCCGAATGGGCATTTGACGGGACTATTTAATTGTGTCCGATTCCCCAGTGTGTCGGAATACTCAGGCGTCGGATAAAGCAGTTTTCACTGTACATTCAAGTACAAAAAAACATCAGGTGCCAAAAATTAACGTGAGGTGCCGGATTCTTATACATGTGTGTACATTTGCCCCTGGACTATGACTATAGTCACACCTGCAGCTAAAATTATTGAAGTTGTTACGATACAAGCTTGTGTCTGTCCAAAGTTGGAACTCTTATAGTTTATATAGCAGTACCGATACAAACCAAAGCAAGACAAATCCCTGTGACACATACCTGAGGTTGTGGACGTGTGGCGTGCAGGCCGTCTACTCCGTGCCCACTGGCTTTCTGACTCCTGCAGAAACTGCATCAGCATTGTTTCATCTTCATTCCTGTCAGAACAATAGGGTCAATGGGGTTATTCGGACACATTAGTGAAATATTACCTCTACAAACACTACATATATAGGTCATGTTTGTTTGGTTTGAGAGGAGTAGTGTACACAAACGCCCACCTGCCCGCCTGCCCGCCTGCCCGCCCGCCCTGTGGTAAAACATAATACGTACTGTTTTTTTAAAACAGTCGTATAATATTTGTTTAAACAAAATCTACAATGAATGTCAATACAACTGCCTCATCAACCAACTTTGAAGCATGTTATATTAGGTCTGTGCAACTTGTTATCGATCATTGTTACTAGTTCATGTCTTAATTAACATTATTAAAATGTAATTCCACTAAGTTCCTATTTCAGGTTGATATACATGGCTGTTATCCTTTAAATAACATTGTGACTGACAAACCAGTCGGGAATCTATGACAGGTAGCAGTTGCAGGTAATCTAAGGCAGTTAGCAGTTGTAACCTACTATACAGTGCGACCCCGTTAGTACACGGAAGTCCGGCGACATACAACCTTCCGTGTTGCTTATCCGAACCGTGCTATATCCGTTCTCGCCCAAGACGCATCATAATGTCAACAAAAAATACATGTACACTGTACACTGTGACTGCGAATGAACAACGTCGCCAATGCCTATAATATGCCATAAGTTTTCACTGTTATCTTCGCATATAATAAATATATTGAATCCAAGAATTGTTAACGTCATGTTAACGTCATGTTTTATTTATTCATCATGTTCATGTAGAATGTAGATCTACGCAGGTCCGTGCAATCCATTATTGTAAACGCGTGTAGAAAACAGTGTAGTAATGATGACGCAATGACCCAATGACCGATATCCTGTTCCATCAGCTGCAACATCACGGACAAGCTCGTGCGTTGCAATCTGTGTTTACTCATATGGTGAGCACAGGTGGAAGACACGGACCTGACACCAAAATAAATGCCTATTAAAAAAATCCCATTATCCCACCCACCTGGTATCGTACTGTACATGACGTTAATAATAGAACGAGATCAAGTGGGTGGGGTAATGGATATTTTTGTAATGGTCATTTTCTTTTGTGTCACATGTCCGACTATTCCACCTGTGGGTTTGAGTACAGACCTGTCTAGACATGTTTTGCCAGACGTGTTATAATATTGCGCCAGTTCATGAGGTAATCAGGCTTATCACGAGATTTTCGACGAAGATGAATCTGATAATACAGGTAGTGTACATTTTCTGTAAACGATATCGAATGTTCACGAATATTAAATTAGTAATTATTACGCATTTGCTCTGAAAATGTTATCAACTTTCCGATATATTAGCAGAAAATAGTCAAATCATTCTCGGCGAAAATCTCAGTTACCGTATATAATAAAGTTGATTATCTCATGCACTGGCTCAATTATGATGTAGCGAAACAAGGCCAGTTGTCACGTACACATTTGTGTACATGCGCCGGGGGCGTGGGCAGTGCTGTAAGAATTTAGTTAATCTGGGTCGAGTTAATCTGCGCGACTGATACGCGATCTCCGATTGGTCAGCCTTTACACCTAATTAATATTCCACCAATTGTGAGTGCGAACGCATGCCGGAAAAATGAAATCGAGCACATAACAATTAGCACTGCTTTGTTACTGGTCTTACTGATCTTATTCCCAGTTTGCTCGGATTAATTTACGAAATGTGCAAACGTGATCAGCTGCACATTCACATCGGTGAGATAATAAGAGGCTATGCACCCATACAAAAAAAAAAATCGTCCATTTTGGGTCTAATTTGGGAAAGAATCGCAAATTTAACACGATTTCTGACAATAGTCGTGTTACAAATTTAACACGATTTTGATATACAAATAGGAAAAAAATTCGGGAGCCAAGGCACAACCGTGTACTAACCGAATTCGTGTTATAGTGAAGCGTGTACTAACGGGGTCGCACTGTATATTGTTTCCCAATTATTTCTTTGTTTCATATCAATCAATGTCAAGGTCCAAAGTCATTTCAGGCTAGGACTTTTTGTACCTTTTCCAAAAGCAATTTGGTCACCTTTTTTATCCACTAAATTATAAGAACTATGCTGGCTCTAAACTTATAACTAGAGGGATGTCGATGGTGCACCATCGCAATATGCACACTTTTTCCAACTTTTAAAGTCCAAAGTGGGAGCTTATCCATGACTGGGGTGGGTGATCTAATAAAAAATAGGAATTCACAATGCGCATTTACACGCGATAAGGAAGCCAGATATGAAGTCCCAGTTATTAGGGTTTAACAATTTTACGACTTACAAGTAAGATTGTCAAAAAGGTAGAGCTTATCCACGACCCAGTGTAGATCAAAAATCTAAATTTACTTTGCGCATTTGCACACCACGAGGAAGCCACAAACCAACTATGAAGTTTGCAGCTATTACAGTTTAATAGTTTTAGTTCTTACAAAAAACGTGATGTACGGACATATGGATGACAAGACAAAGGTTTTCAAAAAGAGACTAAAGAGCTAAGTAAAAGATTAACATCTTTCACAGTTTTCACATTCAATATGGCCAGCATGCATAAGTAGGTCAAAGATTATGCTGCTGTAACTTTTGAACAATAAGTCTGATCCTCATGATTTTGGTAGCCATACCCATGTTTTCAGACACAATACTAATTTGGCGGATTTATGCGCTACAAGGGTTATGATATATGTGATACACTTAGACACACACTGTAACCAAATATTATCACCAGATGGACACAGCCTGCATGTTGAGCCCGCCTAGGCATCTGGTGACCTCAGGGTAAGATATATATAATGTAGCAACAGATACATTGAAAAACAAGAACGGTATTGCTGGCAGCCTTGATAATAAAAAAAAATCAAGTCCTCAGTGACCTTGACTGTCAGTCGTATGCAAAACAAAGCACCATGCATAGTCACTCATTGTGGCCAAATATTATCAAAATCAGTGAAGTGATTGATGAATTATTGAGAAAAAAAAATAAAAAATTTAAAGGTCTCATTACAAACTATCACTTATTTTCTTGCTCTAAAACAACAAAGGCGACCCTAATAACCGATTTCAGGTTCATTTGTATTTTTTGTGATATTGAGATTTCTCATATCGCACCGTATCCGACACCTATACTGAGCCAGGCACTGAATTGGTCATCACTTATCTCTCCTGTTATTGCAACCTACTGGAGCGAGGTGGCGCAGTAAAAATAACAGCTATGACGTAGCAGTAGTACAGCTTACCTGATTGGTGGATAACGGTTTGTTATATATCGTTTGGATTTACGGACATCGTTTATTTGTTGCATAATTTCATCTTTTTGTCGTTTAGTTATACTCGGATTATTTATACGTTGGTTGCAATCAATCTGTGCAGAAGTCGATTGTAATTCACATACAAACAGACAGCCGAGCCAGAATCAGAAAAAACAATTAGGAATTAAATGTTAAATTGGTATTTTTTTAACAAAATGCTGACATAATCTCCGACAAGCTACGTTTAAATGGATGCCGCCGAATGTCATTAATAGTTCGGCCTAGCAAACAACTTATCTGATGATTTGACCGCAGGCAAATAGGGAAGTGAATTTTGGGACATGTGTATTCTGAAATAAATAAGTATTCTATGCTGCCGTGATTGGTTGAATCCATTTTTTAACTGTCCGGATGTCAACAATAATGCAGCAGGCCACACCTATTCCAAGCTGATTGGTTTGTCAGGATGCTTTCTACAGTTCCAAAAAAATTTTATCCCGGGTATGAAAGGTGTTCGAGCCAATTCCCACTAAAATTGTGTAACTTGAATGTCCCCACGCTTATTTTTCCGTGATAGATAAAGGAAATACGTTACTGTTTTCGAATACTGAAATACAACAAAATCAAAACAGATAAAAATAATTAAATTTATATATTCAATTTTCACATGGACAGTATACATTACTAGACAAAATTCTGGCTGTCCGGAATATGAAATCCGTAAAAGAACGACACATAATGGTCGGATTACTGTGAAAT